>KZ505693.1:1286166-1422042 GCA_002844005.1 Limosa lapponica baueri
TGCTGTTACTATCCACCACATGATGATTTGGTATGTGGGCTCAGATTCCCAGCTGTGACTGAGGAGAACTCAACACACCTTAAAGATGCAATTCTCCAAAGTCCTCCTTCCATTCTCCCAATGCGCCTGGTACAAACCCAGAACAGCTTAGAACAAACCAGAACAAACCAGTAACTGTCAAAACAGCTGAGAGCAATCCCTTCCTATAATACATGGTGTCTACAAAATGTGCTGTAGAACTTTCTACCGTGGTTCTGGCCATCTAGGATTTCTGCTTCCCAGGAGAACACGAAGGGGCATTTTGTACCTCTGTTAAGACACTTGAATTTAAGATAATGTTGTCCCTCTACATCCTTTGAGCCTTAAAGACTTCTGTTCAATGTGAGCCCATTTTCCTCAGAGATTTCCAAGAGCTACCTCTTACTCCCCCGGTGTCAATATTAAGAGATTTAAACTTCCAAACCCTATGCACAAGAGTCATTTGGCTGGCTTCAGCAGGGCTGCTTGGAGGATTCAGAACTCAGTTTCAGTTGAAAGAAACTGGAAAGCTGCTATACATCATGTATCAGTATTCCCATTTAAGATGTGATTTTTCTTACTCTGTTATTTGCCCTTTTTATGAGCATTGTAAAGAAGTGTAACCTAGTCAAACATTTCCAGCTCTCTCTAGAGTTGAAGCTGTTTGGAAGCATAGCTGATTTGTTTGGCTCCTTGCATAGAAAGGTCATGTTTTTCACAGGCACATAGTACAAACATTTGAACTCAAATTAGAAGAATACCAGTTGAAATTTAGGGTATTGTCTTGAAAATTGTCATGAAGATGTTCCCTCTTTCTCTTTAGCATAAGCCTAGAAATCACTTTAAGATCACAGTAAACCTTTTATTCCCCATTAATTGGATTTGTTCAGCCAAAGTAGAAGAACATGCATTGTTTTTCCTTTCCCTCTTTATTCCTCTGTCCTTTCTTATGGTTACATCTCCCATCATCTCACCATGGCCTTTCGTAGTACTGGTAATGAGACTAGTACCATAGGTTCAAGAGGTTCTTGCTAACACATTTCTGTACCCACATTATAAATTGAAATTCTCTAGACCAGTCTCCAATAGGAGTCTTCTACCAGCTGTTGCTTTAAATTCAGCCTTATGCTTACACAATTATGTTTGTACAGTTACTGATGTCCTGAATGGAAGAGATTACCAAATAATATACTGCTATTTAATTTCAAAGTGAGTGAAACACCGTAAAATTTGGACCAAAAAGAAGATGAATGAATTAGCAAGAAATTAGTTGTTCATGGTCTCCCTCAAAAATGTTGGTCAAAAAATCTATTGAATATAGCTTGCTTTTTAAAGTTTAAAGGTGAAATGTGCACTGCATTAGCAAAAACTTCTGTTGGCTTCAGCAGAGCCAAGAGGATTCACTTCTGTTAATATTGCCTAGCTGTCTGGGATTTTTTAGTAGTTTATTTTTTTAGAATGTAAAGTACCATACTTGCTTTGATTCTGAGCTTTTTGTAAATATTTAGAACTAGATGGAGAGGGAGTGTGTGACTTCTGATAAGGAGATACCAAATGCTGTTGGAGATACGTGGGATCACACCCATCAGCTGCAATCCCCATCCTTTGCCCTGTGTGTCAGCTCCCCCTGTGCCACACTGGTATCACCTCCTCTCTGTGCAGAGACCTTATCAGCTTCCCTGCTTGCTCCACCTCTACACGAGGCTCTTGCCCAGCAGCACTTGCCTTCTGGAAAATGGAAAAGGAAGGGAAAGAGGCAGAGTTCAGGGATGGCTGCAGACGGAGGGATGGAAAGGGAGAAAGGGAGCTAGAGGTAGAGATGAGGCCTCATGTTGCCCCAAGTCATTCAGAATAAAGACTGTTCAGGACATGGGCAAGTTTCCATGTTGGTGTACTTTCCATCAGTTTCCAGCTGATGCGTAACCATTTTTCTTCAGGTAAGAATAGGAACATAGTGCTTTGAGATATTCTCCAAGATTCATCTTTATTCATTGCACATTCTTTATCTACACTGCTTTATTAGGCAGCCTCATTAACAAAAGAACAGTCTATTCAGCAAATTTAGGAGTCTTTCCAAAGTAACACATACAATCTTTACCAATGTGCTTGAGAGGCAAAAAATAGAATTATATGCACATCTTGATTTTTATTTGGCTACAGCATTTTCCAGCAAATTTTTCATTCCTTCTGACTGATTCAGTATGCCACAAAGTACAATACAACATGGAAAATATAAGCTAAGAGTTCAGAATTGCCCAACAGCCAACCGAGAAAAATCTAAATGGTGAGAAGTACATTCGCTCATGATTTTTGTGATTTGTAATAACTTCAACATTAGCAGTACCACAAAGGATGTTCTGAATTTAAACATAAGGGATAAATTAAGCTAGTGGGGTTGTAACAGTTTATAACGATCTGAGAATCTGATCCAGGATTTTTATAGTGACAATGTGAAGCTGCTCCCCACTCTGTCAAAAGATTGACGAGTATCTTCACCACAAAAGCATTTTTTTCAGTAAAATAGTTTTAAAAGTTATGTGTTGCTTAGCCTTAAAGATTCAATGTGTTGCTTCACATTACTTCAGTCCAGTCCTGTGAATACCATTAAGCACAATGTTTAAAATGTTTTCACATGACTTGCAAGGTAACCGATACCATTCATGACTAAAATGTAAATTAACACTTTAGAGAGTTTACACATTCATGTTTTGTAGCTCAACCATTGCCTTCCATATAAATTAAAACACATTTAAGGGAAAACCCAATAACTAACAAAAATAAGTACTGCTTTTTCACTGGGGTACTGAAGCCTTTGAAAAAAAATGTAACGGGTGGAGTGGTGACACTTACTTCAAAGGGTGCATCAATTATAGGAAGGGAGAAAGTAACAGCTAGAGTTCACTTAAAACTAAGCACAAAGAAAACTTCGAAGACTATTGCATGTCTTCAAGCACCTGTTTAGTTCACACGTTCACTCTCTAGAAGAATCTGCCTCCCTTCACCAATTATGTCCAGAGCTTAAAGAGCTTACACTTGCAATGTATATAGTTGCATTAGATGCCTTCCAGTAGACAATATGGTCCAGTTCTTTATGTTATTACCTTAATTCCACCAAAATTAATGAATTTGTCTTTTGAAGTGCTTCAGGAGAGAAAGTCCTACAAATACTGTGAGCTCCTTACTGATAATCATGCTGGTTGAAAGGATAGTCTTTTAGAACGATCTAAAATAAAAACAAATACATATTCTTCCTCAATTGCCTTACAAATGCAGGCAATTTTAGAAACCATACTGAAAGCTATAGAAAGTTTGACCCCTTATGTTTCAGTGTTTCCTCATGCCTGATGATTATTTCAATATTTCTGTTTCTTTACAAAATTTTTGTGCCTCTAGAGCCAAAAATCTTTTAACACTGTCCAGTTCAGATCCCCTGTAGGTTTGCTTTGCTTCTTTGGTTGTTGAATGATTTAAGCCTCATCAGAGCTCTCGAACCTGTGCATTTCCTGCAGTTTTAACTGTATCCTGTTGTGCTATAAATAATGAATCTGGCTAAGTGTGAGTTGCTGGCAAAGGCTTATCAATTTTACTGTGAGAGAAGATTCTGGATCAGTCTGCACATTATCCTCCTCCTCCCATCCTTCTTGGTATTTGTAGCGGCACACACATGCATGCATGGTGGCTTGACGTACTTCAGTTGGCTTGAGCCGATGCTGTCCCCAGGGAGTGCTTACAGGGCTGTTGCTTACCTTAGAAGTGACACTGCCAGAGCAGTAGCAAGCAAAAGAGAAACACAGGTCTTCTACCACCTTTTGTGAGAGCTTCCTCACTACTACAGATAGCTCTCTGAGGAGAGACCGAAGGAATGCAGTGAACAGCATTAAACTGCGTCCAGTACCAGAGTTTAGACAGGATCTAGCGCTTTTGTGCTTCCCCTGCTCCTTTTCATTCATGTGACTCTTCTTCATCTTTGCTTGCTACTTTGGGTAAGACACTCGGTAGCTGTTTGTGCCAAGCTGCGGAATGAAATGTGTCTGCCTCATTCTTACTGTGTGGCTTAACTAAGTAATTCATGCCAAGGACTGGTAAAGTTAGAGTAATAAATCCAGGGCTGCCATACAGCTAGATTTCAAATTCAGTGCAGGTGGAATTTGAAGGGTTTGCCTTGGATTTGGGGGTGCTCAGCTACCAGTGACCTCTCTGGGTGAGAGCCAGACAGCTGGAATTTTTGGAGGCATCTACTCAACATGTGTGGATAAATTGTACCTTAAACAGACAGTGAGCCCAACGCTCCTGGATGCCTTCATCAGCTCTGAGGCTTATATACAGTGAACCATCACATCCAGTAGGCTCACACAAATACTTTGTACTGTACATGCACAATAGATCAAACATTTCCTGGAAGCACGGGATTTCCTAAGCCTACAGTACATGGCCCACGTGCCTGTGTTTCTTCCTGGAAAACCTTGGTCTGCCCTAGATACGTGGATTTGCTTCACATAAAAGCAATTGGACTTAAGCAAGCACCAACACAACAGAAGAATTTGTCACCCCTAACAATAAAAATGTGTTGGAAATGTTTAAGAAGTCTAAACTGGTTGCTCACAACCAGCTTTTGCCTGTTGTTGGCTGGGTCTAGCTGCTTTTATTTTTCCCATACTCATTGAAAATTACATCTAACATTCTCTGCCATGATCTGCTCAAGTCCTTAAGTCTTCAGCATTCAAAACTAGCTTATCCTCCTGCCTCTTAATCTATACGAAAAGAATTTTCCAATTCACTTGAAAAAAAAATGGTTAACAGAATGTACTCTTGTTAGTGCTCATCATTTGGGAATCCCTCCTGCCCTTTAGAAACAGCGTTGTTAGGAGAATGAAGACAAAATAGAGTCCCTTTCAGATTTTGACAGAGGCATTGAAGCCGTGTAGTGCACTGTCTCTGTCACATCAGGCCAGCGCTGAAGTGATGTGATTGCCAGTGTGGAGGAGAGGTCTGGGTCATGTCCTCAAAGGTCACCGTTGCCAGCAGGCAATACCTAGAGAGTATATTCCCTGCATTCCCTTAGCTCAAAGGGTCTGATTGTGAGAGCCCTCACATTGAAAGGCACAAACAGAGAGAGATTCTTCTGCAATCTCCATGCTCAGCCACAGAGTGGTCACAATGTGGCCCTTGTTCCAGACAGGGGACTTCCGTACCGCTTATGAAAAAGTTGCGTAACAGAGAGCTGAAGAACCCAAGGTGAAATGCAGTTTTAAAAGCTGGCAGGTAACACTGGTGAGCAAACTCTACAGCTGAATCTCCTAACTCCTGTCAGCGCCTTCATGAATTGCAGACGAGTTATAAATGAAGAAAAGAAACTCTTAATTCCTTTAAATCTTATAAGTCTTTTATCTTTTTAAGTGTTTAAATCTTAAGACCCATTATACAAGTCCTTTACATCCAAAAAATGTTTATGGAGACAGAAAAGCATCTTTAGAAGAAAAATTAATAGTTGACAGAAGCATTATTTTGTAGAATGTTTCATAGAATACAACGGCATGCAAACTACTGAATTCCTGTGTTTTCACATCTAGCTGATACAGTAAGGTGATAACTCATCTTATTTTCAAATACAGTTTTGTATCAAAGAGCAATGAGTTTCATATGATTTTGGAGTTCTGCTAGGCAACAGGATGAGAAAATAATTAATGAAATAAAATCCTTTAATGCTTCTTAGTCAAATACTGTGTTACAAGGGAGGCTGGGTGACACCTCTGTGAAATCAATGAGCATGGTAGGTTAAATATTTGCTATGCGAAAGGGGAAACTTTAGGATTCGCTGCTTAGAACTTGGTTAACATCTGCAAGATAATCAGAGACAGAAGCGTGCAGACAGAGTTGGTGAGATACTGTCTGAGATACGTCCCTCTGTGAGCAGAAGCCACGAAGCATTGAAAGAAGGAAACAAGCAGGCAGCAAATAGTGCTGGAATAGGGTCATCAGGAAGGAACCAGAAGACAAGAGATTTGGGGCAATAATGAACTGTGCCATGAACTGTGCACAAAGACACTATTTCCAATTGCTGGACTCTTCCTTTCCCTGGATTTTGAATACATTTTATAAAAAAAATAAAAAATAAAAAAAAAATTGGCAAATGACTGATTCCTAACATTTAGAGGAAAATATAGCTCTTAAAAAAGAGCAAAACATTTTATTTCCCTGCCAATGCAAGTTACCATCCCCCTTTTTAAATTTCAGAAGAGCTGAGCAGAGAAAGGGTAATTATTTTTTGTAAGAAGTTGGTGAATTGTTATGACAAAGTGAAGAATAGAAAGGTTTGGGAACAGGAAACAACACTGTACTCTGCCACTATTGTGTTTTTCAGGCGCTACTGACTTCACTGGATTAAGTGGCTACACTGACAGAATGATTGCAATATGAAAAGGTGGATCTTGGGCCTAAAATGACCAGGAGAATTCGCTTCCTTCATCTTCCCCATTCCTATAAATGTGACTAATTGTGGTAAAGCAGGTTCAGGACCCACTGAATGAAATGAAACATAATGGCCCACAAGAGTAAGATGTCCTGTCTCTCTGTGCAAACAAGGATTAAATGGTGGGTTTAACTACAAGATGGCTTTATTGCTCGTTTGTTTTATGGATTCTTTACCACCCATTACTTAATTAAACTGAAAACACAAGCTTGGCTTTATCATTAGTCAGCCTGGGAGAAATCATTAGACGTCACCGAGCCAGCTCTTCATGTGGTTTGGCAAACTTTCAGTTTGGGAGTAGGGTAAGAATTGGTTATTGGATTTGGCTTGGCTATCCTGAAATCAGTATGTGCCATCAGACCCAGAACAGCACACTTCTGCATGATATACAGAACATAAAATAGAGGTTCAGTGGCCCTGGTTTGCTATTGCATTTCGTCAGTGTTATAAACATACACCAGGACAAAACCATAGTCACACACAGTTGAATCAGCCTCCTTGTGCCCCATGGAAATACCCTGCTTCGTTGCAAAAATCTTTCCACAGAAAGCTTTCTACATGATATCATCATATTTCTCTGTACTGGCACTCTTTAACCCCTTCTGCTGTGACTAATATCCAGTAATAGAGGTGTTCTTTGATAACATTGGCCATTCTAATATACTTTTCCCTTTTTCTTTCATATTTAAGGGTTTGGGTTTGTGTCTCTGTAGTTTTTCTTTTTAATTCCACCTTGAAAAAAATTTAATCTCATTCAGTAAATTCACTTTACTTTTAGCTCGTGCTTTAAGGTTTGTCCTTCTCTCCCAGCATTTTCCATCTAGGAAGCCAGGATCTGCGATCCCTCCTGTGTTTAATTTAGTCAGCCTTTCAGATTAGCTCACCGCTGCCTGGGTGTGTGAGGGAGCAAATGAAATTGAGCATGAGCTGCGTGATTGCTACTTGCCTATCAAGACTCAAATTTTTTGTAAGAACACCAGATTACTTGTAAGCTTCTCTACAGACACTGAGGAAAAGAGCAAACAAGCCAGAAACCCCTGAGGGTGAAAAAGGCATTGGGAACACAAGTTTTCTACTAGGAGAGTTCCCAGGTGACAGGTCCCCCCAGGTTGAGCTATTTCTGAGACAGGCCAGCAGCTTGCTGAGTCAGTGCTCGTTCACTGTCCTTCAAGAATGAATTAAAAGCATTAAAGAATATGCTTTGCTTCCTCAGTAAGATTTTTTTTCCTGAAACTGTTTCGATCAGCTTTGGCTGGAGGAAATGCAGACAACTGCCATTATCACATAAAAGGAAGACCACTTCCTCCAGGACAAAAGCCACAGGTATATGGGTCAAAACGGCAGCTGGAGGTCTTTTCAAGCATTGAGCTTTTAATAGGCAGACTCAGAATAATTGCAGAAGGTTTGTACCAGACCACCTGGAAGCAAGCTTCAGCTGTTTACCAATAAGAATAAAGCACCTCTGCCTAACCTTTCTTGTTACAGGAATTTTACACAGCTTGGTTTAATCCAGGCTGAGATAACAAGCCTCATATATAAGGCTCTCAGAAGACTTTGTTCAGCTGATTTTCCAAATAAGCTCTGTACTTTTAATTTTGTTGTAAATGCACGTTAATTACCCAGGAACCTTAGACGTGTTTGGTAAATCTGGTTGTCACAGCGGTTGTTGCCATGCTACATGCTCTGTTTTGCATTTAGCTTTTTGGTATGGTAATATTACAAAATAGCATACTTGCTGTGGGGAGAAAAGAAACAACCCACCAAGCCTCTTTCTTCCTAATATGGTGAAATAAAAAGCCTTGGTTTGAGCTAGCTGAAGTGCGGATGGAGTCAAAGCACAAGGATCAGTCTGGTGTGGTGCATGAAAAGCACAGGGTTCGTGATTAAGATTCACACTGGGAGGGCAGGAAATGTTTAAATTCCCTGACCATGACTAAAAAATGGGAGCCAGCGACACTATCAGGGAAAAAAACAAAAAGCCCCCTTCTCATCCCAGCATGTGTTTGATTCCAGAGTGGCGAGAGCGTTCCTTCCTATGATCGCCGGCCCGGGAGCTTTGGGCTGTGCTATAAAGCAGATGTAGGGACTTATTTTTCATGAAGGTTTGTACTAAGCAGGGATAGGAATGGCTTTGTGGGCAGCGGCGGGGGGCGGCGCTCAGGCAGAGCCCCAGGCCACGGAGGAAGCCAGGGTGGGAGATGAGCCCCCCTGACACCAGGCCTCGGCCTCTCTCTCCGCCTGTACAGCGCCTGGTGAAAAGGGGCCCCAAACGCCGCTAGAGTGCCAGGAAGTTTTGCCCTTTTCCTTATTTGTGCTCGCTATCACCTTTTAAACAAAAGAGCGCAGCCTTTCACGGCAGTAAGCTGCTGGCTGGCGGGACCTGTTTCCCCCGTCCCCACCAGCTCACAGCTGAAGAGGTGGGTTTTTAATGGCTGCTCCTCAGGCGTTCTGCTTCTGCTGGTTAAAACCTCTGCTTGGGGACGCTTGGTACAGCATTAGTTCATGATACTTAAGTCCTGTGAGACTTGCAGGGAAGAAGGATAGATGAAAAAACAGAGGCTGCCACTTCCAGATTCATGATTACAGTAATGGCGATTTATCAGCTACCCCAGTCAACTGAGGCTTTGCAAACACAAGCCAACTGAAAAGCTTGGCTCTCCCCGGAGGGAGAGCTACATGGAAAGCACTCAAGTAGCTTTAACCACACTTGTGTCACAAATTCTTCTCAGATTTGGTGGCTGTGGCTTGTTCTAATTAAAACAGTAACAGTTTCAGCTTTATGTTTAAAAGCAAACAATCGTTTGCTGTTTACGGGGGGAAAAAGGGATAGAAGCACTGCAGATAGATAGCACTCCTCTTCTGGAGGACATGTGTCTCCACAGCACCACAGTACATTTCATTCTGTGGAAACATTGCCACCCAACAGAGAGCTTTGCTTCCCAGCAGCTGACCGTGAGGACCCACAGCAGGTTTGGCAGCTGAAGCGCTTGTACAACACCTCCCCATGTTCAAAAAGGGGCAAAGGCCTGATACTGATAATGTCCACAGCTGGGTTTGTTGTACTCCACCACTTCCACTGCACCTCCCCCCCCCTCCCCCCAGCCTGGGGCTCAGACCTAACCCAGAAGGAATCGCCTGGGACCACCCAGATGAAGCGAGGAGGCTCCAGCAGCCTCAGGGAAGCAGCCAGCCCTTCACTGGCCAGGGGGGATGCAGCAGAGGCACCAGCGCACAGCCGGGAAAGCACGTCCAGTCAGTGTTGTTAAGTAATATATTGTTTATACATCCATTACGAAAACTTTGACAAGGAGGGAAATACTGAAAAGGAAGTATCTTTTTTTTTCAGTGGAGTAAAAGTGATGTCTGTGGTTTAAAACAAAGGCTTGTTGGCAGGATGATGCCATAAAGAAAAGGAAGAGAAAGGGAAACTGCATTTGAATTAATTCAGATAAGTGAAGGCCAGAAGACCTTATGACAGAATTTTCCCTTAATTCCTGTAGGCTAGCTGTCTGCCGTAATTATGTTACCTCCTGACTCCTTTGTGCAAATATTGTTGTGGTTATTTTTACTGTTTACTGTAACTACTGCTAATTACACTTACAAAAGCTTCTTACAGTATTGCAATCGTAATAATGTGAAAGAGCAAAGGCAGACAAGACTTTCGTAGTAGTTATTTACAAGATTTTGTATGAACTTGTGTAACTGTCTTCAGCTGCAAGAACTTACAGTGGGAAAAGACAAGAACAAACGAGTAAGGAACAAACTTCTTTGTTTTGATTCCATCACTATTGAACTGTCACTCGAAATTTGATTTTTAGTGAATTGTAATTTTTCTTGAACCTGTGATCAAAACCTTCTGTTTGGCATAAAACATACTATTTCATTTCAAAGGCAAATTTTGTTAAGATTTCGTTTATTTTAATTTCATTTTTAAATGGATTATTTTTTAAAGGATTTTCAAATAAAAGGTAATTATTCTTCTGAATTAAAATATTTCAAATTTTTAATTCCTTTCTGTAGCCAAGACAAGTCTGTAAAATATTTCAGGGTTCCCAAGTTTGATCATTTTTCCCCAAAGAAATTTGCACTAAAGCACTTCAGCCAGTAAGCAAAACAGGAAGGGATAGAAAGAGAAACTGAGGAACAATGAAGTTAAAGTACTTTTCCAGTGTCTCATTAGATGCTAAGAGATTTGATTTTTCTAACTCATCAGAATTAGAAATAGAAATTGCACCTCCTGAGTTGCCCTCCTGAGTTTTTAATGTAAAACACTAAAGGATGTTTAAGAGATAAATTATTAGATGCAAAATAAATTTGCAGCCATAACTGTTACGAGCAACAGAGATCGTGAAGATCACCAGAACTGTGCACTTTGCCTGCAACATCTTGTTCCCTGCTCCCTGGTATAATCACGGTTGAAGCCCTAGTTGTGTGCTTTGTCTGTGTGGTACAAGTTAGCATGGCAGAAAGAGAGAATTATTTTTTTTTTACATCTCCATCTCTTTTCAGAAAGTCTCTCCCTCATTGTCGAAGAATTAATAGGATGCTTTCCAACGAGTCGGCACCTCCTCCTGCATTCAGTCGCTCCAACTCACAGGCCTCCATGGACAGCACCTCCATGGAGGACTTCTGGTGCGAAGTGGAGAGCATCAAGGAGAGCAGTGAAGACGGAGCTGAAGAAGCAACGCTTTTGGAGTTCAAACCTGCTGATGGTAAGCACAGGAACACCACTTCTTGCTCACACCTTGGCTTTGCCTTGTCTCTGTAGTAATGCCCTGGTCTCCTTCCTATCATTATTCAACATGAGCAAAAGTGCTGGGCTGGCTCTATGATCATTGTAGCTCTACTTCTGAACACTACAGTCAATGTATAAGAGACCACTGCAGAGAAACAATAATTCAACCTGGTTTATGCACTGGGGCTGGTAATTGACTTCTGAAGTAGGTTTTTTTGCACCATTTTTATTTGTACTTCAGGAGGACAGATATGGTGTAATTCACAAAAGAAAGGTGCCCAATGAAAACTTCATATCCAGCATTAAATAAAATAAACCAAAGCATGTAAAAGGACCAAAAAGTTCATTTAATATGCTGGAATTTTCAACTTTCTGGCTTTTGGTAGGATATAATGAGAAGTTATGAAAGTCTTGAAGCAGTTTTTATTTAGATATCATTTGCTGCTATCAGAAATTTGATACCTGCCTGTTTGTCTGAGATTGTCCAATTTAGATATAATCCAAAGAGAGATTAGAGATAAATCTGAACAGGTGGATGCCTACATCATTCAGACTCCCCACTTGTCAAAATTCATTCATCATTTATACAAATTATGCTGAAGGTACTACCACCTCATTCTGTTACCTTAACGTTTCCCCCTCTCATTTTTCATAATATATTTGGAAAAATGTGTAATAGTTTGTGCTAGCTTCTTGCAATGCAGCTTTGTTTTAGGTGTTCTGATAACATCTAGGACAGCAGTTCTCATTTTTTTCCAGTTATGACCCAACTCACAAATGCATTATATTGTGCAACACAAAATATCAGGTGTTACTATAGGATGAAACCAAACTTCTTTTGAGGTCATGACCCACTGGTAACTGCTGCAACCCTTCTGTGAATTATGGCCACTAGTCTGGTAACTACTGATCTAGGGATAGATTTTGAAACAATGGCGTGTTCTTTCCATACAATCATTAACACAAGTGACGATGTATTTTTTCTTACCTTGACGTGCAATGGGATGTCATTAATTCTGCTACCAGGAAGAAGGGGGAAAAGGGGGAAAGGGTGCTACTTTATTAAGCAACCAAATATGTAATCAATCATGATAAGCATCCCACACAGAGGTACCAACCATGTACCTTTTCAAGGGGGAACACCTCCCACTTACTAGTTCCAGGTAGGGAACTCCTGGAAGCAAAAGCAGAAGAACTCTGTTCACCAGAAGTCTCGGTCTGCTACCACAGTTATGGTCTGGCACCTTAAATACAAACTGCACTGCTTTGTTCCAGCTTGTGGTCTCAAATAAAAATAAGTCAAGGTGTAACATTGAAACTTTATGGTTATTGTTATGGGAAGGCAGGAAAGGAATCTGCTTCAGTCAGTTTGACCTTATTGGGAAAATTCCTGTCTGATCATGCTTTCTACCTTGGAGACCCCAGAAAGAGATTGTGAACCTCTTGGTGTCTCCTTCATGTAACTGTCAGTATGAACTGGGTGTCAGTATGAACTGGGTGTCAGTATGAACTGGGTGTCCCTGACTTTTCTGCATGGTCAGGGGAATGTCACATACCTGTGAGTTACCCAGCTAGATGAGTCAGTGAGACAAGGCAATACAGGAGCCCGTTTGCCATGTTCTTAGAAACTTTTCCATCAGTTTCATCACTGCTGAGCTAAATCTTCACAACAGCACGAATTCTGATGCACTCCTGTGTTACCTTTTGTCTGATTACACCTCATTACATTGCATTGATTTTTTCCCCTCTGTCCAGAATTAAAAATGAGACTGCAAGGTAAAATGCAATACATCTCCACACTTAATTTACCTTCATACTGTTGTTTTAAACACATATATATTGCATACGTTCACACACAACCAGGCAGTGCTTGTTCTAGTTATTAACTTCAGGAATATTTTCAGTCTGAGATTATAAATCTTGGAAATAATAGTGAATTCTATTAAGCTCCTAATAGGATAATACTCCTTGCCGAGGATCAAATCACTGAAAATCAATGTAAAAGTCCCCAGGGACTTTTAAATAAAAACAAATATTCATCACCCTTTCGAGTTGTCTTTGAGAGGAAGAGGTGCAGAATCCATAAGAAGGAAGCCAAAGGGTGACAGCAGCCAGGCACCACTGATACTGTCAAAACCACAAAGCTGTTTTTTGCCAGACCACATGTGCATGGGGAAGACATCAGCGCACTTACTCTGTTGACATTAGTAACTAAGGTCAAGAAAGAACAGATCATAACAAGTGATACAAGGGATGAAAATGTAGGGGAAGAGCAAGTCATGCGGCATTTAAGATGGCAGTGATGTGCAGAAATGCTTTAACGCTTAGTGTTACAAGGCTGGGATGCTGTTATTTGAGGTTATATCTGAAATTCAAAGAAAGGCACACCTCTTTCCTGGCAATCTCTATGAGAAAAAGAGTGTTACCAACCAGAGGGAACCCTCTTGATTATCTGTTTGTCTTCTGGTGGAGCAGAATCAAACATGGTATCAAGACCCTGCTGTATAAGTAGCTACCGCTGTAAAAATAATGTTCTGTAAACCAACATGTTTTTCTTTTAGCCCTTATTAAACCTATGTGTCATAAAATTTTGAGGTTTTTTTTATGCTGAAATTCCTTCTCTTTAATAGCTTTACTCCTCTGGTTGTTGTCGTTATTTCTTTGTCTATTGTTTGTGAGTGGTTGGAACAGGAAAAGGGCAACAGCCAGACAAAACAAATCACAGGGGTGGCTGGAAAGCAGGCACAATTTCATGTCTGCTTTACTATTTTTCATAGCATCATGAAAGCCAAGTTTGATTAAAAAGTAAATTCTTGGAAAGAATCTGTCAGGACAAAAGCCAAAATGAATATAATTAAGAAACTGGAACATGAATGGATGTGGCTAGAGCAGCAGTACACAGAAATGAGACGTTCTTAGAAAGAAGAGTGAGGACAGCAGAAGAACCATTGGTTCAAAGCTTACAAATGAGGGAAAGGAACAGCCTGTCATTCTATCTGAGGATGAAGAAAGGATCTGAGCAGAGAAAAGCTGTTTCATGGGATACAGGGCCAGTCACACCCCATCTAACACGGAGCAGGGGTTTTAGAAGCAGATATTTTTGTAGAGCTTTGTAAAGAGACAAAGCAGTTAACAATGAAGCCAGTGAAGGCGCATGTGTAAGATGCTTTCACTTGTCCTTACCGTCCAGCCCTGTAATTTTCTTTTTTTGTGTATCTAACTGCCAAAGCACAGCAAACTGGTATCTATCAGTCTGCCTGCATTCTAGTGTCAAGAAGAGGCAATAAAGGGAGAGTGGAAATACCAACGTGCCATTAAGACCAATGCTGGGACAAGAACAATAAGTGCATTCAGTAGGTGTTTTATAGAACATGCTGCAAATTAATCCATTTCCTGTTTGACATGTTTATTTGTAATACCTTTTCTTCAGTCAAAGCTGGAATGCAATTATTGTCTTGTCTTAAGCAGCATATTGCTGATCTAGGATTGTTCACAGAACTAAAATGAAGGCGCTCAAAATCTCCTACATGAAAAGAGATTTTAAAAGACTACAGCTGTTTACTTTAAAAAGCAGACAAATAGAAAGGCAATGATGGCAAAATTTAAAATTACTAAATGATTTAGAGATGGTGGACTGGGAGCTTCTTCCTGTCTTACAGTGACAAGGGATATTCCTAATCGCACTATGGAATCAGCTGCCATGTTGAACCAGTTAGGAAGCAGATATTGAACAGGATTCGAGAAGATATTAGTCACTAATCAAGATATCAGGAAATGCTGGGGTGTAGAGTGCTAGCCAGTCTTTAATTATTAGAAATCAGGATGCAAGGATAGCTATTTCTTCTTCTTCCACCCCTACCTGACCATTTTGACAAATACCCTACCCGACCTTTTTGACAAATACCCTACCCTTGTTCGTTAGTGAGCAGCTCTGGATCTTAACCATCTTATTCAAAACAGGCTATTGGACTAGCTGGACATCACACTTCTCTTAGTGTGGCATCTTCACTAGGTGTCTGATGTCCAGCTGACTTTGACATCTTAAATCTCATCTTTAGCGTGCAAACACATTATTCCGTTGTATACACCACTTTGGTATTTTTGCTTATTTTAATAGGAATACCAGTTTAATTTCCACCTGGCAAATGGCTTCATCCAGTACAATGTGGTATAAGTGGTAACCGAGGGGATTTATGCTCTTGAATGAGGGGTTAGTTTTTAGCAAACTTGCTGTGTCAGGCTGGGCACTCTCCTGCCTTCTTCACATGAGTGTGTTGATGCACAGGTTAAAAACACTTCTGCTGTTCCTCTCCTACGCCTCTTCTGTGCAGAGACTGCCAAGCTGAAAGTTGACAGTATGTTGATAAAACTAAATTAACTTACACTTGTGGCTTCAGATTGGAAGTGGAGTCTTCTCTAGGTAAAGGCTGAGGCAACAATCCACCATGCCACCTCCCTTTCTTCAGCCTCCTCTCCCTCCCATGCCAGGCCTGGTAACACGCTCTCTTCCTCCACAGAAGGGGAGCTGGAGGCAGAATGGCTGCAAGATGTAGGTTTGTCTACGTTGATCTCGGGAGCTGAAGAGGAGGACGGCCAAGCCCTGCTGTCTACTCTGACCCGAACTCAAGCTGCTGCCGTACAGAAGAGGTACAACACCTACACTCAGACCCTGAGGAAGAAGAACAAGCACACAGTCCGGGATGTGCGAGACATCTTTGGCACCAATGACTCTTCTGTAAGTAGCCAATGCATCCTAGTGAATGCTTTTGAGCTTAGTTTTTAGGCGTTTTGCAAGTAGCTCATCAAAGCTTCTACCAGACAGGAACTCTTTTCTGCTGACAATGTACAGACAGCTAGTAGCAGTACCTGACACTAAGTCCAGACTTTGAACGCTGTATTTACTGCATTTGGAGAGGAAAGGAAGAAACCAAATAAAATAGATGGTACACAGTTTTGCAACTAACCTGTAACATAATGTTGTATCTGTTGCCAGCCTTCCTCCTGCAATCTCCTATCAAGACTAACATTTACTCTCTTATTTTTTGGAAATTGGTGAGTTACTCTTGGCAGCTATTCAAATTTTTGCTGGCTTCTGGGGACACTTGCTATTTACTCAGCAGACTCAGTGGTGAAGTAAAACTTCTGTAATGAAGCAACTGGGGTTCAAATATGCATAAGCAATTAAACACCTGCCAGCATGATTGCAACTGGTACACTGGCAGTTACATTTCACTTGTGTAGCAAATGAAAATCTATTAACTGTTCATTTGCTTCATGGTTGCCTCTGGTGGTTTCATCCACTTTTCCCTGAGGATATCTCTAAATGCACCAATTCCAATCCCTACACATTTTGATTTTGGTGAGTGCAGTCAATGGTGTGAGTTTAGTCCTACGCTCAATACATGACTTTACACGTTACTCGTGATATCTTAAGTGGGACTCACCAATAAGATCACAAGCTCACCTTTGAAATTAATGTTAAAGGTCTTCCCATTACAAAACTCCAAGAAACCCTTTTTCATTATGAAATTGTTTTGTCCTTTGCTATTGGTTGTATCTTCTCCTCAAGTCTTGGCATCCTGGATGAATTTAAAACAAAACATTGGAGATAAAACTGTAGCTGCACAGTTATATTAAAATTACAAACACATAATGGTTGGGGAGTTAATTTATTTGTCTCCAGTTTAAGTATCTGGGCTCTTTTGAACCTCTTGCACATATCCCACAAATATATCCAGAAGCATCCAGTAGTTTCCTGTGGGCAGACTTTCTTGCATGAGAAATCCTCAGGCATGTTTGCATGAACATTAAAATGTTGATGGCGCTTCTTATTAGATTAGCACACTTCTCCTGTTTCAAGTATCTGTAAACCTTAATATGTTTAAAATTTTAAAAAGTTGCAATAAAACCTGTTTCCTAATAAATTTTAATCAGCCAAATAAATGTTGTACCTGTTTTCTCAGGTGGGCACATTATTGATTTGCTTTTGACCTGCTTATTTTTCACCTCTGTTTCTCACTTGTTAAAGGAATCAGGAGCTTCAGAGCCATTTCCCTTCCAATCACTGTTTTACCTCCTCTGAAATTCGGCTCACCTACTAGTTCTGCATTTTGAAAGTCTGAAAGATAAGACTGAAAAAGTAATTAAGACTTCTAATTCTTCTTCCCACAAAAATTTGCAGTTCTGCAGGATGCTTACCTAAATGTTAAACACAGGCACACAAATACAGCTCCAGAGCACACCATCATCTCCCTCCAAAGGACTACAAAAGAAATAGATTGAATTTCTAAAAGCCTGCAAGATTCCCAACACCCTTTGGGCATTCCCATTGTCCATTGCTCCTATCTCTGCTGCTTATTATGGGATTTATAAAGTTTTTCCTAATTATCAGCTCCTCAGGGATGCATCACAGGAGGGGTGTTGTGCCCCAAGCAGAGGGTTTTCTGAGCAGCCCTTTGTAAGAGGGTCAAGCTCTGCGGCCTCTGGGCATGGCACTGCGGCTATCAGTGAATCTTTGTGATTAATCAGTCTGGGAAAGTGATCTGGCATAAAAACCACCCAGCTATAAAAGAAGAGCAACGGGGAGAGGCAAATCTTTTCAGCAAAGCTACTGAAGAGGGGCTGGGAAAAAGACTGCTTGAAATGACATGCAGGAGTTTTGCTTTCCCATCCTTTTTTTTCAGTTGGGAATGGAAGAAGTAAACATGTTGCAAATAGCAAAACAGCTCTAATTGCTTCAGCTAAACCTATAATCCTCCCCATTAGGAGGATGGACTTACATCTTCTTCCCAACAACCTAAGCACTACAGCAGCCTAGAGGGATGGGTCACAGGAAGGATTACTCTCTTCTGTGACTAATGATGACAGAAAAGGTGATTATCTCACTAGGGTCACCTGAGATGAGATTTAGGGAACCATTGAAGAAGCACAGATAGTTGACATCCAGACAGGGGAAAGAAAAAAAAAGAAAAAAACGGACAGATTTGCCCCAGTTTCTTTTCTCTGTTCTGAAAAAACCTGCTTGCTAGATGTTTTGATGTTACTGCCCGGTGGCCAGTGTCTGTGTGGGTCAACACAGATCAAAGGGTGCTTTTCCTCATCCTGCCTTGAGGTCCATCCCCTCAGGGCAGGAGTGTTCCCTCAACTGCCCAACTGGACTGAAATGAAAGGAGATGAAGCCATATCTCCTTTTTGGCAGGTTGTGGTCTGGTTTAATTTTTTTTTTTTTTTTCTGCTGGCCACCTTGGAAAGGTACTGTGATACCAGGAGCAAAATGCAGCACCTGTGGTACTTTGCCCCTCTGAGAGTGATGCCTTGGTGGAGCAGCCTGCCCCAGCTGAGGTGCCTCTGCTCTTCTTCAGACAGGCCTACACGCAGCAGGTTTGACTGACTGCCACACAACGGAGATTTAAATTGGATGGTTTATTAATCACAGTGGCCTAATTTTCCCTACTGCTGGTACCCTGCTGCTTCCATCAGAAGCTATTGGCTCTGCTAGTGCTCAAAGCCTAGAAAAATCAACAGCAGAATACAAATTGGGGGGGAAACATTGATTTTATTATTGGAGGGAGGAAACGAATCATCGTGCTCATTAACAGCCCAAACCTGTACATTGTGATCAGGTAAAACTCTTCAAGGGTTTTAGAAGCATTTTACTTGAGCAATGCATGAGGAAATCATGTCCTAATTAAATAAGAATCACTAACTAACACAGTGCTATTTGCATGAAAATGCATTTGTGATGACAGTGCTCAGAAATATAAATATATCCAAAGCATGGGCAACTTGTATCCTGACCAGAGTTATAAGGCTGTCCTTCTTTGCCTTTATTTCCCTTAGCTGCAGGGCTGACAATAGAATTTGGTCACTTTGGTGCTCCAGTGATTTGCTTTTACATCTTCTACAATGAGGGTATCTACTAAAGAACTATCTACCTCATCTCCATCTTTTCCTTGCTCTTCTGATTTCCTCTTCCCATTGGAAATTCCTGTGTACATTGTGCCAGTAAACACTGGGCTCATTTTTAATACTAGATAATGAGAACTGTCTAATGAATCACTTTCAGTCAGAAATCAGGATATGAGAAGTCTTGCCTTCACTGGAGCCCCAGCAAAATGAATAAAGCTGTCTCCATTTAGTTAAGGACAAAATTTGACTTTTGCCCTTTCACATTCATTAAGGCATGAGCTTCCAAAGTTTTGTGGTCTTCATTTTTACTAAAGGCACAATTTGGATCTTGAAAATTCATGCATTAAAAAGGCCTTATTCCCAGGCTTTCCTTTCTTTGTATCAAATTATCCTAAGATTAAGACAAAAAAAGAGGGGGGGAGGAGAGGTTGCTGGTTCTGTTTGGAAGAGATTTTTACAAAAGATACAGAGATTTGGCTTCTTTATACACTCTCCCTGTGGAAGCTGGGAAATTAGACCAAGAATATGATGATTTTAGCCACCCCTGATATTGTACATGGTTCGTGATATTCAATTGCCAGAGGCTAGAGCAACCTGCAGGCTCTTGCAAGCCCTGCTGTGTGCGAGGCAGAGTTGTGCTGTCAGCTCCCTTCCACCAGCTCCACTGTCCTTAACCAAACCTGGTTGCAGCAGCTGCTTCACTATTGATTTCACCTGTGTAACAAGGCTGGAAGGATTTGGATTTCCTTGTTAAACTTGATTCGCTATAAATCTATGCTGAATACTGTTTGCGGGGTCAGGTATTTTGAGCAGTGAAAGCCAGTTGCTAATTTTGCCATTAATTTCTCCATCTGGATCTTAACCAGTGGAACAGCTACTTCTGTGTTTGATTTTCCCAAACTGCTGAGGCAAGTTTAACTCTCCACTTACTTCTATACTCTCACCTGAAATTTATCTCATTTTTTTATGTCTTAAAACCTTTTGTGTAAATGTTATGGGATTTTATCATAAAAGCATCCTACAGTTCTCCTTTTAAAAAAAAATCAATGGTCCTTAGAGTCTTCTGGCAAAGGAAGTCCATGTGACTCAAATCCTGTTTGCTATCAAGTTTGCAGGCCATTGAATGTACTCTCTCAGGAGAGATTTTATTCATGTTGCATTTGACTTTGTTACCCAAATAGCTCAGAGGATAAGACTGAATAAAACAACTGCAACATTATTTCAGGCTTCCAATTGGAAGAGCTGCCTGGCTTTTAAATATCTGGCATTTTTTAGCAGCTTGAATGCTGCTCCTGTGCATTGGCTACAAATGGGGAAGACAAAATTTCTGCCCTGAGGCATTGCTGCTTGTTGATAAACAGCCGATTTAGCAATTTAAAGAGCAATTTAAACAGCGATTTAAAGAGCAGCTGTTCTGGACTTATCCAGGCCCCCAGCTGCAGGTTCAGCTGGAAAGCTGGAGCTGCTCCATCAGGCTGCAGTGGGTGAGGCAGGTTTGAGAAAGGGGGGAGGGCTCCAAGAGTGACCACCAGGATGTAAAGACAGATGTAAAAATACAAGGCTGGTTTGGGGTATTGTAGTTATTTTCACTGATCACCCTTCAGAGTATTTTTTTAAATTCCTGACATTTGGCTTTTTTACCCAAGAATGTGGAGATGAGCTGCTACTGCCCTGCATACACATGAACACTTAGATTTGCCTTTATGATGAGTCCCAAAACTGCTGAAAACAAGGACAAAACTTGGCTGTCAAGAAGAAGTGACAGTGCTTGAAAGTCGCTCCTTCGGCTTTAGAGCCCCTTCTCTGTTGTGCCACACACACTTCCCCCATTTTCACACAGTGCAGAATGATTTCTGGAGCGGAAAGAAATTAGGTTGACTATAGAAAAGGTCTTTTTTCAAAAAAAACCTGTTTTTTCAATGCACTGATTAAGTGTTAGTATATAACCTTTGGGAGAACATCCCTCTGTTAATAATTTGCTGGTGTCCAAATCATGAAAGGAGTTGAACAGCCTGGTTTCTGACAGGTGCTTGCGAGCAGTGAGTGTTTGACATGTGTCAGAGAGTCTTCAAAAAGATTTGTGGCTGAAATGATTAGAAGCAGGACGGATTACAATTTGATGAGGACCTTTCACTTAGTACAATTATGTACAGCAATTTACTTAGCTAATTTCAGTCATTATATAGGACAGGACTCATTAGCTACAGCGAGCTGCAATATTACTGACCTCAACATGATCCAAGTCTGTGCA
Organism: Limosa lapponica baueri; assembly: GCA_002844005.1. NCBI lineage: Eukaryota > Metazoa > Chordata > Aves > Charadriiformes > Scolopacidae > Limosa > Limosa lapponica. The sequence goes on from KZ505693.1 coordinate 1,307,548, forward strand.
GCCTGGGGAAGATTAATTTTCAGGGTTGGCTATGAAAAATGTGCTCTGGTGAATCACTACAGGTTGTTTGAACTTGGCAAAAGAGTGTAAACTGAGAATGATAACGCCGTTGCTTGAACTGTAGCAGTTTCTGTCCATAGACGTTTACCTTCACTGCGGTCTGATCATTTTTCCTTGCCCATCAGCCCACATTTGAGACAGTTCCAGTGTCACCAGTTCCTTCTAATGGTATCCAGCTTCCTGGGCAGAAGCCAGTTTGGAAATCAGTTAGCTGTGAGTATGCCATCGTGTAACCAGTGTTCACTTCCTCCTAGGAAAATGATAGACAGAAAGATCCTTTTGTGGTTCTGAGGTTAGTCTCCTCTTTTGTGTTGGGGCCATGCTGCATATATTTCCTTAAAATCGTTGTCAGCTTATTATCATGCAGGAATCAAAGTTTCCCATTTAAGACTGGTGGTGTACAGACACAGATTGCTGCCCTTGAGGCATCACTGTCTAAAAAGTACTCATCTTTGCAAGGTTGGGAAGGTAAAAATAACCTCTAAACAATATGGTGCAGAATTTTGTTCAAAATATATCAGCAGTTTATTTACTTGTTGCAAATCATGACAAGAAAGATGCGTATTTCCTTCACATTTCTTCTCCAGTACTGCAGAAATTGTGGTGTTAGAAAGTTACCATTTTTCTGGTTCTGTCCCTATTATTCTGCTCTACTAATGGTGTTATTTTGGACATCCCTTAAACACTTTACCCTCCCAGTGACTGGCAGTGCTAATGAAAATGATAGCTCTGCTCTGTTCAGTGCCTGCATAACTGTCAGCAGCCTTCCACAGGAATGTCTGTCTTTTATTTTGAAAGCTCTTCCCATCATCATTGTGAAGGGCTTAACTATAGGGATATGAATACCTGAGTTTTAAAACTAGTGTCTTAGATGTTTACCTCTGGATACAGTGCCACAGACATTTTCCTTGGTTGCAAAAGCTGCTCTGCTGATACCTCTGCTTTGCAAGTAGTTGTACTAGAACAGATGGGGAACCAAATGGCCAGGGGTACCATGGACAGTCTGTGGTCCCAGGCCCAAGAATGGAAAGAGAGATGGAAAACATCTTAAATGGCTTGGCCATTAGGTAACATCTAAGGCCACAGTTAGAAGCCACTTAATAACACACTTAGCTTTTTCAAACCATACTTGCAAAACAAAGGGCATTGCAAAAAATGTTTAAGTCCCTGTATCTAGAAATGCAATGATTCAAAAATCATGGGGGATGCACATGTTTATAAAACATGTAATGATTTTTAATTCACTTCTTAATTTCCCTGGCTTTTGAATGCACTTCAGTCAAGTTCGTAAACTCTTCTCTGCAGTCCTGGGGGCTGAAATTTTACTTCACTTCCAATGAAAATTATGATTCTGTTATGATTGTGTGTGTCTAGGAGCTGGACCTTAAGGGAAAACATAAAATTGTCCTGAGATGTGAGAGATCAGCCATGAAAGTTGGCAACACTGGAATTCATGCATGTTATCACACTTTGGACTCCGTGACAATAGGCTATTTCTGTACTTGCTTGTACTGATTTCAAAAATTTTCCTCTGGCCTCCACTTGTTTCAGCAGGTGACTAAATTTTAGAGTAGAGCAGTAACAAATTTCAAAATATCTACCAGAAATTCCAGTAGATATAGTGATTTTTGAACTGGAAGATTGTACATTGAGTCCTGTTTTGATGCTAACCACCTAAACTAGCAACTGTGAGAAATATATGTATGTGAGAATATAAATGTATGCATAATGTCTTATGATTGTAAATAAGTCAACAGCATTTTTCTGTCAGGAACTTTTATTTTTAATTGTTCATTACACAAGTGCCAACCCAGTTTGCTGGCCTCAGTAGACAAGGATGGAGTATAAAAACTTGATAATTGCTGATAAACAGGAAGTTCCAGCTTGACTATCTTTCTCACGAAAAGCAACAAGTTAGATAATCTAAAATGAAAATAGGGATTTTATTTCTAAGGGGTTATTTCCTCCAGACAAAACAGGAACATGCTGTGGTTTACACTGAAATTCCTTTTTAAGCACTTCCTTTATTGCTTTTTCAAGATTTTTGTCATCTTGGTTGAAATTTTTAATGTCTCTGTACTAAATGCAAGCATTTATCCAGTATTCATACATAGTTTCCCTTATTTCCAGCTAATAGCTGTCTAGACTGCGGACTAGATAAAGGCAGCCCATCCATAACAGAAGAGCTCTCCTATGAGGTCTCTTTCTCAGAATCCATTACGGTCCTTCCAAAAACCCAAGAATGGCCGAAAAACCAGAGGTTCAAAAAGGAAGACTCTGCTTTGCCTGTAAGTTTGTTCTCGACATATTTCCTGAATTGTTTTCTTTCACCCAGGAATTTCCTGCTTTATATCCCCAGCACATTGGAGCCCATTAACATGCATTAGCTGTCCTTTGCTATGTGTGCTTCGTAGAGGCTGCCCGCTCTGCCTCCCTGCCGCTTGTGACTGATTCCCAGAGAGGCACCAAAGCTAAGCTGTATATTCAAGCCTGGTTTTCACTTGTGCCCATTGCAGATGGTATTGCATCATCCACACATTTTTCACACTGGAATAAGGACCAGTTACTGGCACTAAAACTAACAATCATTTTCATTACTGGTCTGCTTTCCTACTTTATTCCCCCACAGATTATCTGCCTTTGTTAACACAGGGATTTAAAATCACTTCACAGATGAAGGGGGGAAAGCAAGCCTTAGTCCTGCAGCAGTACTGCTGTTTCCAATCAGCACTCAGTGCAATTACACTACGGGGGATGCTACGTGAATGGTTAAAGGAAAGTTTACCATATCATATCATCCAACCAGACATGCACTGAGCAGTCATGTCATTATCTGAAATTACTTCTTCAAGTCAAGGAAGTCAGTTTTCTGTTTCCATCAGCCCTCACAACTTGCATTACCGAAAACTGGAGAATTAGGTTTGTGCTTCAGATACCACCTTTTCAGTGAAATGTATGAAACAGCTATAAATTATTTGGAAGCATTTCCTGAATGTTATGATGTCCCAAAGTCCTGAATTAATCTGAAACTGTTGCTATCCACACAGACACTGAATTGTCCAAGAATTATCATTTGTCCATCTCAGGCACCACCAAGGAAGAAGAACCTGAGATGCAGAATTAAGATTCCCTGATGAAAGGAGGGATAAGACACTAAGTAGATTACAACTGGTGTGAAATCCCTGTGCTTTAGTGTACCTGGCTTTTTTTGTGGTGTGGATAACTTGGTGTCTTGTGGAGAGTAAGGATATCTCTGCATTCATCATGATTTTGGCAAACTAAAGGTTCATCCTTGCAAACCTAGGACCTCAGCCTTCACAACACGCACACACACACAAATCGTTCTCTGCAACAGCTTAGACAATTTCCAGTTGACAGAGCAGGGAAACTGGTGACAAAAAGGGAAAGGAAGATGCCAGAATATCATGGACCTGTGGATGCCTAATTGATTAGTATTAGAAAAGGACAGTATTGTGCTGAAGATTAACTATTCTGCATGCAGGACATCATTTTGTGTGCTTGGAAGAGTACACGAGAAATACGGGAGGTCATCAAAACAGAGAGTTTCTAAGTTAAGTCAACAATCATAGCTGTTGACATTGGCATTTCTCTTACTTCATATGCTGCTACTCATGGAATTTGCTTTTTCCCATAATGGCTCAGATGGTAATGGACCCCAGCAGAAAATCACCTCTTGCTCTGTTACACAGAGAGACCAATCACCTACACTCTGAAGGACTGTCTCCCCCGCTTCCTCAAGGTGGGCCAACAGGGACAGACTGAAGCCTGCACATCATACTTCCTTGCTAGCGGGTTCTCCAGGGCAGGTCTGACCCATTAATATAACCAGCTTCATGGATAGCACATACTGCACAGAGAAAGGTTATGTGTCATAAAATAGCATGTCCCCTGCAGCTCCCAGAGGAGCCAGCTCCACCTCACTGTCTGCATAGGGTTATGTGCAATTTCCCTGATGTGTGACCATGATCAATATGACTTAGTTGAAGATTTTACAGAGTCAGTAGGCATTTCAGGCCCATCTTAGTTCTACGTAGAAACAACATGTCACACAATGTCAGACCTGATCCTTAGCCAAAACACTAGTAATCTAATTTCAGGATAGTACATCCTCCTTCAGTGCTGCACATTGTGACTCCACTGTTTGTAAGAAAAATCACTGGAAAATCGTGACACAGGACAGAAGAAAGAGGCTTAGCCCCAAACCTTGTGTTAACACTGCATCACATCATCATGACCCTGGGAGACAGTCAGCCACCACGGAAAATCATTGTAGCTATCCTTTGTAATCAGTTTGGAGTGTTTGTCATTTTTTCTTGGCAAATATACTCTTTCCCCTCAGAAAATATATGTATACTGCGTGACTTTTTCTTGTTTTCAATATGATTTATTATGCTTTGACTGCTTTTGGACTTTTTTCATCACTGGAACCAAAATGCCTAGATATTCTTTAGTATCTTCTGTGTCTTCAGAAGACACATGTAGATTTTATTACATTATTAAGTCTCAGCATAAGAGTAACAGTGGCATTGCTGCAGTCTGGGGAGGGAAGATTCTGGCCTAAAATGCTCCAGACAGCATGTAAATTAGTTTTTCCATCCCCTTCACTCTTTATCCCCCAATTATGATTAACTCTTATTGAAAGACCATGTGCAATGTGATTTAGGAATTCCTACCCTACATGATCTAGATGTCCTTTGTCCTCTCCTACTTTTAAAATCTGGTGTAAGTTTAATTCTTTTTTTATTTGTGTTTTTCTTAATCTGTTTGACTGCCTTCATCTCAAGATGGGTTAAGCCTATTGAGTCCATATTTGTTTAAAAAAGGGAGGACTGGTTTGAAATATCCAGAAGCAAAACATTATTAAAGGCTGGGCTTCCACTCAGTTCCCTAAAGGGAGGAGATGATTTGTAATGCTATTTATTTATACCTTTGACTAACAATTACTGGTTTAAATTACAATTAAGTTAAAAAAAACATACAATACCAAAGATCCACAGTTCTTTGAAAAGCATGTTTTTTACTATATCTTTGTTATTATGTCTAACAACTATGTCAAAAACTGATGGGTATTTGTTCTTTCTGACATTTGTACAAATGCTTCTGTCATGACACAGCATTCCTGGCTCTGGTCCACAGCACTGCAGTTTCTAAAATATGTAGACATCTTCACATGACCCCAAATTACTAAGTATCACTTAGTTCAAGCTTACTTGAATAAATAATTTCTTAGCTGCTGGGAGTCCTGTTTCTAAGCTTAAATGCTTCTTGAGTAATAAAAAGTACCAGTAAATTGGCACATTGGCATCAGGACTAAGTGATTTTGCTTCTGGGCATTTCCTCAGATCTTCAGTTTAAACTGTCCTGTAAGACCTCAAATTAATAGTAATATGTAAAGCAGGCATGGATTCATTACACAAACACACACAGGACTGATATACAACCATATCCCTGATGAAATATGTCAGCTACTTCAACAGCATTCAAAGATGTTCTGGGGGAGGCAGAAGCAGACAAAATGTTATATCCTGCTGAAACTGGGCAAAAGTTTAAGTAGCACGTAGCTCATTTGTCCCAGCTGGAGTACAGGCACTGAGTTTAATACCTCTGCTCCAGCACCACTTACCAGACAAATTGCAAGGCAACATGGTGAGCAAGAAGGTCAATTTTATGTCAGATGGATGCAAGTTATGTCAACATACCAGGCCAATACACATGGTTGTAGTTCGGCTCTTTAGTGTTATCCATCTACTCTAATATGACTTCTGATCCCATATGGGCACCTCTTTCAAAACATAAATTCACGTCCTGTGAATTTTGTGTAAATAAAGATGCGACCCATCTCTACCATAGAAATTCATTGTTCGGAAAAGCCGGTTTGGACTGACAGAGGTTGGAGACCTCTCTCCTGAAGACATGAAGAAGATCCGCTACCTCTCCCTGATTGAGCTGACGGCCTTCTACGACGCACTGGGAGTGGAGCTGAAGAGGAACCGTGCAGAGAGGGTGCGGGGACGAGGTACTGTGCTGCGCCATCCCCATGGTGGCCACCTGAGCGCCGCTCAGCACAGCTAAGAAGATGCGTTCGAGGCTGTATTTTCTCTCTTTCATGTTTGCTGTTATTTTTTTTAAGAAAATGGTCTGTTTGGAGTCCCTCTCACCATACTGCTGGAGAATGATCAAAAGAAGGTTCCTGGAATAAAAGTTCCCCTCATCTTCCAAAAAGTGAGTATAATTTGGCCTGCCCAGCCACTAAGATTCATTTTTCCTTCATCTGCACTGACACTCAGTCTCAGTGACACACAGTTATCAGATAAAAGATAATGCAGTCTTTACAGACTTGAAGGTGTCTACAGGTTGTCTGTCTGTAGGCTGTGATTTGAAAACCTTGTGACAAGGAGAAAAAAATTGCTTTTTGTGTGTTTTAACTGTGGTGGGGACCTCTTTTGATTTTTGTAATTATATGATGCCATACATGAAACTTTGGGAAAGAAGTGTCTGGCTTTCTGTTTCCCTTTCTCATGAAATTAGAGACCTGTGCAAAATGGTGTGTGTGTGCAGAAGTGGCAGAGATGAGTTGTCTCAGGAGTTTTAATGTCACATGAATTCAAACCGTAGATATTACTTAGCTATTATTTCCAGAATGGAAGGGCTATCTTCTCATTGAGGTTTGTTTGACCAGACAATGTCATTTATCTAAGTCATTTGACAGTACAATGACATCCAGTGGATGCCTTGGAGACAGGTACACAGTCACAAGCACACATGCAGTTATGCAAGTTTACATGGACTCGAAACTATAACAAATTTCCCTGTAAATACTGACAAAAGGGGAAGTGGTGTGGAGCGTCAGGGGAAGGACTGACATGACTTGAATATTTACATGACTTTGCCACAGCCCCCCTGTCAAGGTGCCATGGGAAATTAGAAGGATCCAAAAGTTAGGGCAGGAAGCAGAGCTGGTGGTGAAAATCCAGTGCTGTATGAATAAATTCTAGGAAATTATTATTTTTTTTTTCCTTGTTCTAAATTATGCTAAATCAAAACATTATTTTTTTTTATATAAAGAATTAGAGTGGAAAGCATATTCCTCTATTCACAGAAATTTCAAGCTGAAATATCCTGGGATCATTTTCTAATCTGAGTTCTCAGTTCCCAGGAACGTATGTTATCTATAGACCTTTCCATTGTGCTCCTTGGGGAAAGACTTAAACATTTCTCAGAGGTTAATTTTCCCTCAAAACACCATTGTGTTTTACCTAGTGTATCTGCCCTTTTATTAATATGTTTATGTGTTAATTGTTCTATAGTGGTGCCAAGTCTCAAATCAAGGACAGAGGGGCCTATTGCATTATCGGTTTTCCGTACTCTGCATACTCTGTATTTCAGGGTCAGGAATATGGAGAACAAATTAGGAAGGTTTACTTACACAAACTGGCTTGTTTTTATTAGCAAATTACATAGAAATGTATCTTCTTCAAATTAGTTTCAAGGATATGTAGACCGAAAAAAAGTTAATAGTATTTCTAACAGCTTCTGAGTATTTTTCTGGGTTTTGATGTTTTTTTTTCAGTTGCTGCTCAAGCTTGAGGAAACAGGTTTAGAAACTGAAGGAATTCTACGAGTGCCTGGATCTGCCTCCAGAGTCAAGGTACGTGCTTGTGCCAGTTTTCTGTCTCCTGGACCACAGACACTATGTAAAATAATAGAGTACACACAAATGCACACTGCACATTAATTCTGATGTGCATAGATCAGCATTTCTATTCCTACCAGTGAAAGGTCAGATTGGTTCCTGGGAACCAATAAATCACAGAACATGTGGTCTATTGCTTTGCATTTGTTAATGTTCTATATAAAACACAGACTTGATGTTGAATGCAGTTTTTCTCCACTAAACATTGAGTCAGCCTTTCAGTTTATCTGTCATCCAAAATTGCTGTGATCTTATCTCTGTTTTAATTTATTTTAGAAATCCAAAGTTGCTAAATTAAGTGAACTTCAGATAAAGATCTTATTCTATGTCATTTTAACCTTTGTGTTATTTTATTTCTCATTTATCTTCCGTGATCTCACAATTTCATGTTCCAAGTGAGAGAAATTTGGCCTGCATTTACTGTTTGGCAGCCTCAAGTACTGCATTTTCACAGGCTATTTACAGGCTATGAACACAGGCTAGTTGGTATCCAGTAACCTGACATTGAGGTGCAGTAATGCTTGCAATTGTTTCTCCAGACTAACTTGATTCCAGTAGCTGGAAGGCTTTGGCAGAGGCAAATTAGAAAAACAAGTTTGTTCTGGGCTCTACCTCTTTCACAGATTTTTGGTTTTTCTGGGTTGTTTTTTTTTAGCTGGTTTAAGCAACTTCTTATGGTGCATCCCAAGAAAATTAGTCTTGTTTTCTGAGGCAGAAAGTCTCAACGTCATGGCAGCCACAGAAAGAGTAATGTTGGGGATTGCTAAACATTGATGGGCTAAGGATCATAAAAAATGACTGTACAAGAAAAAGTAGCATTACGTGAAATGCACCAGAGATAGGCATTAGCATCCCAGCTCCCTTTGAACCTGTGGGTTGATAAAAGCACTCAGCACCTTGCAAAGTGCTACATCTTGCAGAAGGGACCTCCGAATTTGGCCTGTACTTTTCAGCTTCCTCATTTTTTCATACAAATACTTAAAGTGTTATCTCGCACAACCTCAATTTTTTCCAACCTCTCCAGGGACATTACACAGCAGGGCAGTGCTCTACCTAATTAAATTGCTTTCATATTCTATGCATATACTGTACTGGGTCTTGTTCACTTCTTATCCACAGCCTATATCCAGACAGCTGCTATGAGATATGACTTTATATGTAACTCTCCTAGACTGGGTGGCAAATTAGGCTGCCCATATAAAAGTTTTAAATTACTTGAGTTTTGGTTTCATTTAAGTCTGTCCAACAAACCAACTAGCAAGAGAGAGATGTTTTCAAAGCAGATCCAGATTTCATCCTTCAAAGCCTTCATACATTATTATGACATTAGGATTGGAGGGCATTCCAATTTTACTTCAGTCTTGTTTGGAGAAAGAGAAGGCATATGGAAGTGATTAAAGGTTACTCTTCTATAAAACAAAGAATAGAAGAAATAACAACAAGTTTCTCTCTGTAATCTGGTTTGTAACAAAAGCTCCAGTGAACAAAAAATGCATGACCGTCTACTGTAGGAACAGTCACATTTAAAAAAAAACTGCAAAAATGTTTTTAAAAGTAGTTTAGAGCATATACATATGTATATGGGGGGGGATGTATAAAATATACATATATACTTGTTTGTGTGGATATATATATTAAACATTTATGTTTCAAAAATCTTGCTTTCTATTTCTATGGATTTTTCCCCAATTCTCAGCAAAAAAGGAGTAGTTTTTCTCTCCACTTGTGATTTTGATGAGGTGAGGATTTCTGTTCCACATTTCCCAGTCAGTTACAAGGAGAGAATTTAATCCAGGTGTTTGTATGGATTATGTGCAAAGGATGTGAATACAGAGGAAGCTGAGGTAGCCCAGATTACAACCAGTAAAATGTGCTAGTAAAAATGAGATTGTAACATTATATACCAAATCCTGAATGACTTTCTATTTCCTTTTGTGCCAGCCATTTCACTTCATTATGTGTGACCATATTTGATATGTAATTTCCTTCCATTCATGTGAGGCACAGTAAACAGAATCCATTATTTAAAGTTTTCTGTCTGAACGGACTAAACTTTTTTTGTGTGATATTAAAGTACATTTGGAAAAACATGTTCTGAAAACTCAATATTAGCTACAGTTGTGATTTGTTATAATTGGCCTCACAGAGAGCAGCAACAAACGTCCTATAGAGAAGGCAGTGTTTGGCCAGTAATAATTGTGAAAGATGCATTATTTATGGCTATCCTTCTGTTACAATAGCCTCCTTCAATCTTATTAACCCAACAACTTTTTGAGGAGCTTGCATTTTCCAAACAGTGACCTGGGTCTGAAGCCAAATTCTGTTCCTACGAGGAACCTTACTGAGTATTTCCCATTCACACACACGTGTCAAATATTGATAGTTACCCTCCAGAACGAAACAGACCTCTGTTATAGAGCAAGATGCTGACACGGAGAACAAGAGGATTAAATGGGCACCCAAAATGGTATAAACAATTCTGTCTTAGATATCTTGTGTTTTTTGAGGTGGGGTTTAGCATGTATTAAGTGGAGATTTTCTGATAGCAATGGTTTGATACCTTTATTTTAGTATGAAGTGACCAAATCTAATTATAGCTGTTTTAAAAGAAAACATCCTTCTAAAGACAGGAAGACCTGAAGTTAAAGCCATTTGCTCAAGGCCCATGGATTTGGATGCCAACAGATTGTCTATCAAGTTCACTGCAGTAAGGAAGATATGCCAATCCTTTGTGACTTAAGGATCAAAACCTGTGGAGAGTGTTTTAAACAAAAAGAGCAGCGGCGCTAAAAACTGTGTATAACTGAATTTTCTCTTTCTAGTTCTAAGACATTGCACAAAATTATCTTGCTTTAAAATGGTTCAAATGGGTAACTGGCAGAAATCTAGATAATGCAAGCCAAATTTAGCCTGGGTTGCAAAATATCCCCAGGAACCTGATTTGTTAACCTGCTGTGAACTCCACACAGTTGTACCTACATTGCTACTGGCTTAAGGCTACTTTAATTTAACTATGCTCTAAACCTGCCTGTTGTTTATAATGGGATTTCTGAAGTGATCTCAAACTGCTGGGTCAGAAGCAATGATTAAAGGTCAGATGTTCCTTTTATCTTTCAGAATCTCCATCAAGAACTTGAGGCAAAATTTTATGAAGACACTTTTGACTGGGACCAAGTGCGAAATAATGATGCAGCCGGACTGCTGAAAATGTTTATAAGAGAACTCCCAAGCCCTCTCTTCACAGTAGAATATCTGCCTGCTTTCATCACACTAGTGGAAAGTAGGTGGAAAAGGAGTTAGTATGGACTGATCTAGATAAAATACAATCATAGACATTACCTTTTTTTCCCTCTCTGAAGTAGAGAGAAAAAACATGTCATCTTTTTCTCTCTCTGAAGCAGAGAGAAAAAAGGCCCAGTGCATTGCATAAACATTTAATTTTTCTGCAAGCTTTCCTTTTCAAATGGAAAAAAGTCTCTGCATTTTGCTAATGGCATAGACTCGTTTTGTGAGTGACACAACTGTTTAATGTGAGATTTGAAATCTGTGAGCAAATGCTGGCTGAGCAATGACTTTCATATATAGACTCTGATTCACACAAATTATAGGTTTCACAAATGAAAGCTTCTGCAAGGTAAATTCAGGTCACTGCCCTTTCGCTGATATTCTACTGGATCTACCTTATTTCTCTCCAGGTTTATGTTGAGGTCAGGATATTTGTACAAAGATGTATGTGGTCACAGAAAGCTTCAGGCAGTCAGGTTTTGTTTTCAGTGTACATACACCCTCTCCTTCTCAGTACATTTTGTTCATTTCTCTTCCAGGCAGAACGCAGTAGTACCCTCCAATACCTATTGACTTCATTATAAATTCACTTGAGCAAGGACAGAGTGAAACTATCAGGATGGTGAATTTATTAAGCAAATTGGTACAGAAAACTTAGAACCTTTATGTAAGGTTGCAGCCAAGTCTTTAGTGTCTCCATGAGGTAGTTTAAAGGGCACAAGGAGGTGAATCCTTCCTGCAACCTTCACATACCTGAGTGTGCTCCTTATGAGTCCCAGACTGCATGCAATTATGATGGCTTAGCAGTTTGGAGGGGAAGACTGAACACGAGGTGTCTGTGCGGAATAAAGTGACTTTATTGCCTCCAACAAATACACTGTCCACAACACACTCTTTTTTTCTCCAAACCTCTCTCATCCACCCTGAACGGAAGCAAATGACAGATCTTCTCTGATCTCCTAGTGTGTGTCTCTAATCTTCTCCACCCCAGCTCTTCTACTAAGCATTGCACACTATCAATATACACCAATTTCTGAAAAACATGATGGTATTTTGTAACGAACAAGGGGCTCTACATTTATCTAGAATGCTAGACTTGGGAAAAGTACTTTTTAAGTTACAAGCAATCGGTCTCCACTTCAGTGGCAGAAGTGTTCAGCAAATTACTCAATAACAACAGTCTGAAAATTTTCTGAAAACAAATATCCATTTCAGTTTGAAAGGAGGAAAATGCTTGATCCATATACAACACATTCTGTCCACAATATCAAAGAGAAACTGGCTAGTACCGAAAAATATTGGCTCTTTGCTATTTAGACAGAATTTTATAGAGCCTTGTCTCCCCCTGTGACAAAGACCCAAGATGATTAGGAAAAATGTACTCATTACAATTGTTTTTATACTTGGGGAAAAGATTATGGTTAATAAATATCTAAACATGCTAGTCCCAATGGCCAGTGGTTGCTGTGTTTCTAGAACTGCTGACCAACAAGGGTTTAGAACAAACCCATTGTAACTGGGATTTGAAAAATATTAATTATTCATATTCTTAGAAATCTCCAAGATCAAGTTACAGCTACAAGCTTTGCATCTGTTGATCATGCTGCTGCCTGAAGCCAACAGAGACACAGCCAAGGTAAGTTCTTCCTTAGCTATCACCTGCCATCTGTGGTGCTTTTGACTTTTAAATGAAAGACACTTTTTTTTTTCTAACAGTCAGTAATCAGATGCTGCACTGTGAAAGTATTCATCCATGTTTTTTATCATTTCCTTGAAATGATGTTCCACTCCCCTGGCTGTCATTTCTCTTACAAGCCATTAAGAAATAGTTGCTGGAGATATCCAACTGCTGGTGTCAGTAAATGGCTCCGAGGCATCATTTATTCTGGAGCATCCATTTCAGAGAAGCATGTTCATCACACAGTTTGGAAAAACAAGGTTCAGTTTCTGGATTTCTGCATGACTGGAATTCTCTGGGATGAGAAGCTACCTCCCAGGAGCTCGCCTAGTGCATTACCAGTGTTGAAGGGCTCCCAGGGCACTGGACCAGACCACAGGAGGTGGTGTGAAGTAAAAAAAAAAACCTGAAACATACATGCATAGCACGCATGTCAGGGCCTCAACCTCAGCTGGTTTGCCTTACAAACCCATGCCCACACCCATGTACTACTTCCTGATACAGTCACGGTAGCTACAAGCATTTTGGGTGCTTGGGAGCTCCCAGATCTGGCTGCAGCTATGTCCTGACCCTAAGACACGCTGGCTGTGTCTTTGGACTTGTTTCCACATAAAGGAAACTTGGGTGAACAAGCTGCCTGGGAGCCCCCAGACATTTCATTAGGTCCCCTGCTCATCAGGACTCTGCAAGTCCCCCACCTCTGAAAGTTTCCCACTAGTCAGTTTAGATACAGTTTTATGAGTCCAGGTGCCTTCTTCACCTGTGTTTATTTATACAATAACAAGGCACAAGAACAACAATCCTCTTATTTGGAGGTCTACTCGTGCTCTGTGAAGAATGGGAGTTATTTCTTCTACTATTCTAGTCCATGCTAGATGAGTAGTCTTAATTACTACTAGGCTTTTATTCAAAACTAGAAGTGATGGCAAAACTGAATGCATCTCTACTTGCTATCTATAAGGAGATTTTAGAAATTTCTCCAACACAAGTTTCTGTTTTGTAATTCATGGTTTTGTAAAAATGTTTTAATTGCAATTTCAGGGTACAAAGACAGTGGTTTTAATGGTATGGTGTTGCAAAAGGACTCATTGGCAGACCCCAACTCTAACCACAGCTGCAATCCATCCTATTCAGTCACTCAAGCGAAATTCTGAATAAACTGCCCAAAAGGGAAATGAGTTTCTTTTGATTCTGCCATGCATGTGCAGAAGTGACGTCAACGAACAACCACTGAGCACTTCTTGCTTTCATTATCCCAGATTAAAAGTTTGGGGGTTGCTGGCAGAAATTCTTCAGGTTATATCAAATATGGGACTGGTGCACGGGCTGATCACCCTGGTGATTGCAATATAAAAAGCCTTGGTCAAAATGGACACCTTGAAATCTATGAAGAAATTAACTATTCCATTGCAACACTTTTATATCTTTCTTCTACTACAGGATTCAAAACCTTTGGGCAGACATTGTACTTGACTTAGGGATTTGGGATGATGCTTTAAGTGATAGATAATTTATTAATGTATATTTTGGTAACATTAACTATTCCTCTGTGACTGACATGGGTGGTTGTACCAGCAAATATCAGAGTAATCCAAATTAGAATGCAAAACACCCTGAATTTCATCTCCAAGTGAAAATATAGCAGCCTTCGAGCCAGACATATTGCACATTTGAAAAGGCTGCATTTAAGAAGTAAACTATTTTGTGACACTCAGCATAACAAGTGTTGTTTTTCCAGGCCTTTCTTCAGTTCCTGAAGAAGGTGGTTGCTAATGAAGGGAAAAATAAAATGAATTTGTGGAATGTTTCTATGATTGTTGCACCAAACCTCTTCATCTACAAAGGGAAACGTGCAAACCAACAAGAAATGCAAGCAGCTGCCACCACAGCACACATCGTGCGGCTTTTAATTCGGTACCAGGACATCCTGTGGACAGTGAGTAATGCTGGTTCCCTCTTTATGGCTCAAATACAGAGAAGTATTTTTCTATATGCAGCAGCTCTGCAGAAATCAGAGTAAACTGGCTTTCCTAGAAGAAACAGTTAGCTATTCTTTGGAAACTGGCTGGAGTCTTCCATATCTAGAATGAGATAGGATGACAGATACCTCTGGATGGAGATTTACCTCCTCTATCTAAGGCACCCATTTTAGCACAAATTTCCCTCTGGAGGTGCCTATCCCACAGCATTGATTATACAGGAGAATGCATAGGAGAATGATTTAATCTTGATGCCAAGGCGAGATATCAACTCTAGGCCTAGAGCTGAATGAGATTAAATGACTGTTTAGTTTAGTCCATTGTCCTTTCTGGACTTCCAAAGGTTGGTGTGAAGAAGATGACAGTCTCAGCTCGTTTCCTTGTAACAGAGAGAGTGTACGATGGGGATTGCAAAGACTACCTCTTAATAAAGTTCCTATAACTGCAAACATCACTAAAATGTTTCATATGGTACAAAAGATGATCTACAGTTTCACCAAACTGTGAGTCGTTAGAGGGAGCTACTAATTGCATTTATCTTCTGGGAATAACTAGAGCTTCTGCGGCCTAAAATTTCAGGCCTTTCTAAAGCCCCAACACCAATTTTATGGGAGAAAAACTTACTGTATAATCTCAGCTCCGGTTTCCTCCCTTTAGGTCCCATCCTTCCTGATTTCCCAAGTGAGAAAAATGAATGAGGCAGCAATGAACAACAGTAAGAGGCAGTTGATGTTTGACAAAGGAGTGAGAAAACTTCTGAGGAGAAAGACCATGGAACGGGAGAGACCTGAAAGACCAGAGGTATAATAAAAATATATCACTTTCAAGGGCAGCTTTAACCAGCCTCCCTCCTTTCTTATCTCTTAAAAGCTTCTGGGGGTGGGGAGGAAATTTTGCCATATAAAATAAGCTGATTTGGGAGCTATCTTGAAAGATGTGCTTCCTGATCCAACTTCCTGATAAGACAAAGCTTTGGGGATTGATTGAGAAAAGGTGAGGAAGGCAGAATGATTTCCAGCAGCCCAAGCTATAAGCTGTTACACATGCTGGTTTTGTACCACTTTTATAAGAAAATGGTCGTATGCGAACTATCCTTGACAGCAATGATCTGTAGATATTCAACAAATGCATGGATCTGTAGTTGAGTAGCAGGATGGTCCATATTAGGACTAATTGCATTTACCCATGCCTTGGTCCAGGCCACTTGATTTTCTCCTTGCAAGATTTAGTTTTACAGCTTTGCACTAGCTTCCTAAGGAGAGAGAAAATCCAGTTTGCCTAACATAGAGACCAAAAATGGGTCTAAATTTTAAGCGCCTAATAAAGTAGTTTGTATTGTTATTCCCCATATAGTCAGAGGAGAGCAGCTGATAATTTTGAGGATTTTCAGAGCTCCAGCTGCAGTTCAGACTTAGGAAGGTCTGATACAAAAATCTTTCTTTGGAGTTCTTAAAGCCACCAACTTTTCTCCACTGCCTGGATATGGAGTTTAGGAACTTACTTGAAGTATGCTACTTCAATAGACACCTAGAATTAACTTACGTATTACGTGTAACATATAAGTTGGGCAAGAAAGCATGTTCCATACACCTGCACAACGTATACGGTCCATATAGCAGCTTATATGTAGTATTTCCATGTAGTAACTACCTTTAATAACCTGGAGAGAAAGTCTCAAGTGTCTTCCATGGAGGTTTAAAAGGATGGAGATGGGTGAATTGTGAGATGATTAATTAAGGAACCAGTCAAGGACTCTAGTTACTGAAAAATAGTCTTGAAGAACAAAAGAAAAGACAAATTAGGAAGAAGTGATATTAGGAGATTATAAGAAATAGAGAATAAGCCCCTTAATACAGATAACAGAGAAAATGCAGAAGAGAACATCTGGGGGGAAAAAAAACAAACAAGCAAACAAAAAAACCCCAAAAAAACAAACCACAAAACCAGAAAGAGAAATTATATTTATGAATTGTGAATCCATGCTTATTCAGCTTTTTGGAGAATTCATTGGCCAACATTGACTGAAACATATTGTGGGTAGGACAGACATTTGTGCTGCAGATGGAGACAGAGATGTTTGTTCAAAATGGCAGCATAGACTTCTGTGTTGCAAAACTGTATTCACCCTGGAACAAATACAGTGAGAGCTTCTGAGGAGAGTCAATTACTGCAGTCATTGCACCTTCAGGAAGGCAAGTTCATCGATCGCAGTAATTGGCTTTGCATCTAATAAAAACGAGACTAGCCGTGGCAGGTAGCTGAAATATGAAGGGTAAATTGGAGGCAACCTCTGTTTGGATAACTGAGTTGAATTTTGAGAGCACTTAACACAAACCCTGGGTCTCAGATGTTCTAAATTACACAGGGACAGAGACTGGAGAGACAATTGTACTCTGCTCAGCATGGTATTAACTGGATTAGAACTGGAATGCAAACCTTGCTAATTGATTTATCTGCCATTAATCATGGAAGAGTGCATAAACTTCATAGATGATCATTTGAACCCTACACAAGGTCAAATTTCAAATTAACAGAAAACATATGGTACTTTGATACTGTTCATAAGCTTCAATCTTGTTGAAGCTATAGGAAATGGAAACAGAGAACTGGATCCTCCTGCCTCAGGAGAATTTAATCTTTAAAAGGAAGACCAGATATTCCTAGTCATTTTTATGTATTTTGAAATAAGCAGTTGGTTCACTCACCAATGTTAACAGAAATAACTTTAAAAATCTCAGATAAAAACTTGTTTCAATATTGCTGCAAGCAATTAAAATTCAAGGGCTGTGCTTTACTCTGCATGCATTTATGTGATGCTTGCCAAGGAGTTTGTGTCTTTGTGTCATATCTTATTACACTGTATCTATAAATTTGTGTTTGTATGACTGTAAATATGTTTTTTGAATAATTAAGTGAATCCAGGACAGTGATTTTTGCAAACAACCTCAAAAGAGTAGCAGAACTGCTTCTGAATGGAGCTACAGCAATATTTGCCTTAGACTTACTCTACTGAATATTGATTTTAGGGAGCTGTCACTTTTCCCCCATACCTGCAGTCTGACATACCCGAGGGGGTGATAAGAGTTTATGCTCCACTACATTCAAAAGTCTCTATGGCAATTCAACTGAACAGCCAAACAAAAGCCAAAGACATCCTGGCTCGATTCCACTGTGAAAACAGGTGGGTATACCAGAACATTTTGTTTTTCTGAACAATAATGTCAGAACCATTAATGAATAGATGGACCCTTTTTCAAAGACTCATTGTGTTACAAGAACTCTTTTTCTATTCTAAAATTGCTAATTTATGGTTACGCTGGTAAAAGACATTTTAACCACTGATTTTATTCTTTATATTTTACTTAATAATCGGCTACAGAATCAGTCTGCCCTCTGTTATGTCACTACTGAAAACACACAGTTTATAGACATGCTGCACAGAGAACCCAGAGGGATTGTCTTACATCTGCCTATAAAATGTTAATGTTTTTATTTCTGTAAGATAATAATTATTAACAGTTATGGGAAATGGGAAATTGTATTTGAAAGTCTTTTCTGCAAAGTCTTCCCATATTACTATAGAATTCTCTTCTTTAAATAAAGAATAAAAAATAAATAATAGAAGGCTTAGTTAACTGTGACACAGCAATCTACCTCTGTAGCAAATTCAGTGTTCTGCAGTGCTCCATTTGGTGGAAGTCCTTGCTTTTGATAAGTAAGTTCGCAGGGGCAAAAATATCAATTTTTAGCTTAATATAGGTGGTGGTTGATAAGGTTATAACAGAAAGACAAACTGAAGGTTTTTTTTCTATCCTAGCCGCGGTTCATCACAGAACATGAGAGGCCAGATCCAAAGTTTACATGAAATCGGAGGAAATATAGGTAGGTCTCATTTTTGAAAATTCAATTCTGAATGTCCTTACCCTCCTGAAACACCTCAGGGCAGCACTATTTTCAAACAGTAGGGTCTCTCCTGCCTTCCAGCCCATCTGCAGGAAAGGAGTCTGACCCAAAAGCTGTTAAAATCAATGTAACGATTCCTTCCAACACCAGCAGGCCTGGAAGGGCACCCGGCAGGAGAGAGTGACTGATGGCTGGATCTCAGCAGGACTCCTGACAGTCTTGCCAAATTCATCTGACCTTTCGCTTACCTCTCTCACTCTCATAATTGAGCATTTTTCCATGGTTAAGAGATCCGTAGTCTTCCTCTTGTGAGCACGTTCCACCTCATTGTTAGGCCTTTTCCCAAGACCTGTTTCTTCCTCACTGTATTTAAGTGTTAACCTCCAAATAAAAAACAGAGAACTGAGAATTCGGGGGTGCTATACTCATACTAATCCATGTGCTTTGTTTAGATTGTAAATTCCTTGCAGTAGGGATTTTGTCCTCTTCCGTGTTTCATGCAGTGACATTTTTGTAATAACAACAACAGTGGCTTGCCACACAAGTTCCTGGCCTAAAGGTCAAAAAACCAGATTTTAATTTGATATTGCACAGGCCTGCCTCTCCTTTCTCTATTCATACTAAAATTCTGTATGCTCTGTTGGAGTCTTTTGTCAACTGTCTGATTAGATTATTCCTTAATTCTTCTAGATTCAGCTCTAACAGTTTCTATAAAGTTATTACAAAACATCACAGAATTGCTTCAGCATCAGTCAAGAAGCAAAGTCTTTATTACTGAAGATATTCTCACACAAAGCTAAATTTTTGATTAGTGATTTGTTCTGTCTGGCCAAACAGGATGACTAACCAATCCTAAAACAGAAGACCCTAAAGGCTTTGTGAAAGAATCACAAGTATTCCCACCACAGTCTTTCAAAAATCTGGACACTTAATTTTTCTCTTCATTTAAAATTATTTTTATAGTCCTAGATCTTTGAGGGTACCTTATTCCATTGATTATGCATTAATTCATTTATATTGCTTTCACTTTAATAAAATCATTAGGACCCCAGTGACCTTATAAGTAACTGTACAAAAATTTTACCATAATCCTTTGTGTCACGGCAATGTAACCTCCCCAGTTAAATGGCTTCATCACTCAGTGTAAATGCAATATAGTCCAACAAATCCAGTTAACTCAAGTATTTATTGCCTTATTACTCAATTAAGAGGCGCCAAATGCCTCTTTCTGTGGCAAAGGCAGCAGGGACTCCCCAGGTGACTCCTGTTCCCAGTCACCACCTAACGAAATGCACAAACTGCCGGACTTTTTTCTTTTGACCAGCAAAACAGCAACTGCCAAATACCTCTACATAGTCCCTATATTTCTTTGCAAGATCCTGGCTGGATGGGAACACGTGGTTTACAGAGCTACTTTTTCAGCATTTAAAAATAGTGTAGAAATGCATTCACAGAGTTGCAATTCCATCCCAGTAAATCCAAAGAAATAAAAAACCCATACTGTGGCACTTAGAGTAATAGTGTTGTTAATGCTTTTAAGGAAACCATAATATTTGTTCATCATTTGACTAAATGCCTTGTCCGTAGCTCAGTGTAATGCAGGGCATCCTGCCTGGAAGTGAAAGTGAATTCATGACTCTCGCTGAGTCAAATCAGGGGTAAATTGACATAAGCCCCTGTCTGTACCCAGGCAAGGTGTCAGCTGGACACACCAAACTAGGCTCATTCACTACACACAAGTTGGGGATATAATCAAGGACGTTTGAACATGGCTCTGTCCCATTTACTAACGTGCTCAAAAGATCCTGTGATTCATGGCTGTCGATTTCCGTTTCAGGTCAGCACTGCTTGGATCCGGACGCCTACATGTTAGATGTCTACCGCGCAAATCCTCAGGCAGAATGGGTGATAAAGCCAAAAGCAAGCTGAAGCAGGAGGCTGTGGCGTACTGGACAAAAGCCAAATGGACAAGAGTGGTGCCTGTCATTTTAAGAAGCTCTTGGCAGAGACGAAAATGGTAGCTACAGGATAACATTCCTTCCCACTGTACTGTCCAACTGACGTTCGCCATGTACTACTTTTGGTATACCAAAAGCATGATCACTCCAGCTTCTGACCCACCTGAAAATACCACATCGGTTATGCTTTCGTAGGGGTTACGCTTGTGGCAGTTGCCCCAGGAGTTAAAAGGAGGGTGGACCAAGGTACAGTGTGCAGAAAACAACCTGTCGCACGCAGAGTTGCTTGTTTCCTGACCTGGTGTTAGAACATGAGCTTTTGGAAAGAATCCAGTCGCATCCGCGGATGCATGAAACACTACCGACCACAGCGTAACACAGAGGCATTCAAGAAGAGAAGGTGTCTATCAAGTGTGGGAGAGGAGCTCGACCTGCAGTGGTGCCAAGACGTAGCTGTGTGACAAAAATCAAACCTTTTGGCTGAAAGCAAAGCTGTACAGTGTACATTACTGCAATATTTATGTCTCTCGGTCACTCCTCATGAGTACCTGATGCTGGGGGAGGGAGGAAGGTGGGAGGAAGAACTACTGTATAGACAGCTATACTGCTTTATATATGTACCACTGTATATATTACTCTTGTCTTCCGAAATCGTCCATCTGGATCACATTACTGCGTGCAATTGTAGCGCCACAAACCCGTTTCTCCTTCCTTCCCCTGTCATGCACGCAAGCTTCGGGAGACAAACGCTAGGTGAGAAGGGGCCTGTTCCCCTGGATTTGCCTTTTACTTGATACTCTCAGATTTAAGTCTGTGTAATGCCATAATATGAGATATGTGTTAATGGTGCCATCAAGTTTTTTGTTAAACATTATAGTTTCTTAATTTGTAACCTAATTATTTTTTTCTTTTGTTTATTTTAGCTTTAATATGTAAGCAACTTTTATACTATTCAGCTGCATTTAGAAGAGAGATCTTTGTCTGGATTTTGTATAATACAGCACAAAGAAAAACAGCTTCCAATGCACAGAAGGATTTAATACTCTTATTTAACATTTAAACATGAGGGCCTTCAAACTGCAGCCAAACTAGGCCCAGTTGTGCTGGGGGTTTTAAAAACACATAGCAAATTGCAGCTCCTTTTACAGACGGCGGGCAGTCTGTGAAAACACACAGGCTGACAAGAGCACAGGGGGCTGCGACAGCATTGGGAATCCAGCACAGCAAACGTAGGACAGTACGTCCCGTTTGTAGCCCGTCACAAAGGTGAGCACCATTCTTCACCTAATCTTCTCGGTTTGGGCTATAGTTTTTACAACTAGAGCCCGTTTGTTGAGTAGGGAAATGACAAGTCCCTGAAAAACAGCAAGTATTTTTTTCATCTTTGTCTTACGCAAAAAATGGAATCCAGCACAGCAAACGTAGGACAGTACGTCCCGTTTGTAGCCCGTCACAAAGGTGAGCACCATTCTTCACCTAATCTTCTCGGTTTGGGCTATAGTTTTTACAACTACAGCCCGTTTGTTGAGTAGGGAAATGACAAGTCCCTGAAAAACAGCAAGTATTTTTTTCATCTTTGTCTTACGCAAAAAATGGGAACCAATGCCTTCAACTGCACTGCAGTGTCTCCGTTATGGGAGGATGATATTGCACAAGGAATTCACCCACAGCCTGAGCAGCGGGGTTTGCTCCCGATCCGGATGCACAGACGAGGCAGAAGCTGGTGCTCTGTTTACCGGGTAGCAATGTAAAAGCCTTCTGAACCAAGTCCTCCAGGGGAACATGAAGTACGCTGTCCTGCAGGGAACACCTGTAACTGGCGATGCTCTGCTGAAGCCGTCCGGTGGAGATTTTCACGTTCTAGGAACCCTGCTTCTGGGCCAAAGTTAATGGTGTTCTCCAGTAGTTAACTTTCATTGTTAGTGTTCAGTGAAAGATACCAACATTGAATCAGTAATTTTACCAGGAACAATACCGTGTACAGAGGGCAGACACAGTCTTTCTTCCTTATCTTCTGATAAAAAATGATAAAATTTAGCAACATTATCTTCTCTTTTTCTTTTAAACAATGGAATTTTTTACTTTCCCTTTTTTTTTTTTATCTCCCCTTAACACTAATGGATGCATAGCTGCAGCCAGGAAAAGACCAGGACAGTTGTATTATAAAATACGCTGCTTATTTTGACATGTATTTATTTAAGTATATAAGAGAGACTAAATCTGTGGTTTGTTCATAGGACTAAGCATAAATGTTTTGTCAGGTGCTTTGTTCCCGATTCCCTTTAGTTGCCTCTGTGGCAATGGACAACTCTTTCTACTATGCTGCCCTTCCCTCTTAGCTGTAAAAGCAAACTAGTACTTTCCTTATAAACGTGACACAGGAATTAGTTGAGTTAAATTCTGCTCTCAGATGCAGCCAAACCATCCCCTGGGCAGAACAGGAGTTATAAACATCCATCTAGGAAGGACAAACTCAGCAAAGGGATTTTATGTGGAAAGTGCTTTGAACATGAAGAGCATCATATAAATGCTAAGCGTCATTGTATTTATAGCCAACGAAAGAGCTTTGATGACTATACAGAAAGCCTGAACATTAACTAAAGAATTTGGAACGTTGTAGCAAATGAGATAACTTTCTACCGTACTTTCAAACAAATTCGTTGACTTCCTCCATCTCGCCCACTCACTTCAACCTGTGTTCTCAGTGGCCGTGCGAGGGAAAGTACAGAGCACCCCTGTGCTCACACGGTACCTTGCTCAGCACGTTCTGGACCCCGAAGGGAAGACTACATCAAATTTTTTTCTGAAATGGATCTCCCTGTATTCTGCTCAGGATAGAAGGGGTTTTTGAAAGACTTTCACCTTTTACCACTTTGCAACTTAGGAAAGCCAAATCCAATGTAATGAAACCCATCCTGGGAACACTTATTTTATACTAAAATTGCCTATAACTTTGCAAGACATGCATATTAGCAGATGAACTAGATTCTACGCTCAGTGCCCAGACTGCTACAGCATGGCCAAATACCTGCTGTCTCTGAAACGGAATGGCAAAATTCTTTTTTGATACAAATGGACCTAATGACCCATGTGTACTGTGGTTAATAATACCGTTACACATTAAGTTGTTTTGTGTTGCTGTGGTACACTAACTTGATTTAATATGCAGCAGACAAACTGAAAAATCTCTATGATATTTTTGAATATGAGGTTTCAGCTTCAGACCTTGTATTTCAAACTGCTGGTGGAGGCACCTGGAATTTTGCTCCTTCTAACAGCAGCTGAAGTCAAAACCAAGTTATGATAGGTTTGCCACCTAACAAAAAGCAACACATGTGGAAAGCTACGAATAAAAAAAGTGGTAGCAAGCAGAAAAACTTAGCAAACTCCAAAGATGCCTCAAGCATTTATGTACTCCACGGTTCTACAAAGACAGCATTTTGCATATCAACACACAGGGAGAGAGTATTGCAAGAAGTAGGTATTGGAAACAGACTGGAATGCTCTAACCTGTTTATGCAGCTAACGTCATTAGAATGTGTGCGTGTGTGCAAATGTGTCAGTGTCTATGTATAAAATTAACTACCTCACTCTGCATTTTCCAGGAAAAACATTTTGGCTTAGAGGTTTAATACTCCAAAACTCTCTATTATTAATTTCACCTCTCACTAGTCATTTATATTGATAAAATATATCTCCTTTAATTTGGAAATTACAAAAAAAAAAAAATATCAAAAGGCATATTTCAGGATATGCATGCAGTTTTATCCAAACCGTGTTGCCTCAATTACTGCTTGTAATGTGAACCTTATGAGATCAGATCTTGGGGTTAATAGATAACAAATACAAACATACGGTGTTTCGGTTTTTACTTTTCAATGGCTTTCCATTAATGTGTGTCTTCTCTGGAAAATAATACAACGCCACTAATTAAAGCAAAATGTTTGTACGTACGTTTCTCTTACAATCCTCATTATGTTATGTGTTTTGTTGAAGTAAGCCCACACGTAAGTGTATTCGTATCACAGCAGAATGTGACCATTGTATTGTATCTATGTCAAAAATAAAAACAATACCAACAAAGAAAGCTCTTCAAATCTAAACACGTGGTTTTTGGATAAAAGCAGGTGACAGAAATTGCAAAAAGCAGTGGTGAATCTGTCTTAAAAGCAACTCTGCTGTTACAGCACCTGAACAGCTACACAAAGGACCACGTTCTGCCAGCCTTGCTCTAGTGGAGCAGTTCTTTGCTCCAGGAGCTCTTCTCTTGGACACCTCAATGCAAGGTACAAAATGACACTGCTTGGAACCCTGCCTCATTGAATTCGATGACAAACTGCTTTGGGGTTTCATCTGAGCCAGTATTTTTTAAACTAGTATGAACTACATAAAGCAAAACTGACTTTAGAATGAACTGTAAAAATGTATAATAAAAGCCAATCAAAACTGTAAGGAGCAAAAAACCATACTGCTAGTTCAAAGAGGAAAAAGGAGATGGATGTGACTTGTAAAGAACCATGTTTATTATAGATGCGTCTTCAAGTATGAGACATGTTTGTCACGGCTCAATGATCCGACCAGTTGATGAATAGATGTCCTTACTTGAGTGAGATCGAGCGTTTGTCCCTCAAACCTGGCTGAAGTGCAACTACTGGAAGCCTCATTTTGGAAAGAGAGGCAGGCACAGCAGGAAAAGGTAAAGACAGAGCTGCTGACTGGCCTGTGAATTAGGAACCACAGGGCACCAAAAGTGCTTCCCTGTGTCCTGTAAAAATACTGTTTTCACAAGAAAGATGCATTAGTTCTCGTTGCCAAAAGATATAGTTGTTCCCAAGCCAGACCCAAACCGTTTCTTCACCAACAAAACACTTCATATGTGTCTCTGTGCTGTGGAGTTGCTGCTTGTCCTGCAGCTGATTACATGAAAGCATAAACGGGGACATAATCCTCCGAGCCAATGTGGCTACAATGGGGGTCAGAAGCACTGGATATTAAGGCAGAAGGAAAAGGGATTGGAGCTACCACATAAAGGAGACATAAATAAGAAAATTCTATTCATTAGACTCTGAATCTGAGACCTTCAAAATTATGTCTTTAGTCTCCTGCTCCCTCTGCTGGACTTCATCCACTTGTACTTTTCACTTCTTATCCATCTGGCTGTTCTTCTTCTAACTGAAAGGTATGGACAACAGGACTACAGGAAATAATGCGCAGTTTATTGTAGCTTTATTATGTGGTCCAAAATTATTACCTTTTTATAAAATGACCAACACACAATACAATGAAATACTGTCAAGTAATCAAACAAAAACATATTGTAAACAGGGATTAATAAAAATTCCCAAAAGAAAAATATCCAATTAATGCCATTAACATTGTAGTAGAGGTATTTGTTGTTTAAAACCTTTTTGTTTAAATGCAGACGCAGAGCTTCTGACTAAATAAAAGTAAATGACCTGAGTTGGGAAACAACCAGAAAATGAAAGAGATGCAAGTTCTCACCAATTCTTCTTTTCATTATGAAATGAGAATGAAAAATAACAGATCAACAAAAAGAACCTCCCTCAGTCCAGACAGGCTTTGCTGCAGTTCAGTGCTCAGCCCCAGGGCAGGAATGAGGAAAGACTCCACGCAGGTCAAAAGCTCTGCTGAAGTCAAACAATTCTGCCTGTTGGCCCTTGGTCAAAACGAGGTTCCTCAAGCAGCCACGGAATGAGCTCTTGCTCGTGAGACAGTTTTGCTTCACATCAGCTGAAAAAAAAATGTGTAATATATAGAATCTATTTCCAGTGAATTGAACCAATACAATGATCCAGGTTATTATTCGATTGTTTCCTCTCCCTCCCAAACAAGAGATAGAACCAACACCTGAGGAGCACCAAGTTCCATTCATGTTTGGATTGGATGATCTGGGACATGCCTCCATGGACAGTCAATGCTGCCTTCAAGAGTAAGCCATGCACTGGGATAACTTGTGCAGAGTTTGCACAAATAATTTGTCCCAGGGGACAATGGGAGATAAGAGAGGAGAAAACCACTCTACATAGGTGTCTTCTACATTAAAATTGAAAGTGGCAGAATCTGAAGCAACAGCTGAGCTGTACATAGTCATGGCCTCCACTGGCAAACCAAAACATGAGGTGGGTAGAGAGTCCAACTCTTTTTTACATACAACCTGTGAAAAAATTCATGCCAATTCGGCACTCAACTAAACTGAAGAATTTCTCTTATCTCTATAAGCCCTAATCTTTACAGTTGGAGCTCTGAAAGAACAGTTAGTATCACATTGCCCTGTTTAAAAAGCAAAACAAAACAACTTCAGGAAGACCAAATATTGCTCAAGATCTGTTCAATTAGCATTAATTCATTTTTCAAAAAGCACCAAAACCTTGTCCTACAGAAGGCTCTGTAACATTTCAAGCTATTATCCCTAAAGCTTTCCAAATATTTAAAAGCTGAGTTTGCCCTTCAGACTCTGTTTTCACACAAACGTAAATATCTGAACTGATAAACTGTAACAGCTTCTTCAGAGACAAATGTACACGGGCATTTTAGGCTATCTTTAAAAGCATAAGACATTCAAAACCGTACGAAGCCTACTTATTCTCGGTACTGATGTGTTCATTAAAAAGTATGCCTGCAAAAAGGCCAAGCTCATAATGTTAGAAAATCAATCTTCTTAATGAATGCATTGTCTTGGCTCAAATTATCAACTGATGAGTTGCACAACCTAATTGAAAAGTAATTTGATTATACGTTTTTTGTGCTACTATCTCTTTATATTACCATCGTAGAATGATTGGCAGACAGTTACTTCAGAAGGGAATACGCACAGAACAAGGGAAATATATGTTCATCTGCAGCAGCTTGACTTCTGCCTGCACAGCCCCTGACACAAAACATTTGCAAAAATAAAGTAGAAAAGAGCACTATAGAAACCTTGTTTAGATGAATATGAAAGAAAGCCTTGATATGAATTTGACTGCAAGAGAATCACACCTAAACTTATATAGGCAGTGGTGTTTTGAAGCCTGAGAAGGACTGTGAAAGACGAACCACATGGAGGAAAATCCTTCTCAGAAACTAAGGAGCAGGTTTGTGTAGGAAAGTGATACGAGTTCAGTTGATCTTGCTAACACACTCAACAGCTAAATGCAGTCCTCCACAAAGATAGCATACACAAATATTAATAGGCTGTGATCTCAGCAACAATGTGGAAAACGGCAACTATGATTTATAACCCAATCACGAACTTCGTGAATCAGAGAGAGAGCGCACACTGTGTTAAGAGTCATTCAGAGAGGAAGAGAAGGGAAGAGAAATATTATTGTACCTACCAGGATAGCCTCCAACATAAATGGGATTGTTTGTATCTGCAGAGGTTGACTGGGTGTAGGGATTATCAGTTTGAACCAAATTCCCATCAATTATCAGTGAAATGCGATGTTTGCTTTTGTTTGCTTGAAGCTTGTGCCATTTTCCATCACACAAACTATTTGTGCCTCTTGGTTCATATGTAGTTGTTATTCTGCCAGCTCCATTGTTGACATGGAATAAAACCTGTATAAACAGCCAGATGCCAATAAAGATATAAAGTAAGAATACATGAACTAATTTGCCTAGATAAAAGCACACAATCACGCTGGTGCAGAGATTTTTAATTTTAATAAATGTTTGGTAATTATGCAAAGCTAGTGTTTACTTTGATGGATCAAACGTGTCCTTATTGAAGTATCTTTAAAATCTAAAAGACTTAGATCCATTTATGCAATGGTCTGTTGGGTTAGCTTGGTATACTTCACTTGAGATTCCAATGTTTCTTACAAATAAAAATCAACTAATCTTCTCACAGAAGTTGAGACTACAGATCTAAAAGAAGATCCACTGTATTTAACTGAAGAGAACAAACTGAAAGCACATGTCATTGCCAATACATGTATTGATATATTTAATGTATTTATTTTTCAAAGCAGTACACATTTCCTCAACTCTGTGGTGAGGATTAATACGTAAATATTAACTGAGAAAGTATGTCCCACAGAAACAGTGATATTTAACACTGTGTCTAGCTAGGAAGTTTTGAATAAAAAATGAGCTATTCTGAGAAAAGGAAATACTTAAGAGCAATCAAGTATACATTTTTTATGCAGTAGATAAGTGGAGAACTATGTATTGATTGTTAAAAGGTTTATGGACCATAATGGCCACTAGAAGTAGAGAGTGAGTTAATTGCTCATGAACAATGGAGATTACAAAATAGTGTGCTTTGTACATGTTATAATATGTTTGTCAAGGACAAGTGTAGCTCTATGATAGAAAAAGTGTTAAGCTACAGGAAAGGTATGTATTTGGGCAAACATACAAGGTACGTAGTCTAGGAGGTCACAGTGGCTACAGACTAACATATATTACACTAATTAAAAAGACAAAAAGTTCCAGTGACTTCTGCTAATCTCACATTTTATCATATGCTGATGATGAGAAACCTTGAGACTGAAAGTCTATCCCATACTAGTTCTGTGGGGATTTCGTTCGGACATTTTGCTTCCATCACATGTCACTGCTGTCGATTTAGTGCTATCCAACTGTTCTATCCTCCCAGTTTTAAGCAAGCCTTGTGAAGTGAGAGCATCGGGCCAGCACAGGGCAGCCTACCTTGCCATTTACAATCTCCAGTCCAATGGCATCAACCTTAGCACTGCTGACCCCAAGGAGAACGCCATGCACTGCGGTCGTACGGAACTCCAGGGTGATGTTCACATCAGACCGGACTTTGTAACCTTCTCTGACTGAAAAAAAAGTTATAAGCTTCTAACAGAAGACTTGTAACCCACAGTACAAAGTAGAATACATATATTGTCATTAAAAGGCCTAAGGCCTAAAAAGCTTGTTAATTAGTCTGCTGGGATATGACCTTGTCTAGAAAGTTAAGTTTTCCAAAGTCATAATTCAGATTTTATACTGGAAAAGATAAATTCCCAAATAAGTTTTCTTTCATTTATTTAGATTTAAAACATTCTATCTCATTTCTAAGAAACAGTAAAGACCACGTACTAATGTAATCCTTCACATTATTTCACAATTCCACTACGTCTTTTGTCTCCATACCCTTAAACAGACATTAACATAATGAACATGGATATTCTTAGCTGAGGAAAGAGGTAGTTCATTTCTTTCCCAGTGTTAGAATCATTAGCTCTTTCATTTGTGGAAGATAGCCCTTTGCAGAAATGGCCACTTTTGGACATATGGAGTAAAGGGACTCAGCTAGAAATACACATGCAGGGCATGCACTCTTTGTGTCGGGAATCATTAAATTACACACAGCTCCCACAAGACCTAAAAAGAGTACAATTTCATTAACATTAATTCAGTAAGGTACTGCTTTCATTTAATGCCACTTACCAAGAGCAGCAAAGCCACTCCCATCAAAGAAAGTACCGTCCTGCACTGTTACATAGCATTTATTCACAGCAAAGATAGAGACAGGGCTCTCGTTGTCCAGCTGCTTGCTGTTAATTGTCAGGCTACCAATGCAGGCAGGAATACTGTGAGTCACCTAAGCATATTGAAATATAAGAGTTAATGTATAATACAAACTGCTGCAGTGCTCTCTCAGTGATTCACCTGATGTTATTGTAAATAAAAAAGTCTCTGGACAAAAACAAAGCAGGGTCTTAAATAGTTAGTTAATTACATTTCTATTTATTACATATATTTCTATAATGTCTTAGAGTCAAAATAAATATTGTTTAGAAACACAGTATGCACTATAATGTATAGATACAATTGTACTTGCTTGAATGTGAGCAGGGATACACCCAACAGTTAAAGACATTCCAAACATGCTTCAGCAAATTAACAAGTAAATCAACATTTTTGTATGACATTTTGAAAGTATAGACCACTACAGTTCTATCCAGCAAAAAGATTCATTAGAATTTCTCACTATTTTCAGCAATTGCAAATTCAACGTATTACAATATTTGCTAGCCCCGTTATCCAATTAAAAAGCATGGGTGAAGAAAGTATGCCCAGGAATTGAGAAATATTGTTATCATTACCGGAATCCTCCCTGAGATAATGGGCTGCAGAAGGAGGATGGTGACAAAAACCTGCCCTCTAAAAGTATGTGTAAAAAGCATGTTTTAATTTCAGACAGCAAAACTCAGCATTTCAGAGATATTTAAGGCACCTAATTCCTATTTGAATGCAACAGTACTTATGTCCCAAAATGTCTGAGATTCTAAGTCATATTTTTATCTTACACTATGAAACACAGGTATTTATATTCCTTATCCATTTTTAACAGGGAGATTGATAGAAGAAAAAAAAAATCTATTAAGGACTATTAATGAAACACAAGGATACAATTCAAGCTAGTCACTAAGCCATAGAAAGCTGAAAAGATTTATCTGGTAAAGGGTCATTACTTTCTTTGTTGTTTCTTTCCCTAAGTACTTCTTTTGCCCGTCAGAGACAAGATACTGAATCAGATGGGTTTGATGCAGTACACTCATTCTAGTATTGCAAAATGTCAGAGACGCCCCATCACCCCAAACCTTCTTACATTTCCAAGATTCTTCGGCACATAGTCTAAGGGGAGTCCTCCCACGTAGAGCTTCCCCTCCACATCCAAAGTGCTACCATCTCCCAGAGCACTGACGGCTACCAATTCCTGTCCATCCACAATTATTATACCTTTTCTTTTAACGTATTCTGTCTTTATCTGGAAAAAAATGAGAGCATGCAAACATGAATCAGTAAGCTCAATCAGTTACCTACTCATCATTTGCCATAGAAGTAAGCAAAACAATTTTTTAGTGGTCAGACTGCATGGACATACTGTACTGAGACATCCTCTTGAAATTCATTGTGAGGCTGAGGCCATTTCAGAATGCAACCGCGCAGCTAAACTGCTTCCTTGCTTCCCCAAGGCCTCACCATGATTGCATGTTTTCCTGAGTAAGTTTTTCAGTGTCTTAACAATGATTATTTAAAACCACTAGTTTATTGCCTTAGGATATGAGTACATGACTGAGTTTGAAGAGGAGAGTACTGCTGGTCTTCCACAATTACTGTGCTGCCCACCAGCTGAGCCGTCTTAGCTCTCTGAAGGGCACACTCCTACGCTGTACTTTTATGATGGGCAGTGCTGAATTTGCTATGACCGTAAAGCTTTCTAGCTCTGTCCATCTTGTTCGCTCATGCCCCTATACCTGTCTTGCACTAAAGCAACTACTCACATGCAGACGAGGGACTTTATTTGAAGTCAGCTAGCCATTTATTCTTCCCTGGTTACTTTTCGCCCCACTCAGAATCCTGACCAGGGTCAACAGGAGTTTTCATAAACATTTGGGCTGATAAGGGAATAAAGTGGTGGGACAGCAGGGTGATATGAGCAGATAGCAGAGAATGAAAAGAAGATGCACTTCTTTTGGCAGCAATGCATATTAGCTTAAATTGATTGTAGAGCTACTGCAATAATCACTCCCAGCTGTGAAGTGGTATGACTCAGCCTTAATCTCCAAAAAAAGGTACAAGCTCATGTTTTTATGCCCTGGGTAGTAAAGGTAGATCAGCTCTCATATGGAATCTGTTCATCTCTTAAAGTGGATAGTGTGAGTATATTTAATTTTAAGCATGTAGCCATAAATCTTGGAATGTTCTTCCTTTCAGGGTAGGCAGCAGAGCTCAACTGTGATATCTCTCTCTGACAGAAGTTCCCATTTGCTTTCTTTATGTTATTGCTGTTTTTTCTTCTGCTGATTATATACAAAAAGAAAAATAACACTCTGCTGATTCCCAAGGCACCTAGGAGAAGTGGCAGCTTTGTGTCATCAATCTCTTTGTCCCACAGAAGCCAATTCCTGGAGTTAAGTCTTCACATATGGACAAGGGAAGGAAGCTTAGCAGGATGAGTATTGTCATCCTCACCTGCCTTAAGGAAAAGTAATGTGGTCAGATTTGCTTTTAAAACTCATGCAGACATCACAGCCGTTTCTCATGAAGAAAGGCAGAGGCAGCAGCAGGTGGGTTGCTCAGAGGAGCAATAGAGGCTGACACAGAGTCTCTGTAGAGAAGGCCCGGAACGCTATGTGATGTCTGAAAACTGTAGCCATAATTTCTCCTCAGACTCTCCTTATGCCAAGTCCTCCTTCTCCAGCCTCTGTTCATTCCAAATGTCTACCTTTCTCATGTTGCATCAACCAAAGAAAGGGAAGAGAATGCTTCCCTGTTAGCACTACCTGCTATGACATGCTTATATTTAGCATATTTAGGTATTTAGCGATATGTGGGAGAAAGGAGAAACTGTGCACTCACAAATCTTTTTCACTGTGTCACATACTCAGTTGCAGGTTTTTGGTGACGTAGTGCATGGAAAGCTTTTTTCTCTGTGGAAAAAGTCAGAGTTTCTAGACCTCTCTCTGTTGGGTTCTTCTCTGGTGAAGATGACCATCATGACATGGTGAACTATTTTAAGTCTAAATAGTCTGAGACACTTGACAGTAGTTGGATGCTGAAATTGGTGCATAAGTAATGAAAATTTTTAAAGGAAGTAATTGAACACAAGTTATCTGAGTGGTTTCATGATTGGGTTAAAACCTGTTTGCCTTTGCCACACAGAAAGCTTACAGACAAGGCAGGGAAAGGCCATCCCGGTAACTCCAAGGAAGAGAAAATGGTGACTACTTACCGTATGCCATTTTCCATCACTGATAACAGCAGGGTGAAAAGCTACTGCTTTTCCTTTGCCTAGATCAAATGAGAAATAGAGTTGTCCCCCATGAAGCTGTAGGGCTGCATAATCAACCTGGTTCTCATGAGCCATATAGTAAATCAGGCCACTGGAGGCAAAGGTTCTGAGATTCAGCTGGACAGAAAGCCTAGACAATAAAAATTCACTGTTACTGAAAGATATTTCTTCTGCATTGATAAATAGCTCTTCTGGAGGCAGAGAACAGCCTCAACCAATTATTATGAAAGGAAATTTATTATTACAAAGGCCACAAAAGTAGAATTTGCATTGATTCTGAGAAAGCATGACCTATGATGTATTTCATAACAGAAATCAGTGCTGTACCTGTCAGAGACAGAAAAAGTGCTTGTCACAGAGTGAGCTGGGCTTTAAGAGGAACAAGCTCAGCTGTTTGTGACTGCAGGCTTGCCTATTGCCCCAAGAAAGGGACAAATTCCAGGATAATGTGATGGCATCCATTAGTATTAGCCAGGCTTGCTGGGGTATAATGAGGAGACTGAGAACAGAGGGTGGTTTAAAAGGTAAAGGAGATGATTGAGCCATTTATTACCGAGATACTAGGATCAGATTACATAGCATGTCTCTCTGCAATGTCCTTATGTTCATGAGTTGCAACAGAGGGGCTAGAGGGAAAAATGGCTCTTTTCTCAATGCCTGCAGAGGCTTTCTGAGTTGAAAGAAGCTTATGTAAGTGGCTTGCAGGCTGTGTTTTGGGGACCTTGTTGGTAGCCTCTCAAACAAATAAGAGTGGCAGAGAGGCTATCACATGTTCAATCACAACAGAATGATTATTCTCAGTAGTCTTAGCTCCTTCAGTGACCTGGGGCATGAAGCAGACAAGGAAGGTACAATTGCTCCAGAGGAGAGGGTGAGATGTTACCTGCATCAGTCAAAGGAGCAGGGACTAGCTGAGCTCTGTATGCACAGAAGAGAAATCAAAATATTTACAGAAGGTACAGTGGGGCTTTTAAGTCTGAGGGGAAAAAATGCAGAACTCTGACCATGAGTTAAACTCATGACCACAAACCTGGGAAAGACACATTAACTACATTGCGGCAGTCATGATACCTGCTTCCATAAGGAACGCACAGACACCTGAAGCAAGGGCTGTGTTCAAAGCTGGTAATGTGATAATCATTCCTGAATACCAACATTACACTTCTTGTAGCTCTGTATGAGATAACACACTGTGCACATGTGATTCAGGATATACTTACTTCTTCCTGACAGTAGACTGATTGAAGAGCAGTGTCAAGTGGCTGCCTTTGGCAAGCCCAAACTGATGGGCACCTTGAACATGATCAGGTAGCTCATCTTTTGCACAAACTACCTGTCAATGAAAGGACTTTATTAAGAAGAATAGTACCAGGTGCTGACCAGCAAGGGCTGAATGGCAATGTGCCTATGCAGATCTTTGTACGGAGCAAAACTGAGCTGCATGATAACCACAAAGTATACAGCAACATCAATTAGCTAAACTCCCAGACATTCTGAGCTATCATTTAGGCTCAAAAGGAACTAGTTCTAATGATTAAGCTATATCTCGTGGACAGCACTGTTTTTTTCTACTGAGGAATGTTTGTAGTTTGAGAAGAATTGATTCACCATTTGTCTTAATTAATAGCTCTTTTGATAAAAAATGCTGAAAGACAGAGTACAATTTCAGTGTGAAAATCTTATGGACCTGGTAGAAATATTATCCCATTTAGTGAGGATGCACATTTTTGTTATGATTTGAGAGATGGAGAGCTGAGTAACAGAGTATGAGCCAAAGCTATACTTTAGCTCTAAGAAAGACAGCTTATTTCTTTTTATAGCCACAGTTGTATGAAATGTATAAAATCCTGCTTTCTGTTGCCACAGAAAAATGATTGAGGATGCTTTGGAAACACTTCATTATAAAGATGTGCAGCTGCAGAAGTAACACTGCCTTCTCTCTTGGGAACAGGGGCCATGCGAGAGGAAACAGGTGCCATGCAAGCTGCATTCAGACACTGTGTGTCTCTGGAATGGTTTGTGCCTCCTCTTTGACACAGAGCAGAGACTGCATGTGTGTGACCAGGAAAGTGTGAATGCTGAATTGCACAACTAATGCAAATCTCGGCGCAGAGCCACTTTGGCAGGAACTCACTGAAGATAACAGTTACTGTCAAGTCCTCCTGTTGGATCACTCCACTTTTTCTTTTCTTTTATAGTGCATGAACAACTATAAGCCTAACTACGTTTCCCTTCCAAAAGGCCAACAGGCTGCTACAAAGGCTTATAGCACAGTTTTTCTATAAGAAATAATAATTTCAAATCCACATTCATTGAACCATTCCATACCATAAAAGAAGAAAATATGCACAATCCATACTTTGAAAATTCTCCACAAAGCTAAAACAGATCTTGCTGTTGAACGCTTTCCTAGAAGAGGCAATAGAGCTTTACTGTAATACATACTTTTTTTGTATCCGTAAGAGGCCTCAGGGGAACTGGTAAAGCCTGAAGTTCAGTTTGAATCTCAATGTTTTCTGGCTGTATGGCTGGTTTAGGCTTCTCTGACAAAAAGCAGCCATCCATATCCACGTGTTCATACTTCATGGAAGTGGTGAAATACAAAAGCCTGTGTTGTAAAAACCCTACAGTTTAGGAGGTGAAATCCCAAATCCCTACATTACCCAAGCACAAGGAGAGTATTCTACATGGTCTGCCACTAGCAACAAGAGAAGGGGAAAGAAGTGGCATGCTGGGACCACAAGATTGAGAAATGGCAAATAATCTGACCACAGAATAATATTAATAGACAATATTCTTCGAAAACCGTTTTTTGTGAATGTAGATGAAACTATAGTAGAGAAAGTTGCATTTTGTGTAGTGACTCCATGCACATTAAAGACTTTTTTAATGCTATTTGGATACGTAGCTGGTAATATCCATTTTCTGCCTGACACCCAGTTCATCAGTATCGTGGCTTGTCTTATGTTAAAATCTAGGCAAATGGACAATGCCATGAAAGAGGTTACAAACTATAATAAATAATTACTATACATGCTTTTCCAAAACAGGGTAGTTACCCCTCTGACTTACTCCTTGTTAAAAATAAGATTGCTGATACAACCCTGAAATGAGCCAGCCATTTTTAGCCCTAAGATGCCCTCTCCTGCTGGAATGCCACCAGCGTAGAAGTTGGAAATATTCATGGGGCTCATTTCTGCTGATGAACCAAGTCTCAATTCTGCGGGGTTACTTTCATCCACTTGTACAGTTATGATCCTGAAAAAGATAAAGTAGGGAAAACATTCAACAAGGGCCTTAGACATTAATTTTCAAATGAAAAGCATTCCTTTCAGCCTCAAAAATGTCCTGTTGTAAGAAATAAAGATACCATCACTTTGATAATTCTTTCAATGTCTTAAAACCAGAAGACCTTCTTCCTTAGGTAATTTTTAACATTTAGAGTTTTGTCAAATATCTTTCTAAATTATTTTGATAGGTATCTTTCCAAATTATTTTGATAGCTATATTTTTTCCTAATACTATTTAGTATAATTTACTCAAGTGGCCCAAGCTGTCTAGAGATTTTGAGAGCTTTTAACTACAACTTCATCAGTGGCTGTATGCTGTATACAATTACCATGTAAATCAGAACACTTCCATTAACAGCAGAAAAATACAGACCTGATTATTCCACCTAATGAGCTAGCCAAGGCAGTTCCTCAGAGAGCACAGTGAACTGACAACAGCATACAATAATTAAACAGGTAGTACTGTTCACAGTCACGTGTACCTCTTATTCCGGATTAGGATGACAGAGTGTTCTTGTTCATCACTGTATGTTCCATTAGCAGACTGAAGAATTACTTTTCTAGTACTTGCTCTATCTCCAGCATTAATATGCACTGCAAGATGACCATCAACCAGCATGATAGAAAAGAAGGGCTGTGGATTTAATCAGAAGATTAATTTTTAACTGTAACTCAATTTCCTGTCACTCATTCAGCATTTAAATATAACACACTTCCGAAAAATTTACCTCTAACTTTGTTGTAAACAAACTTTTAAATGAAACTGAAAGACTAGGAGGCATGTATTGGTACCCCTCAGAGCACAAAGCCTTCTAACAGAAAACATGAAAGCTGGAAATTTCTCTGGTCATGACAAAAATTCAGGTTAAAATGCCTGGATGTGTTTTTATACTACCACCATGCAATTTGTTCCTAAGAAGCGGCAGGTATTCCTACCAAAACTTTGTCCTAGGATCCAGGAGCTCCAACACAGTCTACCAGATATGAGAAGGCTGTTCAACTGAAATCCTTCAATAACTACTTCTGACTAACAGAAGTGGGAAGTAATACTCTGTGTGCATTTCATACACGGTTTTCCTTCTTGTTGCAAAAGCATTCTGGGTCCTAGTAACTTTACTAGGTCTCTGCTAACTGATCCTTCACTTCTTCTCTGCTAAAATAAATATCCTCTATTCCCATCTAGCCTCTGTATTTGGGTCTTCCTAAGCCAAATAAATTTTTCTTTCTCATTCTTTTCAAGTTACAATCATAAAAACCTGATTTGATATTACAAAATAAAAATGGCAAAAACAAAACCAAAATGTCTTTGTTTTCACTACTTGCCAAATGTGCTTGTCTGCGTCGTCGCTTTTCCAGTCCCCTGCTGAGTCCAGCAAGGATGATGCCACTGCTGTTCTTTGTAGCAAAAGTTGCCATCAGTTCTGATTCTGGGCTTAAGGACTTAGGTACCAACTCAATATATCCATTGTTCAAGATGTTCACACTACGAATAGGCTATTTTATGAGAAAGAGAGATAATTACTGACTTCGTCCCTACATAGCGCCCGGTAAGAAAAAAAAATATTCAATTTAGGTTACATTATCTTAGCATTTTTCAAGATAAACCCCTTCCAGCTAACTATATTCTTTCACAAACATTACTATTCATTGTTCAGTAACATTAAAGATCAGGTCAGAAAACCTAAAAGTCTCCTACCTCCAATACACAGCCTTTTCTTACTCCATATGAATTTCTAAGCAAGTCAAAGGTTGAACGGGATATTTCCAGATTCTTGATGCATCCCACGTACATTCTACTATTAAGACCTTTCCTGAAACACAAAACAAGGGTTTTTGGTTTGGTTTGGTTTTTTTTCAAAGAGCAGCATTTGGAATCGCCTGGGAGAAAATGTTAAGTTCCCTTCAATAAGAAAAAGAGAGATCTGTTTTAAAGAATGCAATCAGCCTAGTGTAAGGGAAACAGGGGTGATTTGGGTTTTACTCTTAGTAGATATTCATTCTGATCTTAAAAAGAGTCAGATAACATTGTCCCCAAATAGAATCATACAAGTGTGTAGTGCTGTTTTGCTAGGCCAGATCATTTTCCAAAACTTTAAGGTGAATCTTCAGCTGAAATGTAATGGCTTTTGTGAGGAAGGATGACTGCAGCTCTCTACTACCTAGCAATTCTTTTTCATTTCTTAAGTCTGGAGGATGTGTAATTTGGCTGCAGGTTTAAGTCAGAGAAATCTGAGGCTGCCCTGCCATAATCACTTACACGCTGCTATGCCAGCTAAGATTAACAAGTCTGTACCTCTACAGTAACTGCGCAGAGACCAATATTGTCCTGGAATTTATCTTATTGTCAAGACCATGCAGACAGTTTAATTAGATTTTCTTTTGCCATGTTTATCCTCTCAAAGCCACTGGCAGAAATGTAACTTTACAAGTTCAGCAGTGATGTGCAACACAGAAAGTATAGAGACATGAATTTGTAATGTTTTTTGTTGATCTGTTCACAATTGTTCCTCCTCTGTTTCAAGTTTCAAAACTAAATCACAAGAATTCTTTTCTGAAGTAGAACTTTTATCCTGAAGTGCAGTTTTGCCCATAAATGCCAGCTGGTAAACACAAAGCTCACACAGGTAGAGATCAAAGGAGCATCGTTCCAGGCAGCAGTGCTGAATGCTTGCCACAGTCTGACAAAAAGGGCAGGTGGCTGCTGTGGCAGCTGCTGTCGTGGAAATCACCCATGGAGGGAAAAAACAGAAGCTTGTCTCTGATCTGAATTGCAGTGTCAGACCTGCCAGTGGAAAGCACCATATTAGAGTCTGAGGGCAAAGGATAGATAATTCTGTGGTATACACAGCCATAAACAAGACTTCAGACTTCACTGATTTTCCCTAATTTCAGTGGACATAGCAGAGTTTGTTAAAGTCTTTCCCTCTACTTACATGAGTCTTAGCAAAGGGGGAAAAGCGAGAGGACATTTTACCTCACAGTCCTCGATCTTGGAAGCCCACCAATGAAGATTGGGTCCTTATCAGAGCGGTTCAGGTCTGAGGCGACCCCAGGAGATTCTCCTTGCTTGGTTTCTTTATAATTAAGGTTATATGCATCCATGACTGCCAAAATTCCTGCAAAGAAAAGAGAGTAAAGATTTGGAAAAGGACACAAAGACACATTCTTCCATTTTGGCAATCGTCTCTAATAAAGGAAAACATATTCATTGACTCAAACATGGATGGACAATCTTCTTATTTTTAGAATGAGTTATTTATTGTACTTCCAGCTATTCTGCTAATCTCTTTCATTTTTCTCTGCCAAAACCAAATCTGGGGATGTCTACAGGAAAACATATATGTATAAGAATATGTTATAGCTATTAACATATATTATTTATAATGTGTTACTTCCCAAACCCATGCCCCAAAATGCTGTTGTACTAGGTACTATTAAAACACAGAACAGAAAACAAGATATACAGACTTGGACAAAGATCTTTCACTCTTTAAAGACTGCGAATATGTTTTTGTCTGGCAGCTTCTGCACTACCTGCTCTTTGTAAGATGTGCCAAACCAAGCACAAGATTTATACTGCTGTCCTTCTCAAAGCAAAGTAACATAGGTGTGGCTGCTAAAGAAATGGCATTAGAAGTGACCGAATTTGGTTGCAGTGGTGTTCCCTCTGGCTTAGATATTTGCATTTGTGAATGTGCGGACACCTGTCTATAGCCTACCGTGTTTCTTGTTCCGGCTGAATGAAATTTTATACCACGTTCCATTGTTGTAACGATTTTCTGTTGTAAGAGCAAGAGGTCCTGAACCCAGATCAACAGTTACTCTCACTTTGCCATCGCGAAGCTCAAGGGACAAGAAATCTCTCTGAGAGGGGAAAAAACCAAAACCAAAACCAAAAAACAGGTTAAATACCTGGAAATAAAATCTTCCAAAAGGATGCATTCCTGGCAGCTTTGGAGTACCCTGTATAAAAGGTTTGGTAACTCTTGTACTTAGACTATTTGTTAGGCCCAACTTATCTTTGTTATGTGTCAGAAAATTGTTAGTGTACCTCACAAAGATGTCTTTTTGTTTTGTTGTTATTCTTACTTAAATGCATCACCAGGCTTGATTACTCAGCAGAGGAAGGTGTAAATAACAAATGTCAAATTTGCTTTCTTTTGGATGAAGTTGAGAGTAATTTGATTTGACTGTTCATGTAACAACCAAACACTACAATGCTCTTTTTGCAAGAAGAAAAGAGCTTCTTCACACAGCAAAAAATGACTTTCTGAATTGTATTATAAGTGCCCTCTCTGCACTGTAAAACTTAAGTCAGATATCATTGCGCAATGTATTCAGGCAGTAAGCACATAACGAAGCAAATGAATAATGCAGTGACTCTGAAACAATCTGTATCTAAACAAAGCTTTGTCCTCCTTCAGGAAAAGAAAAATTTAACTATGTGGTAAACTGCATGACATGACAATGAAGGTCTGCAGATGGGTCTAGGTTATATTGCTGTTGCAGGGAGTTTTATTTAATTTATTTCAGGTTACTGAATTCGTATCTTATGGATTTAATTCAATATGCCTATTCAATATTATATTGTCTTTCTGGCAAGCTCAGCTCCAAAAGATTTTACATTCTGCAAATGTTCCTCCAAGTGAACAAAACTAGTTTGTTGCCCTTAGTGGTTTTTTTTCTTGCCTTTAGTTAAATAATCATTAATTTTAGTCAAGAATTAAAACAAATTGTGTAGAATATTTTTCATTGCCTAATTTTGCCCTTAGTATATGTGAATATTTGCTCTAAAGAGTTATCTCTAGGATTCCTCTCTTTACTCCTTTGGCTTATGATGTCAATCACAGGTGATAATCTACACAAACACTTGTTTTAATATACGTAAGCTGAAAAATAACAAAGAAGAAAGCAAAAAACCTTCAAGTGACCTAAACAGTTTTTGACAGCTTAAGAATCGGATCCATTTTCTTACAGTGTCATTTGAAGCAAGATACAGAAGCAGTCCATTAGGTGAAAAGGTACTGAAAAATATTATTATCTGAGTCACTGTTGAGCGGAGTGCCTTCTCCACAACCGAGTATCCACTGCCATCAAAGTGGAATGAAGTGTCCTCGTCCTGTGGGCTACAGAAGTAGAAACCAGAGTTTAAAATGTTAATTGAAGATTTGTGGTTTCCTACTCATTTTTATATAAAATATAAGAAAAGTTAGATCAATTGGTGTGGGCCCCAGGCAGCATGATTAGAAAGTGTGGAAAGAGATTTGAATCTTGATGTTATGAACGAATAACTGAAGGATTCCAGCCAAAGGCCACTTTCATTATAGAATTTCACAATACATGATTTAGCCATGGGGAAGGATGTATACAAGATAAAAATGTTCTTCCCTGATGTATGAAAAAACCCAATGTTTTCTTAAGGGAAAAAATGATTGTTACAACATACACCCTCTTACTTAAAACATATCATCCATTTATCAAAATGTTTTGCATAATTGCACTTACAATAAATGTTCTACTAGCTCCTTTCCCAGTAACACAATATTTGTAAAAAATATCTCATACAATCAAGCAGCACCCTCTGCTGTTTCTACATGAAACATTCTGCAAAAGGGAATAGTCAAGCATATTTCCCAATTCCTTAAGCATAAAATAGTACAGTCTGCAATCCCCTTTCACAATGATTACAAGAACAGTAGCAAGCTCAGTTTTTTGGTACAGTTTTGCTATGTTATGGGGGTTTTCTTATGAGAGTGCTTTACACTGTTTCTA
Source organism: Limosa lapponica baueri (assembly GCA_002844005.1). NCBI lineage: Eukaryota > Metazoa > Chordata > Aves > Charadriiformes > Scolopacidae > Limosa > Limosa lapponica. Next base: position 1,349,944 of record KZ505693.1, read on the forward strand.
ATCCTAGGAAAGTATAAATTTGTCTTGCTGGGAATTACTGGAAAGTAAACATTCCAAAATAGTCTGGTTCACTGGCAGTCCCTACTTTCAATGCACAAAATAGAGCACAAAATAGAAGTCCTTTGAAAAAGTGATTAATAAATAATAAAATTCCATACAATTAAATTATTTGACACCACTAGCACATATGGATTAGTGTGTTCAGAACTGTACGTTGATGATCAATGAAACACTGCAATTTGTCCGAGTTCATTATTTTCAGCTACACAGAAATAGATATTACAGATGTAAATTACTCTAAATCTGTTGGAAAAAAAGAAAAGTGAGACAAAATACCTTCCAAAACAGCCATTGCACTTGCCCTCTCTTTCCATGTAGTTCCAAAGACCAATAGATTTGCCATTCAGGGCTGCCTCTCCCATGCACCCTTTAAAATGGGTCACCTTAACAGCAGGTGATTTCTATAAGACAAGAAATACTTCATGAATACTTTAATGTTAAGTACTCTAAAAATTATGCAGCCAAATTTTTGCTTGGTTGTTTTCCTTGAACTCTAACTTTGCTAGATATAAATCATAATAGAAGAACAACATATTTAGCTTAACTATTAACAATTACCATTTAAATCCTAATAGATTAGTTTTGCAGCAAGTGAAAAAGTAAAATAGCTATGTCCTTGACCTACTTACATGCCTCATGGCATAAATAGCAATGGCAAACTAAAAGAAGCCATGGAAGAAGGAAATGAAAAACAAATTCATTGTGTAAGTCTATGCATCATATATGCACACACAGCCTGGCCTGGTTAACACTTTAGGGAAAAATTTCCAGGGAAAATGAACTTCAGGGTACTAGAACATCCTTATAGCATCTTTGCTTTATGTTCAGAGTACCTGGCATTTCTTGATGAAGTAACCAATTCATGCAATTATTTCTAAGTCAAAAGTATATGTCAAACATGATAAAAAAATTTTACAGAATGCTGATCTTGGAATTTAACCTTGATTTGCCCTCCAAGTCCTCCGATAAACATTAGGGTTGATCTGTTAACATCCAGTATGCTTGCTGTCCCCGGAGAGGTTGCAGATTTAGGTGAAGGCTTCTGATTGGAGTTCACTTCCTCTATGCTGAGTGTACCTGTTTTTCCAAACCTGCCGAGTACAAATACTAATAAATAGTTTTAGAAATCACCAGGCTTATTCAACACATGCTATTGGCTTATCTTTTTAAGGACATGACAAATCTTGTAATTTCACTGGAAAACTCGGAAGATTGTTTGTGTTGTTTATGCCAAGTTCACTCACTAAGTAGCTAGACATTTCCACAGCCATCTCACTAAAAAAAAAATAAATCAATTTTCCTAACCAACATTTATGCTATTCCTATTTATTTACCTGGTTGCATGTATTCTGTGCCATTTGTTGTTGTCAATTTGAAAATCAGGGTATTCCACTCTTGTTGATCCAGAGCCCAAATCCCAAAGAAGAGCTACCTTACCACGGCGCATCTCCACTGCAAGGAAGTCTGGCTGAAAAACAGCAGGGCTTATTCTAATACATGGCACCAAATGTGCAGTTTTCATTTTGTGTATGTTAACATGTAACATGAAATCTTTCCAGATTCATGTCCCTACATCCCATATTACAGGAGCTGACTTTTAGCAAAATCGTACCCAGTAAGTCCTTACTCTTTTTTACTTTTAATGAAACCAAAAAACTCAGTTTATATACAAGTAGGTGAATGTTTTGTTTATAGATATATAAAAACATGCGACGTACACACATATGTAGACATTTCTGAGTGTATGTGAAGTGACCTACCAGTATGTGAAAAAGTACTACCACATGATAGTGTGCCAGAAGGAGTTAATAGCTGTGCATGTATTAGCATTACATAGAGAAGGAAGAGGAGGGCACTGTGACAGTGAGCCATCATGCTCCTTTTCACGTGGGTGAATGCACCATGCTCATGAGGGCCAAATGCAAGTAATTTCTCTGTGATACCAAGCAAATCATTTGATATACTCCAGCATGCCATATCAAAGCATCACATAGAGCGTTACACTCCATTAAGTTAATCCACAATGGGAAAAGGAAGGGGGAGTTTCATGACATGGCCAAGAGGCAACACTAAGGAATCAGGGGCTCTTATTCTCTACCTTTGAGAATCTCTGGAATCATCTAAAGCACAAAAATATTTCCTAATGAATGCATTTGTCTATATGGGGCCTCCCTCACCTGGATACTTAGTTTGAAGTCAAGTAGGAAATAACATATATATGGTCATTTCAAACATTTGACACCTTCAGTAAACGTACACCAGCAACTTACCTTGCCATTGCTACCCAGGTAGAAAAGGAGGTTATCTGGTTCAGCAGTTTTCACATTGAGTGTCAAGGTGTTGTAATTCGTAGATGAAATTTGGGGTTTGTAGGCACGAATGCAATCTCTGTCTGCTGATACTGCAACTTTAATCTGGAGGGTGAAAGGAGAAAATGGAATCTAAACAAGTCTCAGTGTACACAGCACATATTTCTGGAATATGTACTTAGCTTCTGACCAAGAAATGCAAGCCGTTTGCTGAGACACTTTCATGCAACCTAAGTATTGCCACCTGGGTTAGATCTTAGCAAACTCCTAGGTATCACCTGACAAAGAGATTCACATATAGACAAGAATGAAATCTGTCATAATTCACAGTAAATTAAACTATTCAAACAGCTGAGAAAATAACAATAAATCTTGGGTCAGCAGCCTGTTTATCAGTAAAAGCCACTGTAATAATAAATACTATCAGAAAACAAAGATACAGAAATTCAAAACCTTTGGGAGAAAAAAAAGGAAATAGAGATATTCATATTCCTGTTGTCATACCACTAACTCCTTTGAACACTGTCTGTTATACTGATGGGACATCGATTCAAGCTTAATGCAGCCCAACTCCAAGGTGCTGGGTAGTGTATTGTCAGAAAACCCATTTAAACAACAGAAAAGTCTTAACTTCACAACTTCATTGAATATGCCAGTAACAACTGAATACATAATGCACACATGGCCATATGTGTATGAACAAAAATGTATAAACTTTCTCTTCTCTAGTAAAAGTTTACAAAACAACAGAAAAAACTCTCAAAATTGGAAAAAGGGATTTTGCTAATACTTCTTTTTACCCTCCCAGAAACCTCTGTGGTTTATGACACTTCAGAAAATACTACTCCCTCTTTTCTGCAGTGGATTCATTAAGCTTCAGTAGACTGTGACAGAGAAGCAATAACCATATAATTAAAGAGATTTCCAGAAAGAACTGAAGGCCTTTTATTTTTTAAAACAAAACCTCCCTAAACCTTACAATAACATGCCCATACGAAAGCCAAAGGCATGCCAAAAATTACTGAGTGCAAAGTAATTTTATATTCCCCTCACAGTGTGATGAGGCCCATAGCACAGTCGATTCACTTATGTTGTCTTTAAGGGGGGAGCAGAGATTTAAAAACAAGTATCTTATTTGTCTTAAAGTATTCTGGATGCACGGTAGCTTCTTGCAAAGAGGAACATATGGACATGGCAGGGCATAGATGGCAAATTTATTGATAGAATCAACACTTGTTATAGTACTTGTAACGGTACTTCTTATATGGAGGCACACCATATCAATCTCTAAAATAAGCTTAGAAATTAACTTCTTGTCCTAAAATAATGGCAGCACCATCCCCTCACTTGTCTTTCTCACCAAAAGATCTATGTGATTGCTTTCTACATACTGCATTTCATTATTTTTCTAGGAAACAAAATGACGTACTGTATTTCATTATTTTTCTAGGAAACAAATACTAAATAAATTATTGTTTTGCTGTTCTGACAAACTCACAAATGCAATAAAAAACTTGAAGCTAAAACCGTAAAATCTACCAACAGCTCTGCTGGTATGCTTTTAGCACCACTCGGTGCTCTTGGACTTCGATGACACCCTGGAACAACCAGGTACTTTGACAGTAAATAATTTTAAGCTCTTTATCTCAAAGAACTTCTCTGCTAAAAGTGAAAGTGAAGCCAGTCAAGTCTGGGATGATGGAACTTACAGATGCTGCCTGCTTGCGGGCCTGGCTGATGAGCTCTTTAATTTCAGACAGGTTTCTGTTCAGGTTCTCCTCTAGCGTCTTCAAAGGTTTCAGCCTATCCAATAAAAGACGTGCTTGTGCTTCGACTTCTTTAACTTGTTTTTCAGCTGTGATTGCTACCAAAACAGAAATGAAATGTTGATGCAGGTTGAAAGAGAAATGTACTGTTGATTGCTAAAATACTTAGCCAAGCTGGCCTGTTTCTGATCATTTTGTTTTCAACAATTTTAAACATCAGTAAGAAATATGCATACTTAAGGGTATCCCGTGTGGCTCCTCTAGAGGTCTTTTTAAAAGTTAGCATATTTTTATTGAGTTAGAAAGAAACTTTCAGTCCATCAGACTCATATTTAATGCCTATTAAAATTGAATATTAGTACTGCTTCTGCAAGCAGTGACATTTCTAAAGAGCAATGAAGCAGCAAACGTACCAGCTTTTGATGAATCAGTTATAAGCTCATTAGTTTTCCTCAACGTGTCATTAACTCGGGACAACATAGAAGAAGTATTCAGCAGCTTTTGACTGAAATCCCCAAAGTGACTTAAACCCACCACAGAACTGGTGTTTGCAGATACAGCCAGCTCTTTCACCTCAAGCATGTATTTTCTTGTATCTGAAACACAAGTCAAAAAAACCCCACAGCTTTCATACATACTTGGGATGTAACATTGACTTCATAACAACACAGTTACAAACATAGTCAAAATACTAGAAATGCTGTCAGTTATGTTCCTTTCATAGTAAGAGTTATATTTTGTTTGTCTTCTTCAGTCTGTGAAGGGAGCTCCAAACCAAGACCTGCTGTGATCTAACTCTGCTTAACTGTTGAATGTGTCATGGCTTACAGAGTGGGAAGTTTATCTTCTGTGAAACTGGAGTGCCAGGAGGCTGGTGCAACTCCTCCGGCCCAGTGATTAAGTTGGAAAATGGCCATGGCTATGGCCCTCAACAGAAACACATGGTAAATGTTCCCAAAGTGGTGATACAGGTATGGATATAGCTATAGATGTAGTTATATTTGTTCATGCACACATGCATACACATACACAGAGTTATATAATAGTAAAACACATTAAACATACATAAATAATAGAATTTGCAGCAATTTTAATTAAGGCTTGTCAGTTTAGATTTTCATATCTTTTGATCAAAAGACTTGATTAATGCAAGTTTTGAATTCTAGAAAAAATGTTTTATTTTTCATGACCAGCTCTGAATACAACATAGGCAAAGAATGCAGTGATGGAGAACTTGATTCTGCCTATCCCAACAAGAAGATTATATGAATACATAAGGCTCATTGTGTTTAAGCTCCCTAAAGGAGGGTTGCTACCCAGATTCACTAGTCTGAGACTTATGTTTTAAATCCTACAGAAAGCTGGTGAGGCAGAAGGTCTATTACACCCTTTGCTTTGTGCTACAACCACTTACATAGTGAGTGCACCACTCCAAATCTCAGCCTGCCCCTTGCACTCCCTGTGCCTGAAACAGTGGGATGATGCTGCAGCTGGCACAAAAGACCTGATTTAGGTCTGCAGAGAAATATAACAAAACTGAAATCAAACAAGATTAAGCTATGAGTTAAGGAAGACTGTTTTATGACTTTAATAATGCCTTAATTTTCAATGTGTAGCTCTACATCAGACAGCATCCTGCAATTAATACCCAGTGTAACTTTTTCACTAATATCACCCTTTAGAATGAGTGAAGAGCCTGAGTTGTAAAATGGGTACTTCAAAACTTTGTACTTAGCATTCTAATCTGCACATACAATACAACCCAACAACCCTGGCAGGAGGGTCTTTATGAGTGCTTTTCTACCCTAAAAAAAAGGCAAAAACCAAAAAACCAGCATTATTGAGGTTGGCAAAGAATTTCAGACCCTCTTATTCACAACTTCAAAGACATTTTCTCTACTAATTACCATGAACTCTCGGTCTTGCCTTTCTCCAAAATATTTTTTTTTAAAAAAAAGGGAACTCTTTTGTTTTGGAAAAGCAGAGAAAGAACATTTTAGTCATTAAATTAAGTCTGCACTTAAAACAAGAAAACATTTAGATGTAGATGATAAGATTCACAGCGCGGAAAAACAATTTTGAAAGAAGCTATCAAAAGAAAGCAAAACCTCACAGTTCCACGTGTTGGTTTCTGCCCATGTGGGATTAAATATTCTAGGACTTCACTCTCTCCTCATCAGTGTAATTATATTGCTTTCAGAGCCCCTCCTCATTTTCAGCAGTGTGAAACTGGTATATGACCACAGACCTTATATGATAACCCAGTTATGTTTCATGGGTTTACTAAAAAAATGAAAATATTCCTTGTAAGGCAGGAGGCCAAACAAGTCTCCTGTATAGTTTGTTGCTATCTCTGCAATCAGGCAATGATTTTATTAGGATTGTACTAGATGGTTCTGTAATAAGGAAAATGTCAATATAAATTTCACTTACCATTAGGCAACGCTCTTAGTGTCAACAGGGAATCATTAAGCTGGTTGACAATTTTATTAGTACTTTTTTGAATCTTTTCTACCTTTTTGTTCAAGCCATTCAATCCAAATAAAAGGCCTGTTGGAAGAAATAACTGATTTTTCTATGCATAAACAAATACCATACAACCCACACAAACCCTATGTATAGGGATAACAAGTATTCACTCATTTAATGGAACTTTTTTGGTTTTTTCAACAGAAAGAGCATTTTACAAATAGGAATGCAAAATGAATGCTGTATGCACAGATAAGCTCCTGTAAGCACTGTTCCATGCAAAGTTATGCTTTTTGGCCAATTCCATTAGACTGAATTGGTAGAAACATAGTCAGGAAAATACTAAACATTAAAATGATTCCATGATTGTGAACCCTTACAATTTTTATGATGCTCTTCACTTTTTGTGATATCTGACAGGAGCCATTCAAAGAAGTGTTTTTCTTTTATTTATTTGTGATCTGTTTGCAGAAACCTCACACTAAAAATAAAAATATGTAGAACAGAAAGAACAAAAAGGGTATGTATTCTGTCCATCTGAATTACATAAAATGCATATATATTTGTAAAGCCATTGATTTTAAAAGCAAAGACCATTTTACAGTTACAATTTATCTCTCTGAAACATTCACTTTCTGTCCAATTTCATCCCAAATTTCCCATGGGGCCAACCTCTGCTCCCACACAATGTCTGTGTTCAAAACACTTTTTTGAATTTCCATAGTGCAGACTCCAATGCTTTGCTGCATATTTGGAGTAATAAAAAAAAAACAAAGGGATTTTGGAATTTATAGAGGGACTCTGAGTGAAAAGGCACTTTGTACAGACAAAAAAAGTACAGCTTGTTTCTGTATTTCACCTGTGTAGAAGGAACAAGTAAAAATGATTATGATTTAAATACATCATCCTACATACTTGTGTAATCCATGATTTATTAGATAAAGTTGGATGAATGTATTTCTTCAAGAATTATGTTTGGTCTTCGTCTACTCACAATCCCTAATGATTTAATTCATAACATTTGGAAAAACTGCTATTTAAAGAAAGCATTGCTTGGAGGTAAATGAGATACAGTGAAGGCCAAATTTTTACATGTTTACAGAGAAAAATTATATTCTTACCTAAAAATTTAAAGACATGACTCCATAATACATTAATCTTAATTGTATAAAAATATGTATATAGTCTTATGCAGTATTTCATCTTAGTTTATGCTCATATAAAAACCAAAAACATAGCAAAAAAACACACTAAAAAACCCCACAAAACAGGATACAGAAAAAGAAATAGAAGCAGAAATGTGAACTCTAAGGAACTGACCATCACTTTTTTTATTCAGATTTTTAGCTTCATTCTGAGATTTGGAGCTAAGCTGTAGAGTTTCTTTTCCAAGAAGACTGAGAGACTCCTCTGGCTGAAAAACACAGACATCAGTTGCCACATATGAAACACAGAAATTCAAATGAAAACATTTAAGTATCTGTGGAGGTCTACAAGTTAAGGAACATTCTTGTTATTTCTGAGATATTCTATTTATTACCTTATTAAGCATCAATTTAAAAAAAAATACAAATTGTAATCATTTTTCCAAGAATGTGACATTGAATCTCTTTGTGAGTTAATAAAAAGAGAAGACTGTGAAACAAAACCTATTAAGTCCTAGTTTGAACACTGCTACTGATTTAGTGTTGCCTTTTCGAACATCAGTAATTCTAGTTCCAGGCCTAAGTCAAAACTCCTAGCATCGAGGACTTTAAAGTGAGGTATCTCAAAATCCCAGTCTTTAAAGTGTTCTTTTAATCCATTTCTCCAACTGGAAAATCTGGAAAAGTACCTTGAAGGATTCATGCTGTACAAAGGCAGAGTGCTCTAAAATATCATGCAAGCTTACAAAACAACACCAACTATTTTGATCACTTCTGTATAAATACATTGTCACATATTTGTTTCTCCAGTCATGTGCATGACGCTTGTAAAACACAGCCCATTCCTTCCTTGGGTTTACAATCATGAAATGCAGAAAGAGATAAAAGGGGGGGAAATAGAATAATATGAAAGTAGTAATGTCAGACTGGTAACTGGTCAGGTCTTTTTAACCTACTGTTTCAATAACAACCTGACAATCTTGCAAGGCAGAGGGATAGCAGTTGACACACAAACATACATGTGGCTATGAAACGTCCTACACTAAGCAAAACAGTCATGGCTGGGAAGATCTAGATAGAAATGGAAGAGGGACAGGTCAAAAAAGGAGATGGTTGAAAAATTCCCAAAGTGGAAGGGAGCACCAGAGGTTTGGGAATTTAAGTTCTACAGGAATGCATGTCAGATGACTGATACAAACACACTCACAAAACCAAGTACAGTCCAGCTAACCATGCATTAAGACAGTAAAAAACCAACCAAACAAAAAAGGTAAATGGTACTGTGGCAGAGAGAAAAGCAAGGTAAACAGAACATTCAGTATTATACCATTACTCTCTTGGAATACAGATTCAAGATACAATATATACTAGTTGGTATATACTTGCCTCCATCAAGAAAACTCAAATTTCAGCAAGTGCAAAAACAATTAGAATAAATATTCCAAAATGAGAAAGGGAAAGATGTTAATTAAAATACTAATATTGATACTTACTAAATCCAAGGGGCCATTCATAACTCTAGACGCATCATCCGCCAAACTTTCTGTTCTTTCAATCACACTTTTAACGCTGGAGTGGGTGTAGATCGCAGCAGTTGTGTTCAGAGTCACATTTCTTACTTTAGAGAGGCCACTAAACAGAGAATTAACAAGTAATTCTCTTTTCATGAGAGTATCTTAAGCACTGACTTCCATGTCTTCAATTACAACATGCACATCTTTCTAGAATACGTGATGCACTCTGAAAGAAATGAGCACACCTTGCCCTATGTTGCCTAAGGGGCTTTACGTTCATTGTTTTGAAGTAAAAAAACAGTTCAAAGAAGGTTTTAATCTATTTTTTTCTACTTTATTCCCTTTTGTTTATGGTCAGTTTTTCAATTTATAAAGCCACTTAAGTCACATTTTGCATGAAGAACAAATTACATCGCCTAAACAGAACAGGTTCCTTGCTAGAGCTCAAAAGCAAAGTAGAGAAATACAGAACCTAGGAGGAAATTATAAGCATCTGAAAGCTATCCTGTATTAAATTTTGCTTTACTGAATTCATCTGTCTGCAGTGAAGTCAGCAGAGTTGCTCAGTGTTGCTCAGAGCAAAATTTTCTCTTCTCAAACTTAAAATATACACAAGTTTTCCAATCAGATATGATTTAACTTCTAACATACATATCTGCTGACTTTAAAAGACAAAACAGCAAGAATCCTAGAATTCCTGGGATTGAAGATTAATTTCCATTGACTTAACTGGAATGACTTCCCAACTTTCAAATTCTAAGACTGCATTTGAGTGGATTTGAGATTGCAACCCACTTATTTCTGCAAGACGCTTTGAAAGCAATAAAATGCAGGCATAGCAGGAATAGCTTCTTGGTGAGATTAAGAGATATATTGTCAAGAAGTATTCATACACAGACCAGAAGCTTCTCTAGTCATACCGTGATATGCTCACCGAGCATTTAATAATTCACTGGTTACTGTGTAAGTATGCCAAATGAAATGCAAGACTAATTAACCCCCTTTATATCATTTAATAAAGGTACATTGCATTAAAAGTAAAAAGCCCTGAAATGGGGAATAAAAATTGATCATAGAATCATATAATGGTTTGGGTTGGGAGGGACCTTTAAAGATCATCTAGTCCAACTCCCCTGCCATGGGCAGAGAACTCCTTTAGTGGACTAAGCTATTACCTGTTTAAATGAAATCTGACAGACACTACTGTAATTCTCTCCTGATTTCGTATTTGTGAAGTTTCCTACCTCTCTAGTGCATCTGCAAGCCTTTGGAACTGGGCGGCATGGTCCTCGGCTCTATATACCAGGTCAAGCACTCCCCTCACAGACATCTGCATCACCAGTTCATCCACATGGTGTCGCAGTTTGGTGCTCCATAGGACTAACCCATCCTGGTAGGCCTCCAGGTTCTGCACAACAAAATGTTTTCCTCTTTTTTCAATAGCAAAATACATCTGATAGCGTTAAAGAGGATGTTAAAACTTAAGAACTTACAGATGTAGAATTCGTTACATCTTGGGCAAGAGCAGCAGCAACGTTCACTAGGACCTTCCCTTCTTTAATGAGCATGGATGAGACTTCTTCACCTTCCTTTATATTTAGCTTTTTGTCCTACAGCATAAATCAAGTGTTTTATAGTAGTCTGTAAAGTCAGCTAGCGCAGATGAGTTTACATACTACATAATCAGTTTTGGCTTTCAAACAGGGGTCTGGTTTCCTTTGAGTTTTTAAGGTATTGCATATATTAACATGTTTAAACACGTACAAATATAATAAGGTCTAAAAAGCAGCTTTTAAACACAATTTCATGTTGGTTATTTCTTATGCAACAACACTGATTGTCCAGTCTTACATTTAACTCTGCCACGTTGCTAGAGATAAGAGGAAACAAGCGGTTGGTCTCATCGATGTTAGCAAGCGCCTTATTCACCAGGTCCTGGGCATCTTGCAGTCTGCTGTTGTGCTTTGATAAGACCTGGCTCACATCCTTTTTCAGTTCAGCAAGCTCCTGCTGGGGTTTAAGATATTCTTTCTGAACCCGGATCAACAAATTTTCTGCAGCTCTGACAAAAAGAGGAATCAGAAACATAAATAAATGGCAAAGGAGAAACTTGGGCATGGATTTCTTAAGGAGAAATTGGGGACATGTGAAATTAATTTAAATGCATCTTCTTACAAAAGTCTTCCATTTTTTCTATAATAACATACATACACGTTAGCTTAGTTGCTCATCTTACCACACAAAAGATGACTGCCTGGGAGAGAGGACAGGAATACAGTTCAAAAACTTTGTATGTGGTAAACTAGAGGGAAAGAGGCTAGTATAAATCACATTTGCTTGGACTTATCTGGGACATCCCCCACATCAAAATTTCTGCAAAACATCCCTCTGGGACTGCTGTCTTAATTGTAGTGATTCATATTTTGAATGTAGGATCAAAACATCAACTATGAGGATTGACACTGGAAAGAAACAAGTAACCAGAACTGAAAGACATATAACCAAGAGTCCTGAAAATTTAAAATATCAAATAAAAATAAATAGCCTTATTAAAATGAACACTGAAGTGTTATCTGGGAAATATCAAACATCCCCAAATTTGTCAGTTGTTAATCACTTCAGCTGCTCTATTTGGAAATATTTGCATCTCCATTTGAACACTTTCCAGTATTGAAGGAATTGAACTAAAAACAATCCTAAAAGTTCCTTTCTCTTTGTTTCAGCACATATGCTGCCAACTGCAACTCCTGTGATGATACTTTTAAACAAATGTTTGTCCCGTTTAATCAGATTTCAAGTCATACAGATCTTTAGCCAAAGCAAAAGAAGCATAGTTTGTTTCACAATCATATACAGCAAAACACATTCCATCATCCCTCTTGAATAGCAGATGTGCATTTGCATGTAGTCTTAAAACTAATAATTCAGAGTCCTTACACTCAGAAGCCACAGTCTTAAAAAAGTTACAAGAATGAAAGTATTTTACAGACAGGCTTTTATTTCAGTGTAGTGTAAAAAGGTTACATTTCAAATGATTTGGGAACTTTGCCTTACGTGGCAAATGTGCAGAGACCTGAGTTATGAATGTTGCTTAACAGTATGTCATCACAAGCTCACTCCACTGTGAGCCATGTGGTAACTTCTGCTCCCTGAAAAATGCACTGTCAAGCTGTTTATTTAAATCAGTTTTGAATTTACAGCTGCATTGCATGATAAATTCTGCAGAGCAAACAATCTTATAAATCTTATTAACTCTCTTCTTCGATCTGTCAAAGGATACTTACCAGACAACTTTCGGAAATTTCAATAAAGCCTATAATTGAAAAAGTTAATTTACAAATGCCTTGTATAACAGCTCAAAAGCTGATGTTGACAGTCAGAACATTCTGTTACTATGCAACAGGGCATTTTGAGACATTTTTGTTAGTGCAAAAAAATGCTATTTGAAGTTCCTAATAAATATAAGAATAAATGGTACTTTTCCAGTCCATTTGGCTTCTGTACAAATTAATACTAAGTACAAGGACAAGCACAGAAGTCTGTTATACAAAATCAGATATGCTACCAGCACAAACATTCTATCCTGCTGAATCCAAAGCATTTAATAAAGAAAACTCAAATTTTCAGAAATATTCCACTCTGGTCTAAACCTTTGTCCCTGGAAGCCAATGTTAACATTCTTACAGCTTTTGGTGGGCTAGGGCAATATGTAGTGTTTCTGAAGTTGGAACAAAAATTTTGCTGACTGTTGGAACAGTCAATGTTTTTATATTGCCAAGTCTGGCAATAAGCACTAATAATTGATTAATATAAAAGCCATTTTAAAATAGGCTTTAACTGGGGACAGATCAAGACAATGGAATATAACCCTTAACAGTGGCTCACAATGCTGAAACAAGTACCTTGGTTTCATTTTCAAATCTGTGACATATTTCAGTGACAATAAATCATCATGTCCTTCAGCAGACCTGACATGTCCTGGGCTTGACTGAGACAGTTCTACAACATTTCCTAGCCAAAAGCAACAAGGAGATGTGTACGAGGGCCAGATCTGAATCAAACTGAAACCACTGAGTCTTTTTACTTACTGCAATGGAATTTTGTATAACGTCCAAACGAACAGGCTTTGGCTACATTAATATCACTCAGGATGCCCAAATATCTTCAAATAATTTAACTCCAAATTCAGAGTTCATATAGCTCCACCTGGGCTAGTCATCACACTGTCTCTTATTATGGCGCAATGTATCTCCAGATATCTCTCCAAAAAGCAGTATTGCATAGTACAGACATATGCGAAATAAAGTCTTCAGTAGAACAGGCTTACTTTAGGACACTGGTAGCATTATGATGCCGCTGAACAAAATCTTTCTTGCGCATGGCATCCAAAAGGGCAGAAATATCATCCTGCAGGCTCTGAGACGTAGCATCTGACAGCGGGAGATCCAGGCCCAGTGTTTCATTTAGTGACATAGCAACTTCAGCAAGTACTAAGTAGGAGAGTAAACAATTTAGTCACATCACATTGTTAAAAAAAAAGTATACAGGAACCCCCTGTGCAAACTGCAGTACTTTCAATGTAAATAGTTCTTTAAGAGTTGCAAAGGAAATACCCTTCTAAATTCTGTAAAGAAGCAGAAATATCTTAAAAGCAGGATACCTTTGATGGTTGTATGTACTGTGTCAATAAATCCAGCCAGTTCTCGACTTTTATTCCTGGTTTCCTGAGTCATTCTGTTAAGCTGCCAAGCTTTTTTCAAAAATCTAGATGACTAAAATAAAACCAGAGATAATTTTTGAAAGTTCTCCTAAAACACTGATTAACTCATGACATCTGTCTATGGTTTTTACACTGTTTTCCCAATATTGAGAATACTTTGTGAGAGGAAACAATGTTTTTTGATGAGGTAGACCTAGCTGATTCATAAATCTCTGATGCTTCCACACTTGCAGATGCCTTTATTATATTGAAAGTTCCCACATCTGATATTAATGAGGAATTGTGTTATCAATTATTTTCATAATCAATAAGATTAAAACTACTAAAGGTATTTCTTTACCAAAATAAGCAATACCAATGTTGTCTATTTTTCAGGTGGATTTTCAACAGACTTACTTCTGCTGAGATCAAAGACTTTTTGGTGAATATTGAGCTGTGACATAACTGAATAAGCTCCACAAGTTAATACCAGTGAGAAGACCATTTCTCCAGTTTTAGCGCGTTAAACGATCACAGTACAAAAAGCTTCTGAACTTCAACAGAAACCAGGTAAATCTTCTGTACAATAATATCATGAAATACTGTAGTTTGCAGAAGAATTCCACAGACCACTTCACTCCCCTCCTCCAAAAGACTACAGAATAGGCTGAAGTCTGTCATTGAACTCAATGGAATTGATTTAAAATAATTTCTAAATAGCTGTCTGTCATTTATGTACTGCTATGAAATCTGAAATCTCAAAGGATTTCTCCAGAAAGGCTACAAATAAAGAAGCCACCACCCACCTTTTCATGCAGCTGATCAATTCCTCCTGATAAACTCAGAAGACTTTCTTTTGCTGTAGCTAATGAGTAAGTCGGATCTTCTCTAGGAACTATAGAACCCTGTAAGAAACAAGAAGAAACAACACACTGTAATTTAAGGATTTTGTTGTGTGTCCAGAAAAGTTATGTGAAGAAATTAACTATGCACACTATTTAGATTATTTGTGTTTTAAATGACTGAATTGCAAAACACTTAAGGTGACATAAAGTAATTACATACATACAGTTCATGCAACAAAGCCTGTCATTTCTTTAAATAAGAAAACAAGTAGCCAGACATATCGCACTTTCAATCAAGTAATAAGAAAGAAGCATAATTTCTGCTTTCCTGATTTTCCATTTCACCACAGTCTGAGTTGCCTAAATAAGCTACTTTGAGAAGTTCCAAGGTCCATCAAATTAAATGCTTCCAACCAGTCCCACAGCTGCTACTGTATCAGCAGCTGGTCTCCTCAAAACAGCTTCATCTGGGGTATATCTGTGAGGATGACTTAGGAGAGCTCTGTGTTTCCATGTCAAAACCCAGTGCATGGCACTCAGGAGTTCAAGATTTTAGCCCTCCAGATGCATTAAGTTAACATGAGCAGCCTTGCGGATCCTCTCACCAACAGGAGAGAATAATATGCTGTATTTGGCTTCAAGGTCACCTCAAGACTGTTCTATATGGCAATAAATAGGCCGTTGTACCCAAGCATATCGTATTTGATACAGTCAAGGCCTGCAACAGAATACCACTTCTCTAAAGATGCAAAGAAACTTAAGGCATCTCTTACAAAGAGACCAAGTCTGGGAAAGGTTATTTTTAGATTTCAGATGTTTCAGAGCCAACCATTGTAAATACCACAATAACTTTTTAAAGAAATACACAGGATTATCCAACAGCCTTGTGTCAAATGGAAATTTCAAAGTCTTTTCCTCAGGATGAGGAAAGAACAAGTGATAGAGAAACAGAAGCTGACACTCTTGAGCCTCCTGGGATAAAGCACAGCAAAGTTCCTTTAAAAACCAGTTCAAAAACTCAAAATGGGACAGTAAATATGTCTAGGTATATCAGGAGAAGTAAAGCAGAAGGTTTTAACTAGAAAAACAGAACTACTGAAGTCCTCAGATGAACCGGACATACAGAAGCAACGAGGAGTAGACGGTGCAATTTGGTAACTTTCTTATTATTGGAAGACCCACACCTAATGCATGGAAAAAGAGGAAAATACTAGAGTTCCTGAGCGACCAGCATGAGGCAAAGATGCAACACAGTGCAGGGAACAGCCCTTCAGGGAAGATATGTTCACACAAATAAACTTTGGAATTTTTTGGCTTCTGGCTGCAGGTACTTTGGTCAAAACAAAAGGGAAGGTAATCTTTGATTAGCCAGAAAGAGGGGAATACCTGTTTCCAATCAGAGAAAAAATTACAAGGCTACTAACTTACCCTCAAGATTAAGTTGTATAAAGAACACTGTGGCCTTATATAAACAGAACTGACACCATAGTCAACATGCGGTTTTGTATCAATTTTAGCATTCCACTTTCAAGAGAGTGACAGCCGGCTTTGATTTGATTTTAATATTTTAAAAATGTATGTACTAAAGAAGAAACTTAAACAAGATTTGACTTTGTTTTATAATTAAAGTGCTAAATAAAAGCTACATATTGAATAATGTTTATAATCCCAGAAGATGATGCTCCTATACAAACACAAAACAATTACAGGAAGCAAGTCAATTGTGTCCTTAAAGTATTACAATAATTCAGTATATTTATGTCTTGCGACATAAAGGAAGGGAAGCATAACTGAAGCTTTATAACTAAAATGTTACCAACTGAAACTAAAGGATAAGAGTATCTCTGCTGAAGCATAGACATGTAATTTAATCAAGTTTGCCTTCAAATATTGTAATTATTAACATTTTGAAGTACACTGATTGGAATTCAGTCTGCCTTACATCTTAAAGAGAAGAAATTTTAACAAATCCAGCAGCAAAAGACAGCTCACATTATTTTGATTTTGTTGTGATATGGTGGAATACAAAGAAGATGGCTTTGTTTCTGTCTTGGAGCTTTTCTTGCTTGATTTATTGCTGAGCAGACTCTTATCAATAAATGTGCATATTTTAGTGATCATGAAGCAGGGAGGATTCCGTTTATCTTTGGCTTTGTGCAGAGACCACATGAACTTAATCCTCAGCAACGGTAAATGACCCCCTAGAACCACAAAATGTGGTACTTCATGCTTTGTTTAAGGGGGAGAGGAGCTGGAAGGAAAGTTTGCCACAAGCAGCCTGAAAGTGTCCAACACTGAAACATTCTACCTGGCTTTTGTGTCCTGAGATAGAGGACAGAGTAAGGACTGCCACACAACCAAAAGGAAAGCAAACTGCTGCATCCCAGGCACCCCAGCTAACGGAGAAGCAGCCTGCCAGACCCCTTCCTCCCAATGACTCTAGTGGAAACAGCCACCAGAGGTTTGCCTTGGCAGCTTTTTAGCAAAGGGACCAAAAAGGGAAAACAGCTGGCCTGATGCTTCTATTTCACTGCTGAAAATTATTCCCCTTGCTTTCAGTAGGTCTGGGCAGACTTAGGAAAGACACAAAATCCATGTGAAGCACGTAATAACAGTGCTGATTGAAAAATATATCCATTCATTTATTTAAATGTTAATACAACAAATGAAAAGAAAGTAATACAGGCAGCTAAATAACTTAAGGTATAGTTCTATACCAAATGTAATGGTCTTAATCTGGTATCACCTACACATACACACATTTAAGCCATGAACTTCAGGAGGGCTTCTGTTAAATTACTGGCACACGAGTGGCTGCAAGTTTTGCTTTAAATGCGTACTAAGGATTTCTACTATTTTTTCATTTTACCTTCAGATGTTTTGTCGCATTCTCCAACTCAGACAATATCCCATAGGGCACACGGGCAACACCAGTGAGGTTCATTGAAAGTATGGCCTCATTGAGATTATCCAAACTGTTTAACAAAACTCCTGTGCAGTTGTCATCACAGGCTAAATAAACCATTTTAAGAGAAGGAAGCAATATTAGTATTAAAAAGAAGACACCAAATACTAAAATTTATTTTGATTTACATAGTATGTGACTTCAGCTTTTGAGTTACAAGTGATTAAGCATAGTAATTTTGAGTATACAGATTGGTAGTATTGCCCTCCCTGTTCTGCCCCAAGAGTGGACCTATTCCAAACATACTCTCCTTAGGCTAGCATGCATTCGAGCCTTATTGATCCTGCTGGCTATAGTGCTGCTTGCTGCATTATAAGCTTATTGAGTCTGTTTAGCTATATTGTTATAAATCCAGGGAGAGTGAAGCCACTGATACTCACCCAAACAGGTTAGGAAGACAGAAAATTCATGCCTGTAGTGGTGTAATTCCATTTATTCCTTGGGGTTCTTTTTACTTATACAAAGCAAAATCTGAGTCCTAAATCACAATTCATTGTAAAAGAAGATTACTGTACTTGCTGTGTCGTTCTGCTATCCACCCTCTCATAAGGAATTACACGACTAATTATCGGTGGAATATGACTCATTATTGGTGGAGAATGCCTACATTCCTGGATAACTCCAAAAGTATTATTACATCAACCTCACATCCAAAGGGTTAATGACATCACAATTCTGCATTTTCAAACAAAGGTATGCTGCAGACAGCAAAAAAAATATTAAAATTATCTTTCCTTAGACGTGTCTGTAACACTAAATAAGTCATTTTAAGGATTAACTGTTTGTCTGATGTTATGATCTCTACTGTAGCTTCCTCTGTGCTCACAGAATGGTTGAGGTTGGAAAGGACCTCTGGAGATTATCTAGTCCAACCTCCCCTGTTTTACAGAAATATTGTGTTGTTAAGATTTTTTTCCTTTCATAGAAAGAATAAGGCCTGACATCATAACAACATTCAAAGAATAATCATGTGCACATAAATATCACTGGAATAGACCAAAGCCCATTGGGAAAGTAAATAATTTAAAATCCACCTACAAACACATTTGTCTTCCACAAGAAGATGTCTCGGTTCACACTCCTCACAGAGCTGTCCTGTCACGCCTTGCTTACAGAGGCACTGGCCAGTTGCACGATCACAATTAACATGAACAGAGCCACTTGGATTGCACTGACATGGATGGCAGCTGCCACCAGGAAGCTGAGGGTCACCATAATAGCCAAGGGAGCACCTACACAGGGAGGAATGGCACACTGAACATCAGGGGATATTCATTATGAAATGAGGTATATTATTTTATAAATATATAAATATATTTATCTTTGAGAATCACCGACAGGTTTTTAGTTAATGGCTTCTTAACAGTAACTAACAAATCACCCTAAGTCCTTGAGCACTCACTCATATATTTATTCCATTCCAAAATATGGCTCATATTAATCAAACCGTCCTTAGGAGTTGGGGATAAATGGGGCATCACGTGTAACTCACCTTTCACAGTACTGTCCTTCATACCCTGGGAGACAGGCATCACAGAGGTAATCCTGAGCACCTTTCAGGACACAAGTGGGACTAAAACTGGAGGAAAGAAAAACAACTGCTAGCACATAAATGGAAGACCATACAAAGACAGAGAACACCTTCAGCCACGGGTTAAATATCGTGAGCAACAGCATCCTCTGTTCAATCTCATGCAGTGCTCTAGAATTCGCACTTTAAATTACTTGTTTCTTAGAAAGTTTGCTTCTCCAACACAACTCCATTACTGTATAACATGCTTATAACCTTATGGCCTTCCTTTTAAAAGATAAGACAATGAAGAATGGTTGGTGCATGATATGGCTACAGTATATATCTGAGACTTGCATGAGAACATCAGAGTTGCTAAACTCTTATTCTGATTCAATTATCCCAAAGCAAATAACAAATGTGCTTTTCAAGCTTCTGGAGAAAAAAACAGCCTGCATAGCATTTTGATTTTCAAAATATGAAGTTAACTGTTCCTCTACCAAACAACCAGATGTCTCAATTTCAAACAAAAGAGTACTTGTTCTTCCCCTAGGACTGCTCTCATGAAAAGTCCCTGCATTGACTGAAGGGGGCCTGAATCTTTGTAAATGCAAAAGCATTATTTTTCAAATGAAGAAAGAGACCCACATTTGAAATTAAATCATGCCAGAGCAACTAACTCCATTATCTATAAAACATTCTATATGGCTCATCTACTCTTAGAGAAAAAAATTATCAGTTAATCTTTTTATTTTAAAACCTCACAGAGTCCTGTGAACAACTCAGAATGTAAGCTACATTTACTAAAATAGATAAATTTCAAATGTCTGAAAATTAAGGATATGTAATGATAACTAACTCCTGTTGTCATAGCGTGGGTGGAGTAGGAGGTGGGACATACAGCACAAGACATTCCGAATGCTAATATGTACATTGGATTTAGTAAGTTCTGATTACCTAACAGGGTTGGCTCTGGGACAGGCACAAAGAGAGCAGTCGTTGACAGACCCAATTACTTTCCCAAAGTAGCCTGGGGCACAAGCATTGCAGTAATCACCAACTGTATTATCTCTGCAGTTCTGATACACAAAAAAAGGAATTCAGACAGGTTAAAACAACAACAAACAAGAGGAACTTTATCTTCCCCCCAATCAATAAATATATACAGTTTCCAACAATCATCTCTAAATGTCACTACCCATTGGTCTGCATTCTCTGAGTGGAGGAACCTTTTATGCAAAAATAAGCAGAATGCCAGCATATTTTCTCTTATGTGAATGCCCCCTCAGGCAGGCTGCCCTAATTTCCGTTCTAAATTTCCATTAGTTTCCATATTTCTACTTCTATTAATACAATTCAGGTCAGGGGATCACAGTACAAAGCAAAAAATCCTCAAAAAAAAAAAAAAGAGGGAAAAATTAAACAGGATCAGGACAGCTGAATGAAAAATATGTTTCAATGTTTCAGCAAATGCATTTGAATGCTATAAGCCAATGACCATACACAGATGGTCATATATTTGATTTTTCAACGGTACTGATCAACAGCCACTGATATTAATATTAAAACACTAAATTGGTATTATAAACATAATTTGATTAGTCCCCTAAGTGAATAAAATTCAGTTTCTCCTTTTTTCTCTTTTTTCCTTTTTTGATTTGTATTCTAGAGGGTGTGCATATTTTAGAGGTTAGTTGAAGACAGTAAGCAGTAGCAATACAGCCTCCTATTATATGGGAGCAGAAGTCAGAGGTGAAAACCATCTTTTTTGCCTACGCTACTCAGCTGGAAATGTTTAGTAATATTGCCACCCCTGCAATGAGAAGCAGAGAGGAAGAATGACCAGTGTTCACTAGTGTGAAAGATCTCTAAGTTTTGGCCTTGTAGAAATGAGAACCATAGTTCATGAGATATATACTTAAGAACAAACCTAAAAACAAAGAAGGACTAAAGAAGCTCACTTAAAAAATTATATTCAAGAATGAATTCAGCAGAAGTTGACTTTTAACTAACCAACTCACCACTGGAAAAACAAAGTAACTGAAAAAAGCTTCAGGAAAGAACACTGAGCCATACCTGAGAACAGACTTAATGTGCCTTATTTGGCTAGCTGAGAATTTGCTCTCTACAGAGCTGTCAGCCCAAAAGAGAGGGGCAACATGTTAGTCAGATGTGGCCCCTCTTTGCAACCTTTGGCATAAAATGAGAGAAGTAAGCAAATTAACTTAGATGAGGCATATCTTTATACTACTTTAGTCTCTGGGGAGTTAAAAAAGCCTCACTTAAACCGCCCAGAAGACTCTCTTCCTGAAAGACAAAGAACTTGACTTTGACCCAGTCTGTGGTGTGGTATGGCTTACTAATTCCTTTACTTTTTTGTGTGTGTGAGTAAGCAGACCTCGGCCAGACCAGTGACAGAAGCCCAAAAAGTCTCACTGAAAAACAGATAAAGTGAACTGATAAACAAGTTATTTTTAAAGTAAAATTAAAACTAAAATAATTAATGATTTGGAAAATGTTAGTTCCCAAAAAGCTTGATAATATTACTGACCATACCCTAACAGAAATACTACCCAGATTATCCATTTCTCAAAGCTGTGGGGAGAATTTTCCCTTCCCAAATAGTACAACCATATACTTCTCCCAGAAACTCCTTCCATAGGTTACTGCCGTTCTATACTTAGGTGAAACCAACAGAAAAATGTATAAATTGTACATACCAAGCACTTTCCAGTTTCAGGATCACAGGTTTCACTGTGGTTGTTACACTGACATGGCACACAAGGTGCTATCAAAGTGTGAGGCTCTTTTACACTGAGTTCTGTATGCTTTCCCCTGTAGTATCCAGGAGCACAGCTCTATTTGTAAGGGGAGTAAAATAAAAAAAAAAATATATGATCCAGTTACAAATAGTTCCAAAAGCCATTTAAGTAACTTTTTTTATTATCTCACTATTAGAAACACAAAATGATTCAAGGACTCTGTACCTGACAGGACAATCCAGCATAGCCAGTAGGACATCTACATTGCTCTACAAGATGAGCTCTAGCTCTGCCTAAATGCATTTCTTCAGACTTCACTGCAATTTCCATTGAGATATTTGCAATTCTACAAGAAATACGCAGAAGAAAGCATGAATATCTAGAGAAGTCCCAGCACTAAAACTGAGATCCAAACACTTTTACCCTTCAAGGTCAGGGCTACCATGAATAAGCTCCCATGATTCCCTTTTCCTCATGCAAATATGCAAATACTCCAATAAAATCTGAAGAGTCTTTACATATTTATTTACAAACAAATCAGAAGTACTTCAAAGTAATATAGGTTGATCCCATTGGTCTGCAAAACTTGACAAACCCACCATAGAAGAGCATGTATTTCTGCTTCAGAAACACTAGACAGAAATAGATCTGTTTTATCCCACAAATTTTTGGACAGAGCTAACAAAAATATAGGTGAGGGCCTGTGAATCAAAAGTCCAAGTCTGGAAGTGGAACCACACTTCTTCACATCTGCAAAGATTGGGTTTTCATTGGATTCTTCTCTGCTTGTCTTGTTAGTTTCCAGACTGACAGATGCAATGACCATATCCCATCTCCTCCCTCTCATTAGTACCCTAGTTCTGTTCAAAATGGTAGTAAAAGGCTAACATTCTTTACTGCCACTACCATTAAAAAGTGGTTTATTGTCCCTGGCATAACGCTACAGGAGATACCTAGATTGGTACAAACCCAAGAGCTCAGGGGATCATGTGCTTCAATTGAAAAAACAACCAACAAAAATATCAATACCCATAAAAATAAAATGTAAAAGAAATAATTTAGATATCATCTAATTATATCACCCACCCTGCAGAACACTGCACCGGACTGTAAGTCTCTGTGCTTCCTTATGGGCTTTTCTATCAAAGTAAGCAGGAGACACATTTAGTGTTTCACAGAAAGAATTAAAGATGGATTCCACTGCCATTATAGGTCATAAATGTTTTCTTATCAGAGGAAGACCAGAAGTCATAAATAGGAGATTGGAACTTTCTCTAATTTGAGTTAAATCTTTACTGAATAGCTCAGTTGGGACTATTTCTATGTTAAATTACAGTAAACACAATCAGAGATTGCTTTACCTGCTTTGCTGTAATCCTTGGCCATAAGCTGCCTTGATAAGGATGTATTCAACATTGCTTAGCACAGACATGAAGTCAGAACGTAAGACAGGCTCGTCAGACACTGAGTTAAAATACTTCCAAGAATCCTAGGGAAACATAGCACACATTATTAAAATCATGAGTGTTCAAGTGTGTAGCATTCTGTTCCTCCTTACGTGTTCTTTTTTAAATGCAGTCATGGTGATTGTCTAAACTCTAGGTCCCAGAAAATCCAAAATCTTGCTCCACATTAGAACAAGAGACGGTTCTATATAATTTCTCCTGTCCTTCCCTTCCCTGCACTCAACTTCCATGACCAGTTTCTACAGGAAAGCAGTCAAGGCCTGAATGGCACAGTTTCTTCTGGCTAGATCTGGAGAACCCAGACAGCCAAAAGATCAGGACTTCACAATACTCATTTTATGTACAGTTAGAAACTGTGGCCTCCCTTCTGTCAAGAAGGGAGACTAGACCTCACCTCAGCCCCAATCAGCAGAGAGTTCCAGAGACCAGAGGTCATTGTTATCTTCTCTGAAATTGTCCAGGGGGAACTACTGCAACTTACTGCTCCTGCTAGGCCAAAATTCATGCCCCATGTGATGTTCCTGGGCTGTGAGCGTAACATGCAGACTACAAAATTATGAGACTGCCTGAGAATGACAATACCTGGCTGCCTGTCATTTATCACTGAATTCTGAGTCTGTGTTTGAAAAGCTTGCCACAGCAACACGTTCAGCACTTCCAAAAGTGAAAACAATGTCAAAATGTTATTTGCTGCTATAGCACAATATTCCCAGTCATTTTTCCCTCAAATAGATGCATTTTAAACCAAGTGCTCTCAGCCTATTTGAAATCAGATATGCATTTTTTCAAAGTGTTTTATTAAATATGTAGAGCTTTTCTGTAAAAGCTCATAAAAGAAAAGAAATATTTCCACACCAATGTTTTGGCTTACCTCCTTCATTTCTACTTCCTTGTCAGTTCTTACTCCATTTTCTGGAGGAGGGATGTCTACATAGATGACCAACTTGCTGGTGTGACCTCCTTTCATTAGAATCTGTGGTTCAAAATTTGAGGTTCCAAAGCCATCCAAAGCATAAAAAGCAACACTATATCTCAGCTTCCCTCCATAAGCCATGAGCTGTTTTGATAAAAAAGTATGACTTTTATTTATTCCAAGGTTAGGGCTACTAGCTGAAAATATTTTAACATCATCAGAAGACTTGAAAACTGTCAGCTCTTTGAAGAATTGGCAATAAAACATGAAAATTGACTTAAACTGAGCAGTTTTTGCACCAAGGTTAAATGCATATTTCTAAAAAATAATCAGTTTCTTCTCTTAGGCCCTTTCAAGGTGTGCACTCAATTTTCATTTAATTCCTAAGCAACAGAGATTCTGTGATCTATATACTGAATCTAGCATCAAGGTTGAAAATTCTTTCAGGTTTCTAAAATAAAATTGAATACATCACTCTTTCCCACCCTATACAATCTCTGAAGAGTAACATGATAATTAAATATGGGTGTTAACAATTTACAGGATCAAGAAAAATCTCATTAGGAAATTGTAATGTAAATATATTGTTTGTGCTTGCTATAAATAAGTTACGCCACTGAATGTTTATAATATTATGACCTACAAGAACAGAACTAAGGCAGAAAAATGTTACCAAGATAAAGTGGCTATTATACAATAAAGAAGTGACTATTAGACAATAAAGAAATTATCTACAAGGCATTCTAATTATTTAATGATCTTACCTGGTCTCCCTGAAACTGCTCTGGTAACCTCCAATAAAATGTTTCTGTATTTAAGTATTTTCTGACTATGGCAGCATCCAGTAAAACATCAGGAAATTGTGAAAACACTCCTTCCACTGTTCCAGTTAGGTTACTTTGAGCTACTACATGCAAAATGGACTGATCTGGAGTTAAGGTTATCTGCAACACAGAGAGCAAAAGATTCACTGAACAAAAATACCCCATCTCAGTGTAATATACTATTAACAGTTTTAGCTGCTTTGAGATAGTCAAAAAGTCCACATTAAAGTAATAAATGCCCAAATCAAAAATTTGGGCACGATATTTAAATATTATCTTTTTTTAAAACCAACAAGCGAAACACAAGGTTTCGGAAATAAGACTGTGACCACTTACCATTCGCCTCTATTTTTGTTCAGCCATATGCCACTGTCTCTGTAAGCTACCCAATTCCATTCAGCCTGATTCATGAAATGTATGCAACCGTCGGCACATCAGTGTGATACCTAACATGAGGATAACACCAAACTCTGTCTGTATATTTATGTCACTCTACTTACAGGAATTCTCACATGATCTTCCAGTTCAGAACAAAATGTGGACATCCCAGAACAGAAGCACGGAGTACAACCTAGTGGATTGTTAGCAGACAGAGCAAAAGTTCCAGGTTTACACTCACTGCACTGTAGACCAAATACATTTTCCTGGAGGAAATAATAAAAAAAAACAAAAAAACATAACAGCACAGTCGTGTTACTTTGCTAGCTGAATGAAAGATGGTTCTTTTCTGGAAGAAAAACTAGTTGCTATGTAAACTACATAATAGGAATTTAATTATTGTATCTATTCTGTTTTCGTATCCATTCAAGACAGAAAAATCTTTCCCCCCATCTCCGCCCCAAGTCAGGAAAACGGGCTCTCAAATACAAAGAAACTGCTCAGTATGAGTAGGAATATGGAGACCTATTCCCAACTGTCTGTTTTTGCACTCAATTCCCAGGTGGTAACTCCAACTTGAAGAAACACCCAAAATTACAGTCAGTGTCCACTGGCAACTTTAATCAGAAGATTGGAGAGAGACCTATGAAGACATACATCTGTCTCCTTGAAGTAAATTCTTTTCTGTCACTATGTCTTTCAAGAACAGATTTCGGAAACATCTATACTACTAAATGTCTGTATTTAATGTTTCAGTTTTTATATAAGAATTTTAATTCAGACCACTATTACCCATATACATAAGTTATTCTTAAGCACTGACTTTGGTTATAGTATGGAAATAAATTTGAACTTGCAACATAACCACATTTTCCTATCATTGTCATTTGGGTTTTCAAAAGAGCAGGCTATATCATCTGAATCTATGTGCTGTTCCCAAACCTAATAAAACCATATGTGTATGAGTAGAAAAAACTTCTCTGTATTTCATTTCTTCCATTTGGGTAATGAGGACAAGAATATAATAGCCTTTTCACTGGAGTTTTCTAACATTTAATTAGTTTTTCAAAATGCTTTCACATCTAGGATGGAAGAAGCTGTAGAAGTGCTGTCTATCTATCTCTACATAGAAAATGAAATAATTCATTGCCAAAACAGCATGTAGGGAATTTATGCTTTTAAGTTAGGAAAATAAAAACCTTTTTTATCAGAGATTGTCTTCTCAGAAATGTCAAGATTATATCACTTAATGTGACCTGCACTCAGAAGTGCAACTCTTGCAGCAAAGTATTCCTAGACTCTATGAAGGTATTGTTTTCCTTGGCTTGAGGTAGAAACATTTCCTTTGTATTACTCATTGCATCAGAATACTTTTAACTATTACAGCTGGTTCTTATCCAATGTTCTATGTGTACTTAGAAAAAAAAAAAAACAATTTTAAATGGCAACTAAGAAATAATGTATATGACTTATGAACTATTATTACTGGAACTATTTGCAAGGCAAAATGCAACTGTAGAAAAGACCAAGTGGGACAAATAAAGCATGTAAAAATTGTACCATTAAAATGGTTCATACAGCATCGTTGTTGGTATCAAAGGCATTTACGTCATACAGTGAAATATAGTGACACTGAAGTCACTAGCGCCATTCTCATTTACAAAACTTTTGTCTCAGAACTCATGGCCAGTGCTTTGCCCTATTCAAAAGGAGGCAGACAGAAATCTAGGAGCAAAAGAAAAAGCAAGACAAATGCATCCTCATTCATTTCTACCTTACAATACTAATACACGAAATAGAGGACTCTGAACGTACTACAAGAATGATGTGGTTACAGAAATTCACTTAATACAGAATAAACACATGGATCTTACATTGAGCAAATGTAATCTATTTGAATTTAGGACTGCAATGAAAGCATAGTCATTAAATATGCCAATTCTCGTACAAGAATAGAAAGACATCAGGCATTTTTCTGTCAGATGTACAGTGGCTGTTTTGTAAATTTAGCAACAATTCAGCATTAGTCCGACAGAAATTAAGTTTTTTGATTAGTCATACAATGGGTCTTGATCCTGACTTCTTAACACAAATCCACATCAAAATCCATGAATTCTGTCTAAAAGAGAACTACAGTACTGTGCCACAATAATTTTACGACCACAAACTGGAAATAAAATTACCTAGCTACATAAAACAAAACAAAGGGACGTAGGAGAGACAAACTGTCTAGTATTATCAAAGGATTTTCTGAGAACAGAAATAACACCAACATGTTAGTAACATTTCTATCTCTTCTGCCTACAGCTGTTTTGTGTCTGTCCAAAGTGGGGAACCTCATTGGGTAGTTTTTAACACAACTGACTAATAATAAGATCTGTTTAGTGCTGGCACAGAAAATACTTTAGGGGTGATTTAGGTGTACTCAGAAACGTCTGAAAGAACGGATGCAGATTGCCTTTTGAAGTCCTTTCAGCCCTATACCTTGCATGTCATTTATGTAATAAATGACTAGAAAACCCCAATGCTGTCCCATAGGTGTCTGAAAACTTCAGTACCTTGCAGGTACAGATGCCAGTTTCTTCTTCACAACCACAAAGTCCTTCAGTATCATCACACATCTCTGCTTTGGTTCCACTCAAGTCACAGTCACAGGCAACGCAGTCCGGGTAGTCCCTGTAGCCTAATGCACACCTGGAACAGTCTTGTCCTCCAAATTCAGCTTTGCACTGGCACTGACCCGTCAATACGTCACACTGGAGATTGATTGAACCAATATCACTACAGTTGCAAGCCTTTGATGAAAAGAAGAAATGTTTATAAATAACAGATCTTTAAAAACAATTTTGTTACAACAGAAACAGCACAGTAAATTTAAAGTGACCCTTAAAACTCAATGTTTGTCAACAGCTACTGTACAGTAATAAAAGGGAAGAACTTCCACATAGAAATGGGATTGTTTGGTTAGTATTTGAACTAAGAACTGTATTTCCAGTAAGCAGTGGATAGCAAAAAGTAAGAAGCTCTGTTCATTCCCAGATCTGAGCTGTGAATCAAAGGACATGAAGGAACCTGATCCAGAAAAAAAAAAATCCAAAAGACTTTATTTAAGACACTATGTATTGAGTGCAGCAAGTAAACTAAAAAGGTTATATACATGTTGAAGGAAAGAAACCCTTAAGTACAATAATTTTATAAATACGATAGGAAGAAAAATCTGAATACTGACATACCTTTAAGATTTCAAGAAGCATTAATAAGGCCTACATCTCGCTCGAGTTTTATTTACTATTTGATGAGTAACTAAGAATCTCATTGCATCCAAAGGTGGGAAGCTCAGCATGCACTGCAGCTCAGTACCAATGAAATACTGTTCCCTGGCAGAGCCCCTCCTTCTTTATGCAATCAGTAATACAAACTTGTTATTACAAATATGCAAAGTGGATGTACTTAATTTGTTATTCTTTTTTGAAGCAGATCTAATCTTTAGTCTTAATTTCATCTCTGTGGCTACTTAACGAGTCCAATTCTGCTCTGTGGTTATTTTTAACAGTGCAGGCAAAAAGTACATTCCATCTATGATCACCCAACTTTGAGCATCTTCCCTGAGTCTTCTTTCCTTATCATCTCTCTTTGAGATGAAAAGCCTTACCTTGTAAAGCGCTCTACACAAAGACCCACATCACTATCTATCCTTTAGTATTCTTCGCAAGTTGCTGCTCACCATTAGCACCCTATAAAGTAGTTTCTACTCTAGCAGTAAGCACTAGGTACTACACTGCCTAGTCTAATACACTTTATGGCCAAACAAGCTGACAACTTTGACACCCAGATATCATTAAAGGTCTACAGCCCTGAACATCAAACCCTATTTTATGAATTATAATAATAGAAATAATTTACATGTACTTCAATCTCGATCTATACGTGATAAAGATAACTAAGGACTCTAAGGTACAATTAACTGTGCTGCAGCACACTTGAAAAGGGTTGTAAGCAAAATATGACTACAGCTCTGCTCCGTCACTGCACCCAGAAACGGACGCTGAATACCAAGAAAGCTGCAAGAAAAGGAGACAGATGAAATATCCCACTAATGCACTCTGTGTTGCAAAAACAGACCAGCTGGGTTTCTGATAACATCTCCCCCATCTCATCCCTGTAGAGAGCATGCAAGAACCTTTCCATGGTTTGTCAGTAGACACTGCATGTATCACAGCCTGCCACAGCTGACTATTCAGCACAGGGGAGCCTATATTGGCACTGATACCTGCAGATCACAGTATTGTCTGTTGCATCAAGAAAGTAACTAAAATAACTTAGCATGATTCACACTAATTACTGTGAAGTTGTAATCAAAAGAAATGCTAAATAACTTAGCACAAGTGAGCAGTTACATATTGAATTAAGCTCAATCATTGGCAAGTGCTGTGGAATCACCCTATGAAAGGAACACTTCAAGGAAAATGCACAGGGACCAGCACATTGTATTTGCAGAACATCAGGCAAGAATGACAGCAGCTGGTAGCTGACAAAGCAGTGGTTTAAAGAGCTGCTGCCAAGTAAGTTGCTATAAATCACTAAGATGGTAAACTCTGAAGAGATATTATAGGACTTTTTTATCATCCTTACCCTAAAAAATTAAAGACACGGAAAAAACCTAACAATTTGGCTGATACTTGTACTTGTCAAGTACTTGCTGTGTATAATGACAGACCTTGTCAAGTTGATTATATTTGTGGTTTCTCCATTGAAATTACCCATTATATTCATGTAATTCTGAGGCTTTTAAAATCTCAACATTTATAAAATAAAGATTGGCCCAACGCCACATCTGTCAGGAATTTACTGCATGAACCTAATTGCATAAATGGTTGCTACTCCTTGGATCTGCAGGGATTTGGCATTTTACTGCTTAATCATAAATATTAAGCTTAAATAATGGCAGTTACCATTTTTCCATTCATGAAATAGTAACTACCTTATACCCTTTTAATTTTAAATATGCAGAAAAAAAGTATGCAGTGACTTTTATGATAAGCTAGATTTTGTTGTTCTTGAAACCGTAATATCATCACTCCTTGATTAACACAAAAACTATGTTCCTTGCTGCCAACTGTTCCTATAAATCTGCTTTAGTATCGCTATTTAAGCAATTAAAAAAAGAATACACACTTCAAAATTTTAATATGATCTATGCAGAACAGGCACTCTGATCAGTGTTTTCAAAGACAGCTTTCTTAGAAGGTTCCTCAACAAACACTTCACAGTCTGATGATTTTTTTTTTATGTGAGCATGTTGCACTAACACTTTAAGACAGAGAATAAAGACTGAGGTTCTCAAAACAGGAGTACAATTCTGACATTAGTATAAGGCAAATTGCTTTTAACAGCCATGGCTTTTCGGCTAGCCTATCATACCTTGCACCCAAGTTTAGGAGACAGTCCCCAGTAATTTTCTTCACAGAGTTCACATTTTGGTCCCCGAGTGTGAGGGGGACAAATGCATTGGCCAGAATCAGCATTACAGTTGTTCTGAGTATGGGCACAGTCACAGGCTGCAAGAGAAACAGGACTGAATGATTAACTTTATCCTTGCTTTAGCTACGGAGAAGAAACTCCAAGACCACTGATGTTACTTTTCTTAATTATGCAGTACAGTTTATCCATTCCACTAGGAACTCCTTGCCATCCCTAATCACTGAGAAACAAATTATGACCACAGTGACATTTCATCTTTTCATTGAAAGCCTGTTATTGCTTCTTGACATAGCCTGTTTGGTGGTTTGAAAAGCAGCGCTGCATTTCCACAGGGGAATCAACAAAGCCAAATAAAATTATTGTGGAGAAGAGTAAATTTGCAGGAAAAAAAATTCTATTATAGAGGATACAAAACTCATCAGGAGATACGATAATGTTCTCAAGCAGGTGAAAGGATTAATGTCAGGAATTAGTACTTTTCAAGAATTGCTTAATGAATAATAGGGATGGATAACTATTTTTATAATAACTAACTGCTGTAGAAAGTACTTGTCTATTTAAGAAATGCAATACTATTCTTGCTAAGAAGCAGAAGTTCAGAAAAGTGGTTTTAGTAATTGTTTTAATAACATTTACAAAATTTTGAAGACTGAAATAGTTAAAGGCACCTAAGGGATCTTCTATTCTTAGAAATGACACAGTATATATGTTCCAAGCCATAATCCTATCACATATTCTCACTGCAGATTCCATACTAGTATACAATTTGAAGCATGACAAAAATGTTTGTCAGGTTGAAGAAAAGATAGGCATTCCTTTAGCTATACTGTGTTGAAAAAGGCATCTTATAAACATCACAAATTATGATTTTTGATGGCATGTTCTCCATTTGGATTAACATTTGCCTCTGTATCATGACTAAAAATTGTGCCTACCTAAGTGATGATGGGAAAATAGTCAATGACGTCTTATCCAAGTATAGAATACATTTTTTAAGAATTAAATGAAAAAATAAGGTAAAAATCTGTAAGAGTATTTGTTCTGAACTTTTACAACTGCAGAAAAAAAGAAGTTTCTATTCTCTCTGAAGGACTGAAGAGTTTTGTAAAAAGAGACAAAGGAGCTATTGAGGATGTAATATTTCTTTCATGTAGCCTTTATGAGTTGTTATTTCATAGTCACCACCTTTTACAAGGAACCACACAATAAGCAGTCAAAGAAATGTTTTGTTCCCTAGCTTAATCAAAGTATTAGGAGACCATTCTACAGATTTTTCCGTAAAGTCATCAAAACAACTGACCTTTGCCAGAGTTTAACATAAAATACATTGCTGAAAGAAATTCCAGACAAACCCTGAAAGGATCACGAATTAGAGCTTACGTGTGCAGCCACCATTCTGGAACGCATGAAAACCATGAGCACAACGATCACACTTCTCTCCAGCCACTCCTGGTACACAGTGACACTGCCCCTGATGATTGCAGACCTCGGAAACTGAGCCAAATTGACTGCAATTGCAGGGAATGCAGCCAAGCCCAGTAAGCAGGCCATAATAACCATTCTGTTGGACAGAAAGTAAATATATTTGAGCTATACTTCATAATTTTTTTGAAAACAATACAATTTATTTTCTCTTATTTCTTATTTTCTCTTGTTTACTTTCCCTGCTGTCTGATCTGCATGAATATTGGGCAGCACTGTGTGACTGTTATGGGAGGACCCCCTGCCCTTATCTCTGCTATATGCAAGTATGCATCTGGCTGAAAAAGTGAACACGGAAACGCTCTCCTGGTCCTCCAATCTCATCATTGATATTTTATGTTTTAAAGTTTGAGGTTTTCTAAAGACTTCCATGATGTGAGAGTGGACTGTGCTGATCAGGCACCGATTTCTGTGGATGTGAATGAAAGACCAGAACAGAGCAGGTCAGTGACATCCTGTATATGTGGATTGAAAGGCATTCAGTTGGGCTGGCACAAGGGCAGTAACTGGGCAGATTTCCTAGCTCTGGTCTCTGAGGCAGTTCTACACTTAGCAAAGGCTGGAAACCGCTGTTTTGTATCACCAGTGAATAATATCTACTTGTTCTTATAACAGGCCTGTCTTTTAGCTGAATCCCTTTTTGGTGTTCAGCCATGATGTATTTATTAGCACCAACTACATTCTTCAGATATTCCTACTCAGACTTCATTTTGCAGAAGCACAGCACTAAGATCCCTTCAGGTCTGTTACCAGTGTTCGGTTTTTTTCAGTAAGCCTTTCTGACTGCAGGCTGTCACTCAGCGCAGCACTAGCCTGAACAGCCCTATTCAGAAGGGTGCTGAGTCACCTATATAGCTTCACACCTGCAGATGCAGAGCAATTTGCAACCACAAAAGCCTGTGCAGACAAACCTTTGGTCTCTGCTCCAGCAACAGATCCCCTCTCTCCTGAATATAGTTGCTGCTATTCTTTGTATCTGTTCTAATCAACATCTGTAAATAAACAGGAAAACCAAGACACAAGAAAATGCAGATATCAGGAACAGGCAAGTATTTGCTTACCAAGCACTTATCACATCTCTCTCCGATGACATTTGATTTGCACTGACAGAAGCCTGTCTCATGATGACAAGTACTCGAAAGGGAACCATTCACATGGCACTCACAAGCTTACATATAGACAAAAAGAAAACAAATAAAGAAATTATTAATGTCTATCTATTTGTGTTCATTGTTATACAGAATTCCAAATTTGGTATAAATGTGTGTTTCACCTGTTTATATCCCATACATGTTAATATACTCCAGTAATACCTGTACTACACATTTGGGCTAAAAGATATAAAAACATCACCTCTGTGAACAGATACATTTGAGAAGTTTGTTTCTTTCAGCCCTACATTTAACATTCAGAAGTAGGAAACATTTACAGCAAGTCACTGAAGGGACAGTATTAAGCAAGCCAGTAAGCTGCAGGAATATGAAGTGTCAGACCCCAACATAATACATTCTTTCCTCAGGCTAACCCAACCAGTTTTCAACCTGCACTTGCCAACTCACAACTTGGAGATTAACTCTTTCAACAAAGGTGCATATCTCCCTATCCATTCTGCTACATGCACACCACATTTTTGTGTTCTTTAATTTTGAGAGTAATAATAGCTTCTTACCACGACAGCTTTTCTCAATCACTGCATCACCATAATAACCGTCAGCACACTTTTCACAGTGGTGACCTGCTGTGTTCCCCAGACATTTCAGGCATTGTCCTGTGAAGGTATCACAGTGGTCATCTTCTTGTGGGTTTACATTGCCATTGCATTCACAAGGAGCACACGATTGTCCAGGCACAAGTGGATTTCCATAGTAACCATTAGCACACCTGCACCAGAGATTAAAAACATTATCAGCTGGAATGCAGTCACGTCAAACACTCTCCCCACCCAAGGGAGTATTTCCTATTAAATTTTTATCTAAAGTGTCTCCGTATTACAAGCAACGACAAATGGGAAGGAAATTTTTATTAGGAATGTTCTGTACATATAGTATGAAGAATTCAAGTCAGGTAGGAAAATTAACATTTAGCTATGACAATGATATAGCTATTTTACCCAAAGCTAGTGTACATACCTTTCACACTGAGAACCAGTATACCCTGGAAGACATTTGTCACAGACAATTCCACCTCCTTCACTCAGCTGGCAAGTAGGACTGAAACTATCAACAACATGTATGGCTGTCAGTATCAATACACAGACTCACAAGACTTCTACAAACATTCAATAGCCACCATTCAAGTCCATGCACCTACCTATAAAACAATGTAATTGCAATTTTTTCTAGATTAACATCAGTGTTTTAAACATTACAGAATGTCAAAATAAAGTTATCATTTTCAACATCTCTTCTTGAGGTTTTTTTTCTTTTAATGGAAAGGAAGATTTTAAAACTTCCTAAGAACCTGGCCCTCTTTCTAGTAAATCTGTCCAATTTCTGTACCGAGCTCCTCTTTTTCACATGCAACACTTCTGTCCTTTTGTTGTTTTCTGAAACAACATGAAAGATAACAGTGATTTTGCTGCCAAGGACAGGTGAAAGTATTACTTTTACCCTTCGTGTACAAACTACACTAGTTGATTTAGCCTGTCTTAGCTTAATATGTACATTGTCTACCTGGAAAAGCAATGATTCTATGAGATCGGCTCAAATGACAAAGGCAAAAAAAGTCTTTGTCTCTCTCTGTCAGATTTCACAACATTTTTTCTTCACAACATTTTTTCTTCATCTCACTTTCTGATTTTGCTGAAGATGCAAAAGAGAATCACACATAAGCAGCTTACTTGTTTGCAGCAGAACTCAGAGGACATGCACAGGGCTGGCAGTCCTCAGAAGTTCCTTGGGATGGACTTCCATAGAAGCCAGGCAAGCACTGATCACAGAAAGGTCCTGTCGTGTTGTGTTGACAAGCCTGTGAGACATGGAAAAAATCTTTTCATGTTTACTCTTGGTTTTTCAGCCCCTGAGGGATCCCTGCAGATCCCTTATACTGCAGAAGTCTGCATGCAGTACAACGTTCAAGGAGACAGCCATGAAAAACAGAGTAGAACTTCGAAAATAAGTGGGTTTTTTTCTGAGTTGTAACAACAAATTCTAATTGTTTCTTTCCTATGTTTTAGAATATACTTTACGCCATGAAACCAGCCACTTTATTTATATGCAAACTTAAACATATTCCGCATATGGCACACATTTGCAGTAACAAAATTCTTATACATTTCTTACTGGCGTTGAGCCATTGTATTTCTGTGACCTTTAAATTTCAGAAGAGATCTGAGAGCTAAATTGTCTCTTCAGAAGGTAATGGTGTCAGTCATGGAAGATGCACATATATCTGAAATCAGATATTCACCCAAAACACTGCTTAATTTTGTTCCTTTCAGGAAAAGTTTTATTGTCACCTGCAGCAAGCAAAGTTAAGATTTTTTTCAGACAGTATATGATGACATTTTTATTTTAGTTCTGGTTATTCTCCACTTGAAACAAAAAAACTGAAGCAAACCCTTTATTGGAGAACAATTTAATGGAATCCCCTGAAGGTATTCTGAAGTAAATAATGAAAACCAATAAAAATAAACACTCAGTACCCATAGCATGAAATTTACATACACTGTAAACTTGCCTCCCACAGCCAAAATGCTCTCCTAATTCCTAAACAGATGCTTAAAACACAAACACTTTGAAGGATGACTTACAAAGCAAACACCATGAATATCACACTCGGTTGCATGCCCATTGCATTTGCAGGGTTGACAAATACCTCCAAAGAGTATTCCATCCACACGGTAGTACCCAGGGAGACAGGACTGAAAAGAACCGAGGGGAAAAAAACAGTAGCATTATGTGTGTTAAATGTACACATCAAAACATTTTCAAAGAGCCCACTTCCGACCACCCACCATCTGACTCATTCACATTGTGGTAACTGAATGCTCTTTTAACTCTATTGATGTCACTGTAGCTCTTTTCTGGTGGTTGTTTTTTACTTGCACTGGATAAAGCGGATAGAATTAACTCCATGAAACTTTGAGTCAGCCCTTTGTCCCCTGGAGGCACATAAGTTTTGTGCAGTTGAATATGTGAAGTTCTTTATTATGGGACAATAAAAAACAGATGTTCTACCTCCTCTGCAGAATCATTAATGATGCTACGGCACTAGGCTTCATACTGAAATTATTTGTCAAAATAGTTCCTGCTATTCTGCAGATGGTGCTCTGCCTCCCTA
Source organism: Limosa lapponica baueri (assembly GCA_002844005.1). NCBI lineage: Eukaryota > Metazoa > Chordata > Aves > Charadriiformes > Scolopacidae > Limosa > Limosa lapponica. Next base: position 1,386,813 of record KZ505693.1, read on the forward strand.
ATATTCTATTCACAGATATATATAAGGCACCACCTTGTGCGACACATTTGAATCTTGTGGGATTTTCCAAAGGCTAGCATTCCTCCCTGCTAAGATTCCTTATTGCTTCCATAAACTTAATGACATAAACCAGAAATAAACTGTAGACAATTCAGATCCAGGAAAAGCGCTATTAATGAGTAAGGTAAGCTCAAAACAGCTTCACAGAGCTTTTACAGCTGCTCCCTCTGCAACACTGGTGTTGTAAACGTATCATCATCTTTTAGTGCCACCAAATAGAATTCAAGAAATAAGTTTAAAATCCCATTTAATGTATCTGGAAGAAAATATCTACAGCACTGTGTACAGTATAGTAGACAGCATTTCACCACAGAACATAGACTTTTATGGCAGTATAATTAAAGGCAGCCTGCCTTTAATACCTAGATGCTTTCAGATAGGAGATAATTTTGCACACATAAAACACTGTAAAAGGTTACCTCACAGGATATTCCTGTGTAACCTTGAGGACATTCACAGAATTCCACATCTGATGCTGAAGAAAGATCTATAACATTTGCACTTGCAGTATCCAGGGTCACAGAGTCCAGCCTAGTATCAAGAATAAAAACATCACATCATTTGCTTGCCCAAACTTGATTTTGAACAGAATAGTTTGCTTCTAGGGGAGTAACACTGCTGAGTGCTGCTCCCTGGCAGTGACAGCTGAGGAAGGGGCACAAATCTCTGCTGTAAAAAGACTATGATCACAGTCTCATCACTGCATTTGCGATTTTGGGAGTAGATGTGCCTTCCTCCTGTCATCACTATTGTTACTACCATTGTCTCTTCTCCCGTGGAGAGGTTTAAACAAAACCTTCTTCTTCTGTCATGGTAATAGAGGTATATCAGTGAGGAAGCCTTCTATTGCTGTCCTGAAATAAGACAGCTTTACTGAATCATGTCTAAAATAGACACGTATTGTAGGTGAGTAAGTAGTGAGAACCAGAACCAGTTCATTGCTGTTGCACAAAACAGAACAAAGCAAAACCTTTACTATAAAGAACGGCGTTTTGTAGAAGAGACAATCATCTCAGCCACAGGTAAAATGATTTAAATAAATATTTACGTAGCATTCCAGAAAGATGAACACCCTACCCCTAAATGGACATAAATATCACTATTCCTCAAGGGTACAACAAGGCACAAAGCAGATTTGGTATCAAGTCCAATGTTACTGACATGAAATGCTACCAAATCAGGGAATGAGGAAGAAAGGGTATTGGTGAGGCTAAGGGAATTAAGTCAATAAATGATGAAGCACTGGCACTGATTCCCTTGAGAGCAGTAAGACTTTATTCCTGTATATCTTGGAGAACAGGTAAAACATAGATCTGTAAAGACTGATGCAGATACTGCTAATGCTGACTTGAGACTGTGGAATGACAAGTTAATCCATTCCAGACCAATTTTCCTATTAAGCAGTCCCTTAGAGATGAATGTCAGTAAAATGCCAGGTTTCCAATAGTCAGTGATGGCTTAACTTGCCACATACCAAAACAAGCATGCTGTTGCGACTTTCGGAGGTATTTCCCTCTAACAAAGCTGTCATTGTAATAAGGCTTTTATGCAGTATTCCTTTAAAGCTGAAAACAATGTTTCTGCTATCAGATATCTTTAAAACAACCAAACGCCCTTTTCCACACATTCCACATGAATGTATCTGGGCAATAAGACCAGTCCTGAGGAAATCTAATAAAAAATGATTTTTTCTAGAAATTATTAACATAAAACTTTAGGAATACTGCCACTATGAATAGTGTTTAATAGTCACAAAAATAATAGAAGTATATAGATTAACTTGAATATTTTCTCTCCCTCACCTGTACACGGCTTTTTTGGCAATGTTGTAGTTGGCCCTGATCAGAAGATGGGTCACATTTACCAGAACAGTCATCAACCTTTCCCGGTCTATAGCTTTTTTTGTATTGAAGTCTATGAAATTCTCCGACACAAATCTCACTGCATTAGAGTACTCCTCATACGGCTGTAATGACAAGCCCGCTGCTCTTGTACTCAAAATCTGTCCATTACCCTGAAATTGAAAGAGAGAGAAAACATTTTCCATATTTGCATCTAAATTTTATTTAGCAATTACATTTAGTGTCAGATATACATCCAGACAACTCAGAAAAGAGGCGATCAAACCAGATTTCTTGCACTAGAAAAAAAGTAAGTAAAAGGTCTGCATTTTCCATGGCTTCAGGAAGTCTACAATCACATTTCTTTTTGGTTCAGAGACTTCAGAAATATTTGATTTTCTTTTGGAAAAAGAATTAATTTAAATTTAAAATTAAATAATTTAAAATTAAATTTAAATTTAAAAATTCTTCAAAACCTAATCTGTTTTCTCCTTTGTTATATTGCTAAGTATGTTTTACAAAGTAAAGCTTTTCTGGAGGTGCCTGGATTAAGTATAGAGCCTTACTTTTTAATTGCAACATGAAACATAAAAAGCTTATCAGCAAGAACACTTATCTATTTCATAAATATAAGTCCTTACAGCTTATTGTGGTTTCTTTTGTTAACAGAGCCTTGTACATTTGGTAATGAACACCTCACCTGTTTACATAAAGGTTTAAAATTCAGGTATTGATCATTTAAAACTACTATTGGTATACCTACAATTTCAGAGAAAAGAATCAGAAAATCAGAGAAATTATTATTAACAAAATCTTGGTAGTGTCTTTTAAGAAGAGACTTTACATCAAGAAAACTACTACTATAGAAATATTATTATTTTCCTTTTTAAACCCCTTCATAGATTCCCAATAATGTCTGAATAGTAAAAAGCTGAAAAAAAAATCCACCTGAATGATGACATCCACACTAGATACTATATCACTGTCCACACTCTCCATTGGAATGTCATAAGATACTGTATACTTCAAGTCTCCACCAAAAGCTGTGAGCTGAAATAACAAAAAGCCATGCCGTAACAACACAAAAACCTCCAACCAACACAAAGAAGTGACATGCAACAGTACAATGTCGAAATTTTATGAGTACATGGACTTACAAATACCACTTTCCAGTGAAAATTTAACACGCCGCGTGTATCAGCAGAGGGACAAGCACTGGCTTATTGCTGTGCAGGTGGAGGAAAGCTAACTGAAGGCTCTATAGATGATTCAGGTAAGTGCCCTCATTGAGTGAAACACCTACAGGACTTCCAACAAAAAGCAGAGGTTTACACTACTGTTCTAGCCAAGGGGCACAGGATGTTGGAGTTAGTCACATTCCATATTCCACCTTTTAGGCTCCTTAGCCCCATAACTGCTGCTGACTACTTCAAAGTAAATTTAAGAGTAGTACCAAGAGTTAGACCTATATTAAATAGACAGGAGATCAGAAATTGAGTGTTGCAAAACTATTCCTTAATGTTACACTTTTGAGACTTGTGCTCATTTACTGTGTCGCCATACTAAGAAAGGAGGCTGCATGGGCAAAGAGACTTGACCAAAAATAGTTAAAGAATTGAAGCTGCAGGGTCCCCTCTACTCAGCACTTAATAGACCTCAGCTGGAGTTCTGAGTGCAGTTCTGGAAAGAGCCCAGAAAAGGACGACTAAGAGCCTGGAGCATCTTTCATATGAAGACTGAGAGCACCAGGGTTGTCCAGCCTAGTGAAGGCTCAGGGGGATCTCATCAATGTATACAAACACCTGAAGAGAGAGTGCAAAGAGGACAGAACCAGGCTCGTTTAAGTGGTGCCCAGTGATAGACAGAGCAAGAGGCAACAGCACAAACTGAAACACAGGAGGTTCTCTTTGAATATCAGGAAACACTTTTTTATTGTGAGGTGACTGGTTGTCCAGAGGGGCAAAAAATGGGAGACCCAGAGCTTTAGGTAGAAACCAGGGCAAAAATTAATGACTAGCTGGTTGGAAAATATAAATGCAAAATGAGAGATGGCCAATAGGCAGTTAGGAATGTAATGATCCTGTCTGCTGTATTGGACAAGGTGTGAAGGGTGTAAGCTTTGGGAGAGAAGCCAAGAGTATGGGGAATGTGAGCATGTAAGTTACTAGCAGTCAAGAGAAACAAAAGAGAGATTATATTGTGTCAAAGATAGGCAGAGAAGGAAGTGGGAAGATAAATGAGCTCACAGAGCAAGAAGAGGGTACTGGGAATATCTGGCCAGGAACACTATTATTTGAAGAGCAGAGATAGATTGGGAAGTCTGGTAATATTGGGGTTTATGTGTACAGAAACTATATATTTTAGAGCAATGTGGTATGACTAAAATAAACTATGAAGGAGTTTTGACTGCAGCTGAGAACTTACTTTATTTCCTAGATATGGCTCAGGTGCTGACCAGTAATAAGTATGTTTCAGTACTTTTACAGCCTCAGTGTTGTTAATACTTATTTGACGGGGTCCATCAAATTGGCTTCGCTGAGGTTGCACACTCCTTGCATTATACAGATCAGTAACAAGCCATCCAGTCATGTCTGATATCTGCCAGAAAGAATAGTAATATTAATGGAGTCAGGCTTTGTGTCACCAGGACAGCAGTCACTAAACTTAACCCCTCCCTAGATATTCATTCGAACTGATGGATCTGTAACCTTTCATTAACACAGTCTGACATCCAGTACGTGCAAATGTGCCACTTCATACTAGCATTGTCTCTATCTCTTTATTAGATGGGAACAAAAATATAATAACTGTGATTTTCATCCTTCCAATAAAATTAGCATTATACCTATGTAATTCCCTGAGACAGAATTACAGAAACTTCAAGGGCTTTGATGTCTCTCATCCCCATTTCTAGGTAGGGCTCAGCTGCAGGAAAATTAAATCCAGAGTCCCAGAAGAGGTAGAAGACGAGACAACTTTATTCTTCTCACTGAAAGGGTTTTATACAAGCATTTTAGAACTTCAATTTGATATGTTTTCCTATCTTTTTATTGACACACAAAACAGGACTAAAGTGTGACTAGCTCTGCAAAGGTACAGAAGGAATTTGGTGGAAAAATAGTGTCCCCAAAGCCCCCTAACTCAAGAAATGTCTATTCAGAAGACAGTTATATTTATAATTACTCTGCTTTCTAAGAAAACAAGTATTGGAAATACTATCAGAGGTCACTCTAGCCTTGCCCAATAGGTATGACAGCAAGGAAACAGATCTGGTCAAGGAAACAACACAAGGTCAGAAAATAAAAATGCATTTTTACAGTGCATTATCACTGCCTACACTACCCAATATTTCTGGTATTACTGCAAGCCAGTGGGGCCAAAGCCTGCACTGGGATGACATGCTGACTACCTCAGAGTTGCCAAGTGACACTGAAAATCCATTCCTCTGTACGGAGACACATGCCAGAATTTGCAGTTCACTTGGGTGCATGCCAAAGAGAAATATAGTACATTTTGCAGCTGCCTGAGGAAAGAATATTAGGTCATGGGCATAACATATAAATACCTGACTGATGGGCCATGTTAGGCTGTCACAGACATCAGAAACCCCAAAGCAGAAACACTCTGTGCAGCCCTGAGGATTTCTTTCTTGCAAATTGTAGAATCCTGGTTTACAGAGATCACAGTCTTCACCTTCTACATTTTCCTGTCAATGGCATATAACATTTGTTTTGCATCAGCATTATTATGGTAACAAATACAGTGGATTAGACGGGATTTAGGCATAACAGCATTCAGAAGCTTATAAAACAGATTTCAGCACAGCAGGATTATTGAATAAGACTCAGAGCTTAAAACTAAAATTGATTGGAAAAGTTCATCAGAATTTGCCAGTTCATCAAAATCTAAACATGCCCTGGCAAGGGCTCTATTGCAGTGAAATTTCAGCACATGGGCAGGATTTGAAAAGCTTCTGCTGGCTTGCCAGTCTCCTTCTCTCGTAGCTTGAATTTGTAGGTTGCTCTGGAGAAAAGTTCCCATGTTTATTGAATCCATATAGTCTACATACAGCATAGTTCACCTTTAAGGCCAGGCTCCTGAAGCTACCACAGTCAACTTCAAGACAAGAGGTCCTCAACCATCAATTAATACTTAAAACTGTGATCCTCACCATCGCTGCCACCTCTTTCTGGAGGAACTTATGCTAGCTGGCAGCTCTTCCTTCTAATATGCTCTGGCTAAGGTCCAAAAACTCCTACTCCAAAAGTAGAGGTTCTCCACTCCTTTAGCTCCTACCACTGGCCTGCTGTCTCCTTACCATGCAAATTGGGAACTTCAGAGCATACTGCTACACACCTCTTCAATATAGAATTTACAAAGGAAAAAAAAATAACCAAAACAGTGTACTAATTTTTTTTTCTTGTAAAACCTGCACAGACAATATGTAGTTATTTATTCAAAAAGTTTAGACAATTACTGCTGACAAGCAAACCAGTAGAGAAAATATTTGGTAAATGCCACAACGCTGTGTAAATAGTAGATCTCCATGGGAATTTATAGGCAGAAACATTTCCCGCTGCCAGGTACAGATTTCTGATCATGTCCTAGCTTCCTACTGGGACAAGACCTGGACAGACATCACTTCCCCATCTCAACCTTTGGTTTCCACTACAGGAAAACTCCACTGCAAAGGTGAAGAGAACTTTACCGACCACCCTACAAAGTTCCCTGGTATGTACGGTTAGGACACCAGGACTGAGGGGTATACCATGGAGCATACCTGTCTTGCTATTTTGAGGAGGCCTGTATGAACTTTGCATTGCAATTTGAAATGTCTGTGGACCAAATTCTGCTTTCAGAAGCAGTTACCAGGGTAAATCCACTTCAGCCAAAAGAATCACTCCAGATTCCACTTACATCAGATTTGGTCCCATGGAGCAAATTTCACACTTCCCAAAGTGAAATTTGAGACCTTTGGTGGCAACACTACCAACTGTCTCTTCGCCTGGACCAGTGTTTGGCATACCAAGTTTACATAACACCTCTCTAAACAGGTAGGTTATATGCTTTTGTAAATAAAGTACAAAGTGCTTTGGCAAACCATATGAAAAATTTATGAACCCCCAGCTCTGATTCAAAGGCCGAGGATGACTTCTTTCTATTTGTTAATATCCAAACCTGGGAAAAATCTCAGGCAAAGGGCCTCCTGAGATAATGAGATTTTAAAATTTTGGACTTTTACAGAAATAATATTTGCATGCTCTTTTCACCTTTTTTATTTTTCAGTCTTCAGGATGCACTCGGATCACACGTTTCACTTTGTGTCTAACATTGTTAGACAGAAATTACAATTTATTTCTTAATGAAAACTAAAAAACTTTACCCAATGACTAGACCTCAAGAGCTGTGTTTCAGATAAGATCAAATGTTTGAAATTCAGAGTATAAAAAGGAATAGCTTGCACTACTGTGTTCACAGAGACTGCATAGGCTTAGAAATCCTGTCTCCTTCATTTGATACGTGGACACAACTTTTCTCCTTCCTTTCTTTCACCTCTACAGGTGGGCTGCTGGCTGGTGACACTCTCAGTGATCTGGCCTAAAAATTCTGTATGCCAGACTCATGCCCACAACAGCACTGAAAGGGGACAGTTTCTCTTTCAGTTTATACTAAAATTTTCATCACCAGTTAGCTGAATTGGCCGATACAGTGTTACTCTAGCTCAAAATCAGGCAAAATGGTTGTATCTCCTTTTCCATATTTAAATTGGCCACTGGTGCTATTTTTTTTCTACCAGACTTTGGTTGTTTATATGTTTGATATTTTGGATCAGATAAATTGTGCAAAAGGACTAAGAAGTTCCAGAAAAATTGTCAAACAAACCACATTCTTTTTTGGCTCCCGTTCACTGTCATACTTGGCAACAAATATATAAACTACTAGCTAAGATTTGGTTCACAAAATTAAGTGTAACTTCTTTAAATATTGACACGCAGCTTTGTAATAAAGTTCAGCAGAAACTACAGCTGCAAGATATTTCAAGCGGTTTGGACATTTACCAAAAAATAAAAGAAGGCTGCAAAACTTCTCTCTTTTTTAACATTTTTATGGCTTATATTTTGTAATCAAATAATTAAATCCCATTTCACATCTAATGTAATTGTTCCAACAGCTCTTTCCAAATGCATGCTGTTTCTTCACACAAAGCAGATGTTACAGACACATTCTTTCTTTACAAGAAATCAGTGACTCTGAAGAGAAATATCAGCTCATCCCTAAAACCAAATCCAGCAAGGCATACTGTCAATTTCTCTGTGATTCACCTTCACACTCACAGGTGCAGTTATTTGAATTTAATGTCAATCTGGCCCATTATTACAGAAAATGGTGTACCAGTAACATACAGAACTATTCAACATAAAATATCACATTTTTCAGTAGAGGGAATAGTTAGTAATTTTAAGTTCTAGGTGTCAGGTCTACAGTTACACCGGGTTACGTCCTATAAAAGAAATGATCTCTTCAGTTAATGAAGCAGTTTCGCTTATTCAAAAGTAGTTTACAAATCAATCCACAGATTCGTTTTTAAAGAAAAATGACAGTTTAATACTCACTTTGCAAAGACAAGGCTCCGTGCATGGATCTTCATTAATGCTACCAATCAGGCTGCAGTTACAACGCAGGCAGTTTGGATAGCCCCGATACCCAAATGCACAATGATCACATTTTTCTCCAGCGTAACCTTCTCTGCATTGACACTGACCTGGCCGTGTCCCTTGAAAAGCAAAAATGCAGAAACAAATAAATAAGAGCAGCCAGTAGGCTGGATTCAAGATGTCTCAGTGGGTGCAAGGAATTTCACATTCCTTTTTTATTACACTCCCAAGTTATACTACACACAGATACTTGGCATAATGTCAGTCTTCACCATATTTTTCATGTTTATAGTACCAGATGCACAGAAACGGCACGAAAATGGATTTTGTGACAGCTGTAACAGCATTCATAAACAGTGTTAGATCTCAATCCTTCACATTGTTTTAGATAGTCAGAGGCCACCATCCCCACACAAGGACACATTCAGGGAATTGACATTTCTTAAATCCTAAGAGTATGTTATGCCTCATCTCTTCTTCCTATATATTTACTATTGTTTTGAAGTGGTACCTAACTGGCCAGAAATATATCCAGATCTGAAGTTTAAAGAAAAGGTGCTTCTCACTCCCTTACCATGCTCTGAGTCAGAATGCTGCTCATCTTTAATGCAGTTAGAACTGAGAGAGCCGAATGGGTCGCAGGCACAGGGATAGCAGGGATGATCTTCATAGGGAGAAACCTATGAACAAACATTCTCTGTTAAATCCTCAAATTATTAACTGGGAAAAATAATGTTACATTTGTTTCTTGTCTGGCATCACCAGAACTAATACAAATGAAGACTGTGAAAGCTAGTAAGCAGCATTAGATCACGGGACTAGGTTAATTTTAGCAAAGAGAAGATCGGGGGATTGCAGCCTAGAAAAAAACCTTGAATGTGGAAAAAAAATTTGGTCTTCATTAGCACAGACAAAGGTATAGTAACTGCTAATGACTGGAAGCTGAAGCCCGACACATTCAGCATAAATAGATAATTTTTTTAATGTAGCAGCAATTAACCACTGTGATGGTTTGCCAAAGATTATGGAAATGTTTAAGACAAGAATGGATGCTTTTTGCAAAGATACTTGGTTCAAAGGGGAAGGAAATGAAAGAAATCCTTGGCTCTGTGTTCAATGGAAGGATAGATTATCTATTCATGAAGATTCATTGTGGCTTCATGATCTATACATCTTTGAAATATAAGGCAATGCAATTCATATGACAAGGACTTTCTTTTCTTTCAGGGAAAATTTTCCTTTGAGGTGCTTCAGATGTAAAGCAAACCAGTAATGACCTCTAGATACATATTTATTGGCTACAAGTTGATTGAAGACTTCTCTTCAAAGCTCCTTACAGCAAGTGAATCAGACACTCTCCTGACTCCAGTTTACTTCTTTGGATGAGCTGTGCCTGCTGTCTAACCATACTCCTACAGACGCACCCTTGCTCTCTGCAGCAATTTATGCTGGATTTCTAAAGCATGGGTTTTCCAAAATATGCATGAACCTGCCAAAGCAAGACCTTGTGGGGTAGAAATTTAGTTCAGTATGTCTCATTATACAGAGACCTCTAACACTGCAGGAAATTCATATGTTAGTCACATCTTAGCAAATGTCATAGCTTACGTCATTTTTCCAAAAAGTGACACTTGTTAATAAACTGGAAAGTACACAGTCTCAGCGAGCACATGTTCTACAATAATCACGTCAATAATAAGTATATTTGTTGCAACATCTCATGAGACAAAGAGTCTGATCTTAGAACCATGTAATAGTCCTTTTTTTACACTGGTTGAAACGGGCTGATATAATATGGTACACAATTTTGGCACTTCTGAAGACACTGAAACTTCAATATTGGCACTTCTTAAAACTTCATCCACAGGAGAAATGGATTTCCTATCAGAACATCTATATTTCCACACTAGGACTTCAAGTTTCATCTTCATTTATTCTTTTCTTCTCCAACTTCCCTCCCACACAACTGAACATGAATTTTATGTTTTTCTCTGCAAGTTTTGGTGGTATGTCATCTATTAAAAAACCAAAACACCTCAATAGCTTTTAGCTATTCAGCAACTGATAAACATATACATATATTCATTACAAAGAGCTGAAATACACATCACCGTATCATGTTGTAATTCACCAAAATATTAGAATGGTATTTTCCAAATCTTACTTTGTGTGGTCTAAAATATCCATCAGCACACATTTCACAGTTGATCCCAGTAGTATGTTGAGTACAGTTTAAGCAAACGCCACCTCCTATATACTGGCCATGAATATCCATGCTCCTTTTCTGATCTGCAATACTCTGATTGTAATAACAATCTTCTGCTTTGTTATGACAGTTGCACTCTGAGAAGGAATGGAAAAGACATTCTTTTTTTTATTTACATTGTATAACATTTCCTATAACATTGACATTTCTTGAAGTGAAAAATGTAAGAAGAGCATGTCAATTCATCTGAAAAGTGCGCATTTTTCCCTTTAACCATGCTATATGCTTCAGCAGTCTTGATACACTATATTTCTTAGCAAGTAAGCACATTTCAAAACCACTGTAAGCACTTCAATAGCACCATTTTTAACAGTATTCTGTGGATCCCACTAAGACAATCCTGTCAGGACTGATGTCGATAGTGGTATGTGCTATTACCAATAACTGTTCTTTCATTTTCTGTCCTCTGCATTGCAGAAGAAAATCTGCCTAATTCTTCTTTTATTTGTATTACAGACAAAATTCTGAGAAGCCAACCATGTCAGTACACAAGTATAAATTTGATTTAGGTTAGAGGATACTTCAGTCCAAACAGTCATAAACACTTACTTGTATAAAGACTTCAAGTAAAGAGAATACTTTCCCATTTGCAACTGTACATTTTATCTAATAGGTTCTTAATTGTCTGCAGCTTGTGCTATGCACTAGTAATGTGAAAAGAGGAAATGCACTAACTAGCCCTAGCAACACATTCAGCTTTACTGGCACAACTTAAGTCAATCTATCAGACAATCTGAAATTGGCCAATAAGGAGTTTCTTTCAAAATATTTGTTATCAGAACAAAGTTGTTTATCTAACAAAATTTATGATCAATGTAAGAAATTTGCATTTCAAGTAGCTAACAAAATGATTGATGCAAATCTGCTAGTTTTTACAGGAGCATAATAAATCTCCAGGTCTCTTTGAAAAAGGGACTCTGAAAGCTTTACATCATGACAACTCCGCTAGCCAGGGAGCCATACTGGATAGAATATTTAAAACAATCTTAATACGTACGTTCTCTACCTTTAAACAATCTCATAAAGACAGTTAACAGTATGTGCGTTTTCCTTGGGAATTTGTATAGATCTATATGAAAGGCAACCTCAAACAAGAACATAATAAGGCTTTTATGGGACTATCTAAACCTCTGTGCACACTTACTCTCACATTTGTTCCCAGCAGAAATGGTTCCTGGTCTCCACGGTTTCTGGTGGTAGCCCGGACAGCACTTGTTACAGCTCTCCCCACATGTGTTGTGTTCACACTGGCACTGTAATTTCTAAAAATAAAAAAAAGTGCTTTGTTGAAATATTTTTAAATGGATAATTTAATCAATATTGCCAAAAGTCTGTCTAATATCAGACTTACTCCAAAAAACATCAAGACCCACAAATATCCCACAAATAGCATTAGACTGCTCAACCATGCTTTATCTACTATTGTGGAATAGCCTTTCTGGAACAGGAAGGACAAATCTCCTGTATTACAAGAGAGACTATTTCTTGCTATGGCCCTTGAATTGTTTCAATTTAATGCCAAAGAGTTTACTTCAAGAAAGTTACATCACCAGAGACCCAGATATGCTTACACTGAAAAGGAAGACAATTATGGCAAATAATTTGTGTGTACCATATCATAAGATCTCTTTTAGCCTCCTCTTCTTCATTCTCCTTAAACAAAGCATTTTTTGTCCATTTTTATTGGAAAAGTTGTTTTGTGAAAATAAATCAATGATAGTAAAGAATACCTTTGTGATTTCATCCAGGGGGCAGCTTCGAGCATGGCCGTAACAAATGCACATGCCACCAACAGAGATGTCCTTTATTGAGTAGTAGTACTTAAAAAAAAAAAAAAAAGTTGAAAGAGGATAAATAAAATACATTTGCATGTATTTTCTCCTTTCCTCTACTCTGGAAAATAAAATTTTTGCCACTTGGGGAAACCTTCCATTTTGTGAAAATTTTCTTTCACCATATTTTTCCTCCCTAGTACAAAACAATAACAGACTTTCAACTTTAAATAAGTATGCACAAGTCCTCAGCTTAAGGAAAGACCACCAAATGTGACCTCAGCCAAAATTTCCTTGTAAAAAAAAAAATATCTTTTTCACCCTGTAAGAAGCCATGAAGCATAATAAATTGCTATATTTTAATTTCAGTCTGGGGAGTAAGAGTACGTTTTCTTACAATGGGAACTCTGCCCTCCCTTAAAACCAGTTTGTGCGCTTGCTTCCAGACCAGCTCTTTGCTACTGGTGTGTAGGTACTGTATTATTCAATCCAAATTCTTAGCTTAAAAATTGGTGATACAGCAGAGTACAATCCATTAATATTGCCAGGTGGTGAGCAAAAGCAACATACATAAGGAAAGGATTTAATTTTCAAGGCAAGGAAGAGGCAGGAAATAACCATCTGTGTTTAGTTACAGCTGCAGTATCAACATGGTTGACCTGCTGGGATCCTGGGAAGTATGTACTACCAGGGAATGAAAAAGAAACACTTTTTGAGGATACTTCTAAGGAAAGAGTTCAGGACTCTCAGACCTAACAACCCCACAGTCATCTGTTTCGGGAACAGGAGGTGTCCCTGGGTGGTCAGGAATGCTGACTCCTGGACTGTTATGTCTTGGAAGGATCTTGGAGCTCGAGCAAACTAATCTCTTTGATTTCATACTTAATTTTTTATGTTTTTAAATTTTTTATTATTTTTAGTGGTTTAGTATTTTTTTATTGTTATGGGCTTGAATTACAAAAAAACATTTGGGGATTTATCATGAACAGTAAGTTCTTAACTACAGAGAAGGAAGTCCAACCTGAGAAAAGTAGGAGGACAGAAACAGAGCTGTATTTCTTAGTAACAGAGGGAATTCCTTTGTCTTGTTTCCTTAAAACTCACAGTGCATGGCTCACAGCAGCTGTCTGCAGCTTGAAGCTGAACAAGAAACCAATGCTAATCAAATGCTACAGACAGAAATAAATAGAATACAGAACTAAAGGTGCTGTTGAACATCTAGAAAAGTTCTGCATCAGCCCTTTTACAAAGCCATGTACAAGAAACTGACATAGCTGGTATCAACAACTGGATATAAAGTCTTCGAAAAGAATAGAAACACAATCCGGAAAGCTGGAAATCATTACCTTGTGGCTGTAGTTGGTTGCACATTAAGACACGAGGTGAGACACCAGGATTTGGGAGCCCTGCCCAATAAAACCCACATCTTGTGATGAAGAAGACGGGTAGCTTTCATGCAAAACTGCACTAAGTAGCACTAGGTAGGGTAGCCTTAAGCCCTGGATTGCACAAGTGTGTGTGTTAGAAAAGCAATGGGAATGCTTGTCCTCAACACCCTTGCTTCACAGCTGTATGTTTGTATGCTTCCATGTTGAGCCTTTCTTTTTGGGGTGTATTTCTTCATATTACAATACTATCAACAGACCTAAATGTCAACTAGCCTGCTCCACAAGAACATCCCACCTGCTCAGGCTGTGCATTAACCATTTCCCTATGGTCAGCAAGTCACAGCTGGAGCAGCTGTCCAGTACTCTGCGCTTGCAATCTCCATGCTAGCAATTCCCACATGGGGCAGATGGAACAAGTAGAACATCCAGATTTTACACTTTAGAAATGCTGCAACTGAGTGGGCATGTCCATGATCGAGGTGAGAGTGGGGCTGCCTTGAAAGTACCCACCAAATCCCAACCAATTCCAAGACCCTTTCCCCCTTCTGTACCCAGCAACCCAATCAGACCTCACAGAAACAGTGTCACTGCACAAGGATTGCCTGTATCAGAGAAGCTACCAATGCAAGAGCCCCATTGCTGTACAAGAATTTTCCTGCAGATGTACTTTAATGCTAAAAACTACAAAGGAAGGGGAAGAGGAAACAATTCTCATATTCTTCTGTCCTCATCAGAAAGCCTACCTTCACAGAAAAACTTGAAGCCACTAATATCCTAACCTATGGGTCTCAGACAAATTAAGAAGAGGGTCAAAATGGCAAAATACAAAGCAGAAATACTGCAGGACAGTTAATTCATGGTAGGTAGTTATTAGGGGCTCCAACACTCAATTCCTCTGAGAGCTTGAATAAGTCAGCCTAAGTGCTTCGTGTCTTAGTCTCCCCAGTTTCAGTATCAAAGGTGTAAAGATAAGTTAATACTCTCAGAATTCTAAGTGTTTTGTACTATTATTAATTCACAGACTTTAAAACAATTTATTACAGCAGCCTTAAAACAATGAAGAAAACCCTCATCAAACATCAAAATTCACAATGGCAAGTTTTTCAAATAATTATTTTTATGAACCAGAGCACTGAGTCCTGAAATCATTGATACACCAGAAAAGGTACTGCAGTTGTATCTAAAGCAACCCCAAGTGACAATTCCATCAGCCAAACCCTATTTTTGATTTTCACGATAAAGCATTATAAACACTGTTCCAAGCATAAATCATTTACACAAACAAATAAAACAAAAAACAAACAAATAAAAAACAATCTCTAAAAAGCATTTCTTTGAAGTTGTTGTTGTTAATAAAGTCAAAGGGAAGGCAAGAATTATTTAACAACCTATCAAAACAATTCTGTGAATGACAAGGATCAGATATTGCTTCCTCCTCAAACAGATCAGAAAAGGCTCTCCCATTGAGTCATACTGAATACCTTTTATGAAAAATCATCTTACCCTTCTGGTAACAATGGGGTCTAGCTCTTTAGGATCATTATGGCTGAGAGTCATGAGGTCAGCATTAAGAGTTCTAATACGCTGCAGTCGTAGGCGAATGTATCGTGCAGAAGTAAACTCCAAAAGCTTTTGTGAAGGATCATCAGCGCTAGGCCTACCGTTGATCAGTGATGTGTGAATCTAGAAAGAGGGATTGGCTTAATCATAAATATAATATGATTCATTTGCAAGAATAAACATCTTAGTCTGAGAATTAAAAACATAGAACTTAAGCTTGTTTTCCAACAACACAGGATGCTGAGATGTTAAACTGTCTAGAATTCTTTTTTTCTTCCCCATCCTCTACCTGCAGGTAGAATTCTTGCTTCCTGATTCATGCAGTTCTGAAATCACCATTCATCATAGTCTCAAGTGTTCTGGACTTTTGTGGAGATAGCATAAAGAGAAAAACAGTACCACAAGCGAGTCCTTAGTTTCCCTGGTCTTCCTTCCTCTCCCTTAGTGAGATGGAACTAACTCTGGCCGTAAGCACAGCTTTGTCCTTACAGATTTCTCCTCCACAATTTGTAAAGATCGTATTGCAAAACATAATATGGCGCACATGCTCCATCTGGAGTCATTAATCCTATGCCTTGCTGGCATAGGGCTGCCCAGTCAGCAAGGAGTACTTAGTGATATGACAGCACAGTGGGAAGCCACAACACATATGACAACTGAAAGCAAGCTGCCACCACAAACCAACCCGTCTGGCCTCACTAAGAAAGCTTTTGGTAAAAGCTGCACAACTTCTTCTGGCAACAGCCCCTTCCATCTTTCCAAAGCAACTCAGGAACACCCAAGGATTTAGTCTCATATGACCACACAGTTCCTGTTCTGTTTTATAGAAGAAACTGAAAAATGACACCCTAGAGGACACAAACAAATGTTAAACAGTTCACCTGGTGTCCACAACAAATAAGGGGTCATGCTTTTGGCTTGTCAGCTACATTTCAGATGCATGATATATCCTCATTTATGAAGACTAATTTTGTCTCATACACTACTCTTGAATTTATAGTTTCAACTTTGTCCAGTAGTGTCAAATCATTCCTCTGAAAATATTGTTAAATATTTAAGATTTTTTTAATTTATTTTTTTTAAAAAAATCTTAATTCTGTAGCAGAGCTAGGCAGCACTTTATATGATATTCAGCTCTTACAGAAACACAGAGCATTCTTCTACTCCATTTCCTACCCCTAAGCAGGATTTACTAGACTTCTGTTAGATGTTTGACCAATCTGTTCTTGAAGACCACTGTTGGTGGTGATTCTACAATCCTCCAAGGCAATCTATTCCAGCCCTTTCTGGCTTTGTAGTTAGTTAGAAATGCTCCTAATCTCTAAACTATGTTTTCCCTGTTGCAATTTCAGACCACTTTTTCTACCCTGTCACAGACACGCAGAACAGGTTATTTCCCCTTCAACCCATGTTTTATACAACTGAAGACTGAACATGCCCACCACAGATGGCGCCTGCTTTCTCTAGGCAAACTGGTTGCAATATATTCATTCAGAAGTCACTTTTTCTGCTGGGAATTACGAGACACAATTGTTGGCCAGATATTCAAATATCACTGCACTGCTTCCACTGAAAAAAAAAAAATGATAATTTTATATATATATATATATGTTCACTGTAGACAAGGCCAACTTTAGCATGGAACACGAAGTTCTACTCTCATTTATCCTTAGCTACAGATGTACAATTTGCTGGGCTCAGTGCAATCCTTTGATTTTTACAACAAAGAGAGGAGGACCCAACCACAGCACTGGGGGTTCTAGCATTTTGTGTTTCCTTTTTATCACTTAGACTCCAGAGATTTAAAGATATAAAAAGGTCTGTTACAACCAACTGGCCTTATCTCCTGTGTTACACACGCCATTTCATTTTACGTAGTCTTTCTTGCCTAAATCTCCAATTCTCTGGTAATACGTATTCAATCCTCTCCTCATTAATATGGCCTTCAAGTGATGAAATGTGAAACATTATTAACACTTTAACTCTGAAGTTACTTACTGGCTTGGCTTATTCTGTAATAATACACTGTGATTTCTATAGAGATAACAGAAGAATCTCCTAGCAAGAAAAGGAGAAAACAGTAGGGATAGCTACTAAGACATTAGGAAAGAAAAAGAATGATTCTCCATGTACACCACTATATTTGGCTAATATATTCCTTATATATGGCTTACATACACTGAAATATTTGTATATTAAATTTTTGGGTTACTTGTCCTCCATAATTCAAGACTACTTCCAAACAACTGTAGTTTAAGCCTTGGAATACATAATGAGCCCTGACTTCATTATGTAAATTTCTGGAAGCAGATCCTCAGGCAATATAAATCAGGTAAACAACAGAGCTTACAGTAGACCAGCTATAATTCTTCACACCTGTGAAAAATCTAGCAGTCAAACTGGCAAAATGTCTGATTTGGCAATAAATATTATTAAGTGACATCCACATTTAGACATGTGGTCCTTTTACCCTACCAGTTCTTTCACACCAGGGCACTACATGCTGACTGCAGAGCACTGGGATGCTAAAAAACATGGAATACAAGGCAGGTGCTTGTAGAGATCAGCTGGTCTGCAGAACTTCCTATAGTCCCATACTTAAGTTCAATAGGTTGTCCAGAACCAATTACAAAGCAGTAAATATATATATTTTCAAAAGGGTGCCAAGATTCACTAATACAGAGTGTGAGGTACTGTGTGCAGGGAATACTCCTGTCCGTCTGACATTCCAACTATGAAGGAGCAGCCTATCTTTTGTGAATGACAGCTTCTATGTAGTACGCAGCAATTAAATTGTTTAGGTTATGTTGTTTTTATGTTCTTATGTTTTTATCACTGCACTCAGAAAGAAAAAGCAATGCTCTGGATAGTATCCCCCGATTAATTCTGTGTACATCAGGAAAAATAAATGAGAAAAAATATCACTAAACTGAATCTCTGGCATTCCTGGACTTGGAGTTGTATGGTCTATCAAACATACACTGCAAGAGTCACTGTTCGTGAGGAGTCAACATAAGAGTTTTCTGGTTAATTGTGTGGAGGGACAGGTTAAGTTTCTTTGTCTGTCCCATCTGATCTGTAGGCCATATGCCTACATCACTGCAATAAGCACTTGATTAAAGTGAATGGGATTTGATGTTACTGAACTTCATTGTTTTGTTCTTGCTGAAACACAGTTTTAAGTTTATGTAAATAAGTTTGACACACTTTAGCCCTTAGATGCATATAGGCCAGCCTTTTTTTTAACCACGAAATAAAAACATATTGGCTTCTATTAAGCCAAGAGTTACTAGCATTCTCCATGGGATAACGATGCATTTATTATCATGCTCTTAACGTTACAGCATTCACAATAGAAGAACTGCTGGTTTTAATGTATCATTTCATTATGTGGCTGCCTCTAAGTAATAAATTACAAAAGTACCATGAATAGAGTTTGTTAAAAGAAAGAACAATCAACAGCGAGGCTGCACAACTCGTAGCTCTTTTAATTATGCTACATCCCTGAAACAATGCCAAGGCTTGTTTAGAAGTTCCAGCTGTGCCGAGCACTTCAACAGTGTTTGTAGCTTTATCTCACACAACCAGGTGTTCCTAACACAGGGGTTTTCTTCATTAAATGAAAAACCTGGCAAAACATAGAGCCTCTGTTATAGTCTTTCAGGATAAAGTAACTAATAATTCACAGCTAATAGCCAACATCAAATTATGCTGAGAGAGAGAGAGAGAAGAAAGAGTTTAGTAACGGGAGTATGTAGAGCCAAAGCCATGTTTCATCCCAACATTTAACAGTTTGCTATACTGGTATATGATGTAAAGATACTATCATTAAAGAAGAATAACTGATCATCTGGTGGTGCTGAGGGCAATGAACTCTGTAACTGTAATCCAAACGTTTTCAAATTGCTATCAGTCCATTTTCTTCCTCACAAACTGCAAGTGCGAAAACAAACATACCTCCCCATGTTCCAGGGGAACTAGTCTGGAGTAATAGGAGGTGCAGATCACTTCATCATCTCTCTTGTAGGTTGGCGGCCCAATTCTTGGCGTAATATTATAACGAGTTAAGCATTCAGTATCACTAATTGCATAGTACTGCCATGGTTTGAACTCTGTGCCATCGATGGAGCGTTCCAAAATCCAGTTTCCAGGTCGTGGAGCATTAGCAGCTTTGATGATGACATATGCAACTTGAAAGACCTAAAAAATGCAAGAAGAAAATTTTAACACTTCACTATACTGTAAAAGATTACTAGAAGCCACTAAACTCCAATTTTAAAAGCAGTATATGGTTTGCCTGGGAGATGGTAAAATTTGATACAGTTTGGTACAGTTCTGGACAAAATTTTTGCATAAACTTTTGACAGAAGTCCATTCTAATCTTTTACTAACAGAAACATGTATCATTTTTTCTCAAAACTCTGAACATTACAACAAAACATTTGTTTATGTGACTAAAAAAAGACCAAACGTATTCAGTGCATCCTGTATCAATAGCCAAAATCTATACCTACACTGTACATTTCAGGATTACTTGGGCATAACATTCTTTCTATGGGAACTGTGCTATTTAGCTTTTCTGAACCACTGAGGACTTCAAAGTAGTGGGTTGGTTTTTTTCAAAACCAGCTGCAGCCAAAACAGCTCTCTGTTTCACATTTTAGCTGGGAGTTTAATCCTCTCTTTAATAGCATTTCTGATAAGCTTTTTACACCCTGTATTAAAAATCTCTGTGCATTCCATTTTCATTCTGTGTTAAAGTTATTTAAGCAGAAGACTGTTTACAGACACTGCTGAAAACACACAAAGACGAATAAGATTCATGTGACAAATGATAAACTTATTTAAGCATAGTAACTCTTTTGAGATGTGTACTCTCTAAGCTATACAAGTGTCTTGACTATTTTTGTAACAATCCTGGGTCCTAAATGAAATACCCATCCACACAACACACTCACTTTGTGAGTAGGCAGGGCAGTAATTAAGTTTAGATCACCTTTTTAAATGACCTTGTCATGGCAGCTAGATAACCTGTACTGGCCCCCAACTAGCTGCAGCATTAGACACTTAACACTGAAGTGCACTTACTGCAAAGCTACTGTCTTCTTCCTTACCTAATACCTATTACATCACCTCATTTAAAAAGGATATCTTTGCAAATTGATAAAACTTTCTACAGGATTTTAATCCACATGTGGATGCCCACATACCCATGAGTTCAGCCACTGAGGAACATCAAAACAATCAACAAGTAGATCAGGCTGCTAAAAATTTCCCAGACAGATTTGTACTGGAAACATAAAGGTGAACTATTTTTAGCTCGGTGGGCCCATGACACTTCAGGTCATCAAGGAATAAATGCAACATATAAATGGGCCCATGACCGAGGGGTGGATTTAACTATGGATGCTATTGCGCAGGTTATCCATGACTGAAACGTGCTGAAATCAAGCAAGCTAAACAGTTAAAACCTTTGTGGTATGGGATATGACAGTTGAAATGTAAGTTTGGGAGGCCTGGCAAACTGACTGTATCATACTCCCTCAAACATGTCAGGGCAAGCGCTACATGCTTACAATGGTGGAAGCAAGCACCGGATGCTTGGAAACCTATGCCATGCTCTAAGGTCAGCTAATACACTGTTGGAAAGTCGGAAGTGGAAGAACGTATAGGGGTTGCACCTGTGGGGAGGAGTGGACAGGACAGGTGACACAAAACTGACCAACAGGGTATTCCATCCCATCTGCATCATGCTCAGTATAAAAGCCGAGGGATCAAAGGGCCAGCCCTTTTTCTTCAGTGGCAGGCATCTGGGGAGGACCTTGTCTGTCTTTGATCCCAATCCATGTGTTCTGGAATTCAGTTCCCATCTGTCACCTAATCCAATCTAAGATTTTCCCAGTGCCTGTCAGTGACGTGATCGTCATCCTGAAAACTCCATACGGGTTGCATATATTGTCTGTATTTCATTATTTTCTTTTTTAGATATCTATTATTACATTTTCTTTTTATTATTAATATTTCACTAAAGTAGTTTGGTTTCTTTGAAACTCATAAGTCTTTCTCTCTCATCCTTCTCTCCCTGAAGGGACAGGGTGCAGAAAGCATCTCTTGCTCATTTCAGTGGCCAGTCCAGCCCGAACCATGACAATGTTTTACACGCACTATAGTATCAAGCCACATTTATATGAAAGAAAAATGCCATATTATTCAACCATCTCAAAGGTATGTATTCTCACTTGAGCAGACTGCTTGGTTGGCTGTTATAATCATCATAAGTCCTGTCTCTGTCTGCATGTGCAGTATTAATACTGTGTTGAGCTGGAATTTGGCCACAATCAGTTCTTTCAGACATTTTAAATTTATTTTATTTTATTTTGCAATACAGATTAAAGCCAGAGCAAGAATAACACTTGCCACATAAAAGCAGATTTTGATTTTGTCAAATGAGGAAATAAACACATAGAGATAAATAGTAATTGCATTGTGTGTGCAATTCAGGAAACTACTTTTGAAACAAAACATTCTCTAAGTGAATAGAGCATTGCTTAGGAGATCTTGCAGAGATGAGAAGGAAAAAAAATGTGGTGATACTTCAAATTGTAACTTACTAGGTTTACTACTTTAAGTCAAAGGTAGTAATTTCGATTAAAATCAGACGTAAATGAAAAGATGATATTCACTTGGTCTGATTTTATTCTCAGGTACTCCAGTTTTATCCTTTGAGACATCAAACACATACAAACAGAACATTTCCAGTTGTTTCAATAAATATAAAAATTGGCAAAAACTGAGGATTTTGTCTACTGACTCGTATGACATTTCAGCAATGCAAGCAGAAGTAAACAAAAAGAGAAAGAAGCCAGCTCACTGTTTAGTCACACCTTACAGTCTTAGAAATACAATTTCTCTGGGGTCTGTGAATCCTCTGCTGTTCAGCACAATCTTAAAATTTGATTGAAGTCAAATGAATACCAAGAATTATAGTCCAGCTTCTATGAAGAGCCCCTTTTAAATAAAAAGTATATCATGCCAACAAGCTTTAACTGAAAAAAATGCTAAAATACATGCTTTTAAAGAGAAAAGAAAAGAATTCGTGCAGACTCCAAGTCAAGTAACTGTATTCCCTATATACAACCTGGATTTCATTGATTCAGTTGGCAGTAGTTGAGTTATATACCTGTTTCACACTGGATTACGCACAAGTAGAATCTTGGGTATCATCATTTCAGTACCCCTAACCTTCTAAATTCACTCATATGTGATGAGTCACTTGTGTTGGTATTTTCTCCATCACAGAAGAGAACTGCAGAAAGCTGTTGAACTAGGGAAGTTTTACTGACTGAGCTTAGCATCTCCAAATTATTTTGAAGCCAATCATGTCTCTCAAACACACAAAAGATGCAAGACTGGAACCCCAATTTTTTTCTAATGCCATGGTCGAAAATTCTCCTCAAGAACTGTTGTATGTCTTTTATTTATTTATTTTTCCTCTCTGCTTGCTGTCATCAACTAAACTACTTCCCCACTTATTACACAGTTGGCTGAACAACAAATGGTCTACTTTTGATTACACTGAGATTTTTCAAGACCCATTATAGTCCACAGCTGATGTAGCTAGTTTTAAATCCATGTGTTTCATGACAAACTAACTGCAGCCACTGCTACTGAAATAAAAGATATTCACAACATTATGCAAGTTAAATTTATTTTAAGTTTCTTGGTGAGGTGAGAGTGAAGGGAAAAGACAATTAAAGATAAAAATGTTCACAGCAACTGTGCACATATTTAATGCACAATTCAATAAATGAAATCTTTTCAAGTAAACATTCCAGAAAGACAAGCACCCATGTTTGGTAGACAAGATATCTAGGGACTGATTTTTTCTGCATGCCTACAGTTCACCAATGGCTGAGATGAAGATATTTGGCATTCAAAAACCAGTGAATAGTTCTATAAACAATTCTGTATGCACACTGTAGAAAACCATTGCCTTCTTTTCCCATGGACCCTCTTAACTCTCTTCTATTTACACACATAGCCCATAGGTACCCAAAAATACTTCATAGATAAATTCATGGGACAGTGTATATCAGCAACACCAGGAAAACTTGTCAGCCCCTGAAAAAATACAGGTTAAATATAGAAATGAAATGATTTCATATAAATGCTCGCATAGTCAAGAATTCACAAGACAACCTACAAGTAGAAGTCACATTCTCAGAGATTATGTTCCCAGCCAAGGTAATGAAGATGGAGGAAGGAATTAAGGTGTTTCCCTTGTTTGCAGATGAAGATGTTTTAAAGAATGACAGCAGGTAGGGTTTTTGCAGACCTCCTATCCCACACCCTCCCCTGCAACCCAAAACAGATCTAAACCAGGAATCCTATGTAATGCAAGCTGATTTTCCAATATCCTCAGAGCACTTCTTCACAGATTTTTACATTTATAAGTTCTTCAGGTTTGAACATCACCGAAGGCAATTTCTTACCACTTTCCACATCCATTCAGTGTCCACCAACCAGCCACACGATAAACTTGAGCTGTGTGGCAAGAGCTAATGATTTGTACACTTTAATTTGACTGTACAGGTTTCCCAGAACCCATTTCCTTATTGAGCTACAAGGGTAAAAAGGGCAAGCCAAAGCAAGTTAGCAATTCCCAAGCAGCCGTAGATTAAAAGTGTCATTTTACAGGCGTTTCAACCCCAACTGTAAAGACCAGCCAAATAAACTTGTACTGAAGAACCTCTTCTTAGTAACAGCAATACCAACGTAACAAGTCGCTTATGCTTTATTTAGCCTTCCTAATGACCTTGTTTCCCTGAATGCAGATCCATCAACATGTGCATTATTCTTGAAACAGATTTAAGAGTGAACCCTTCTCCTCATTCATCGGGCAAGTTTGCATAATTTTTTTGCTCAAGACTGTAAACTCAGCAAGCAGTGGCCAACCAGCAGATGCTAGCCAAAAGTGCCCATTTCCAGGGGCATGGTCAGTGCCCTACAAAGCACACAGATACATGCCCTGGCAAGCAGAGTTTTCCTGGTAGTCTTTTGGGATAAAAGACAAAACGATAAGGGAACAAAAAAGACAATGATAAGGGAAGATTTGGTCTTTTCATATCATAGAATCACAGAACGGTTTGGGTTGGAAGGGACCTTAAAGATCACCTTGTTCCAACTCCCCTGCCACTGGCAGGGACACCTCCCACTACACCAGGCTGCTCAAAGCCCCATACAGCCTGGCCTTGAACACCTCCAGGGATGGAGTACCCACAGCTTCTCTGGGCAACCTGTTCCATGTCTCACCATCCTCACAGTAAAGAATTTCTTCCTAATATTCCTGAATCTCCCCTCTTTCATTTTAAAGCCGTTACCCCTCATCCTGTTACTACACTCCCTGATAAAGAGTCCCTCCTCATCTCTCCTGTAGGCCCCCTTCAAGAGATCTTATAAGATCTCCCTGGAGCCTTCTCTTTCCCAGGCTGAACAATCCCAACTCTCTCAACCTGTCTTCACAGGAGAGGTTCTCCAGCCCTCTGATCATTTTCGTGGCCCTCCGCTGGACCCATTCCAACAGGTCCATGTCCTTCCTGTGCTGAGAATTCCAAAGCTGGATGCAGTACTACAGGTAGAATTTCTGGTCTCCTGAATTATCTTTTCCTTACAGTTTTGATTCATTATGTGCAACCATTGCTTTGAAATAGAAGAAAAATCCATTTTACTCAAGAAGTGTACTGTAAGAAGGTACAGATGAGCTGCCTGAATCTTGCATCATCACTTACAAAGCCACTGAAATCTTTTAAGGAAGCTTGCTACATACAATAAATTAGCATTGATTGAGTGAAGTCAACAGAATAATATCTTTTTAGATCAGCAAAGGATTTTGCCCTTACAGAAATCTCTTCTTGCCAATTGATTTCAAAATAAAAGCTCTGTAGAAATCATATTATAATATTTACATTCACTTACTTTCTAATAGCTGAAACTACAAGTTACTCTTACATCAGTCTGAGTGGTAATCCAGTACTCATGAAATATTTATGAGCTACGACTTAATCAGAAGTGGAGATGTTTTCCCAACTTGATACTATGGGTCCCTCCAAGAACAGCTGGTCTTACTTTACGATTCAAGAATTTTGTGATATACAAACTTGTGCCTTTCTGCTGTGCCTAGTACAAAGTACCCTTACATACCTTTAAAAGTCTGAAGCACGGTAATAACACTGAAGAAAATATTCTTCATTTAATGGTGTGACAGAGAATTATGTAACAGCTGGCCTGAGCACATTGCTGACATTTATAATAGTCAGCATTTCTTTTAATTCATTATAATTTCACAGAGTAGCTGTCCAGAGGAGTCAAGCTCAGGCAAAAAAGCTGTTTTTATCTAAAAATGCTGCTGCTCATTTTGTTTCTGTAGAATTGCCAGTGCCGGAAGCGCAAGGTCATAAATCAAATCTTGGTATCTTGTACATCAATACTACACCTCATTGCTAAACTACTCTTTCCCCAGTTTTGGATCTTTGCCATACATTTAATGGAAGACGGGGGCTGCAGAAGGAAAGACTATCATACATCTCGGTCCTGGAAACACTGAAAGGCACACCAGCATATATGTATATGTACCTTATTTTTATGATCCATGTGAGCTAAAAAATCATGCTACCCTTACTGGCTACCCTTACAAAATGCTTAGCATTAGTTATAAATAGCACAGATTTCTGCAAAGGAGAAAGATCAAAGCAGCAATTTCCATACTGATTTTATTAGCCAGTCCTCTTTTATTAACGAGATTCCATCAAGCTGCTCTGCAGTCCAGCTGTTTTTAGACTAAATAAACTAAGTGCAAGGTAGAATGTTAGCTGAAAGAATATCCTCTGCTCCCTTCAACTTTGAGCCAAGAGATGAATACAGAAAATACTGGACACAAACTATGTCCAGAACTTCACTTAGTGGAGCCAGTTTTCACCAGCTCAGGGAATCTTCCCCATATTTGCCAGCCAAGGCTACATTCCAGCACACACCAACCTGACTGCTGGATTACATCTCTAAACAATCCCAAGAACCAATCCATTCCTCTTGCTGCTAGAGCTTCCAGTAATTACCCAAAAACCCATAAATAATGACCAAATGGTCATTCTTCACATCACAAAAAGGTCTGAATATATTCTATATTTTGTCAAGGGAAGTTAAAGGACATATTTACTTTAATACGCTACTTGACAGATTTAATGCACAAAGCTTGAAATGCAAATAAAAGTACCAATGCTAAAGCTATACTGCAACACATGTAGTTAGAGGTACTGACTTTCGGGAATAATTCTAAAAGTCCTAGAAAAGTATTTTAACTCAAACAAATTTATGAAGTAAACAGTTACTAAAATCACTCAGGTCCTTCATACGCTTTTCTTTTGTCTTTTCTTTACCGATGCTCACTAGCTTAAAGTAAGCATATCAAGTCATCTCTAATAACTCATTGACTTCAAGTGATCTCTATTAACCAAATCCTTTCTCACAGAGCAGTAATTTACATTCAGTTTGCATAGCCCTAGATGCCTTCTCTCTCTCAAACTCTTTAAGGAAAACATAGAAGAAAGGCCCCTTGGGGGAAACTTTTCAAATCGAATTAGTGAAACTGAGCATGGGTCAGGAGAAGAAAGATATGTATTTGGTGAAACATCAATAGCTTTAAGGCTGGAGAATAAAAGATTTAGAGGGCAGCTCAGCTGGTCTGTTTCCAAAGGGAAAATGTTCTAGGAGGATAAAAAACTAAGGCATTCCCTCCTCCTTCATTTTTCCTTCCTTTTTGTCCATTTCCAAACCAAACACAAAAAGTCAACTCTTCAAACAACAAGAAAGTCCTATCGAAACCTTCTGTCACTAACAAAAGATACTTTGTGATTATTTTCCTAACACTTCTGCTTT
Organism: Limosa lapponica baueri; assembly: GCA_002844005.1. Taxonomy (NCBI): domain Eukaryota; kingdom Metazoa; phylum Chordata; class Aves; order Charadriiformes; family Scolopacidae; genus Limosa; species Limosa lapponica. The sequence goes on from KZ505693.1 coordinate 1,414,287, forward strand.
ACAATTAAAAAACTATGCACTTGTTTAACCTATGCTTCACTTTAAAACATTAAAGTTAAAACTTCTACTCTTCAAAATAACTTTCAAGCAGGGTCTAGAGATCTTGCAAAAGCTTGTTACCAACTGTACACCTCAAGTATGCATTTCTTAGTAATAAAGCTTTTTCCAGAGTGTTGAAGCATTCCCATATTAATAATGGATTGCTGACATATGGTTTTCAAACAGCTCAGATAGGCCAACATATAGATCTGTTCAAAGCAAAACAACAAGAAAAAGCCAAGAAAAATGCATTTTCTTCAGAAATTATTTTGTCTTTTCTTGGAATAGGGTAGGAGACTTCTGATTCTTCCATGCCTAACAGACAAACTAATAAATTAGCAAATGCTCTGTACAGTTCAGCAGCCTCCTGCATAAGAATGATGAATTCCTCCAAGTTTTGCCATAAAGTGCCAAAACAAAGGAACCAACTTCTGCCCAGACAGTTCCAGCCTCCTTATGATCAGAAATCACTGGTTTATAGATATAAGCACTAACTCTTCACAGCAACTGACAGCAAAAGCCCGTAGAAGATATAATACAGTACATTTCTTCCCAGTGCTCCTTCCAACAAGAAGGCAATTAGAAGAGAAGCACAGAAAGTGGGATTCAACTGTTCTTTCAGCAACATTAACTTTGCCCCATTGTACGCATGTTTTGTCTTCTAGTCCTGAAGGATATCCGTCAACTGAGGAAAGTCTGTATTTCCAGGGTTCTGGAGATTCTGCAATTGAACTTTCTGACATTTTACACTTTAATCTGACTATTGTGTTGCATTAACAGCTTTACTTTTCTTAGTATTTAAAAATACTAAGAAATTTAAACAGAAGAGCTTAACTTGAGTTTTTTTGAGATATCTCGGATAACTGTCTGAGATAACTGATAATGAGAATACAATAATCCTCCAGTCACTTACCTTTCTCTCCTCTGAAACTCAGTATCTGACTGACAATACCTATGGATCAAGAGTTCATACTTGGCTCTGTTTTCTTACAGTAAATGTCAAATGTTTCTATTATGTCCTTCTCCAAACCATTTCCTCTTTTACTAAGAAACTGCACAATGATTAGACGACAGATAGATATAGTTAATAAACAGAAACAGATGCATCGTCACATATAAAATCTGCATTTATGACAACAACCTGAAAAAACTGTTTGCTGCTTGAAAATAAGTCTTTGATAACCCAGACTTCAAGCAACTTTCATGAAATCAAAGGTAGAAGAAAACAATATCAGAGGAGAAAAGACAGCAGGGTCAGGCAGAGGAAGGTTACCAAGACAGAAGGAACGCTTGTATAAACACTCTTATCCACACATATACAATTGTTACTGTGCCATGAATTACAACCTGTGACCTGTACACTTACAAACATAGTCACTTCCATTCCAGTCTGATAGGGATGAAATCTCCAAGGTGCTCTAGAACCAAAACTGAAAAACACACATCTGTTTAAAATCAATTCACATTAGCTTTAACTACGTGCCACTGCTTAACTATGTGCCACTAAATGATGAATTGCTAAATATCCTACTATCTAAACACAGAAGAACGATAATCAACTGCACTGACTTGTATCCTACATACAATAAATGACACTCACCTAAAAGTTACTCACCTGCCTTAAATCCAAGGTGATTGTGACCCAGTGGTATTGCCTCCCATTCTGAATGCTGGGACTTTGCCACCAGTTATTGGTACCATCAATTGCACTGGAAATTGGGTGCTGCTCTGTTTCAAAGCAAAAAATTAAACACCTCTTGAAAATACAGCTCACTGCATTTTCTCTGGCCCAGAACATTTCTCTCACACACTGAGCACAATTTCTTCCTGTCATAAAGAACTAAAAGCTGAGATCTGCCCCCAGACTAAAAGGTTGACATTGGACTCTGCAGTGCTTAATGGTGATTTAAAGTATTCATACTTTCTGTCAGCCCTTTGCTCAAAGGTAGTTTCACTTACATAGCAGAGAGACTAAAAGTAAAAAGTATCTGACCCCAATACACCCTGTATTCATGGGGAAGGGTCAAGAAGAATGACACAAACCCATGAAAGCAAAAAAAAAACCCACATGAAACTTGCCTTTGGGATTGGCACTGTGGTGGTCGCAGACACGGCACTGGGCGTTGCGCAGGGGTCGTCCTGGGACGTGCTCCACCAGTTTGCAGAACATCTCTGGTCCCTTCTCCCCACAGGTGGCGTTGGTGGAGATGTGGGCATTGCTGGCGAGGTTCAAAATGGCAGGGAACAGGCCTTGAAAGAAGTAATGATTATCAGCCACATTGTAAAGCAAGCAAAATACAAAAGTGCGTATGACACAGGCCTCTGGACAAACAGGGTTTCATGACAGGCTTCTAGCTGAGAGTCAGAGATACAGGAAGATACAATGAAAACAAACTTATTTTGTGAAAAGATTATCATACCACACTGACACCAGCACAACTATCATCATAGCCCTGGGGCATTACAGCCCTGTCTGTCCCTGCCCACAGCCCAGGACCCCATTTCAGACCCCAGGGCTACCCCCACCCTGCCCATGGCCCCCTTCCAGCCCCCACAGGGCCATCAGCCCCTGCCCAATTGACGCCATTCCCCACAGCCCTGCCTGGCCACAGGGCCTGCTGAGCTGGGCCCATGTCCTGACTCCAGCCCATCCCCAGGGAAACATCCGGGGCTGGGGCTGCCCCGCTGCCCCTCGGCCACCCTACTCCTGGCTGCGGTTGTGGGACAGGCCCCATCTGCCAGGCCCTGCCCTCAAGGAGCCCCCATCCCTCTCAGCACCCTGACCCCAATAACCCTGTTATTTCCCTCCGCCTTTGGATGCTTTACTGCTGAAGCACATAAAAGTTAGTAAAAGAACTCTTCCAGTCACTAAACCTTCTCTTCACACTGTGAATTGATCAAAACCAGGAGGGGCAATGGGCCCTCTGCCAGGCGAGGGAAGGAACCGTGTGGAAAACGGCGTTTCACCGGAGCTCTCTCAGGCAGCAATGGCACCACCCTGAACAACAGGCTAGAGGCTCCCAAGGACTTTTTTTTCCACCTTTGCTCTGGGCTTTCCTGCAGCCTGTGTAAAGTCTAAGGGATGTTTTGCTCGCCACTTATTAATCTTCATACAAACGCTTTACCGAGCTTTCAAATGGTATTGCTCTTGTGCGCTGGAATAACAAAACAACAAAGTGTTTCAAGATGACTCCTACTAGATCACAAATTCCTAGTATTTTCTAAAATGAGTTAAGTTTTATTTTAGCTTGAAGGCAACTGACAAAGTTTAAAGAACACTGCATGCGACAGAAAGAAGTTAAGCACTCTTAAGTTAAGCATTGTTATCAGCCTTCCATCCCAAACTAAAAAGCTTTTATTTCTTGCATGGTTATGATATAACAGAGATACTCCATTTCCACTCAGAAGCAACTGAAAGGGAGAAACAGTTTTGGAAAATACAGTCTTGTGTTTAGAGATTAAACATGATGGGCTGAAATCAAAGCTAGAGCCTTGGTATGCCATATTGAGAGTGCTGCAAGACTTGCTACTGTTCTGACAGTGAGGTATTAAAACCACGTTTCTTAAAGGGTTTTTAATACTTTTCTTCTGTTATAAAGAATTCTGAATATGAAAATATTTCCAGTCATATTTGTGCCTTTTTCTCAAGAAAAACTATATGAATTATTTTACACCATAAAAGATTGTAATATTTAATATTTTGTTTTTCTTTGCTGTCCATCTCAACAAGGTAAAATTCAATATTCCTTTAATTTAAAGTGTCTGCCTGCCCAGTAATTGCATTACTCTGTGAAAGCCTCAAGAAAAGTTTTAGTGCTATTTAAGCCTTGACTTCAGCTATTGAAAACATAGCTAAACCCTAACCCTCTGCACCATGGTATGAATAACAGTGTGTTTTCAATTGTGCTATACTCAAAACTTAAGAGGGAGATGGAGATTTTTATTTTTTTGAATCCTGACTTCACTGAAGTTAAATCTAAACTATGCCTTGTTATCATTATACCCAAATCTGATGCAGATGAGGACGCTGAGGACATACTGTTGATGACTTTGGTGAGGTTCTTCTGTCAGTAAAATACTTTCTGCATAGTATTCTCTCACCTCATGCAGTATAAACAGTATTGTTCTAGACCTAAAGTTGAAGGCAAAACAGAAATGCCACTCTCTGTTTTCCTACAGGAGAAGAAAGCTCAATGGTGGTCTTTTAAATTACTCTCCAAGGTCATAAGATCTTCTGTATTCAGTATTCATTACTGTTCACGTAGGCGTGTATCAGCCAGTCTTCAAGAGCTATCCATTACTACCCAGGTCATTCATTACCTTCACTCAACATTACACAGTAGCACTGCCACCTCTTTCCAGGGTCATTTGTTACAGTGACATAATTTGCCTACAATAACCTTCAGTCAATGAAATTTTGCCAAAGGAATAACAGCTATCCCTCTGTTGTGAGGATTATGCCTGATTCTACGTTCTACACTTCTTCAGGAACTATTCTACCTGAAACCATGGTCTACAGAAGTCTTCACAAGCTCCCTGTTGTAGAGATAAGTACCACCATCTTCCCTGGAGACATAAATTTAGTTCTTTGATGTTTTATAACATTTTTTTCAGGTAATTGATTTTGTTATTGATATAGACTACCAAGCAACCCTGAAGTTTTCTCCAAGAAGAATTTCAAGGTGTTGGGACATTTCCAGGGTTCTGGCAACTCAAACAGGATGCACATTTGGCAACTTCAACTGTGACCAATGCACATCTGTTGATACATTCTGGATACACCTGATTCACTGCATATGAGCAGATCAATTCCAGTGTTTGCACAGTAGATCTGACACATCCTGGACTTGTTGAACATTTTGTCTAGCTCAGACAGCCTTCCCACATACACAAGCATCATCACTGCATTCTAAAGACATTACACTTACTCTACCTGCTCAGACCCCAGCATATACACATCACTAACGGATATGAGGAAACCACATGCAGGTGATTCTTCTCTGCTACTTAAAGGCTTTAGACATATTTATTCCCTTGCTTATCTTCAAAAAGTATTCTCACTTTAGGACTCCTGGCTGCATTCTGTACAGCTAGATCTGAATGAAACCCCAGTCCCATTCTCAATTATTTTTTTCACTCAGGAAGTTCATAGTCTTTCCTAACTGTTCTGTTTCAGGTGGATGGAAAGCGGATTTGTGTATTTTGGCAAAATCCATGCATTGCCTGTGGTTTTGGCCACATTTCACTGTATGGATTCTCATGATGTGACTGGCAGGCAGGGTGAAACTGTACTTGTTTTTACAGATGGCATGTGGAGAAAGGGAGACACTCCTCAGAATAACAATCTTCCTAGTAAAAGCATAGCTGATTAATTTATTTTACAAACACAGTTGTACAAGCAGAAGGATACATATAAGAGTTCTGCTTTACATAGGCTTGACTATGCCAGCAAATATGTTCAATAAGCACAACAAAGTTGATAATACTTTATGGTATCCTGATCTACACAGCAAGGAAAGTAGTACTAGTTACAGAAAGGCCGCATTTAAGACAGCTTCCCTCTGAATCCAGATTCACTAACCTCTGTCTGATATCCCTAAAAAGCTGAATAAATTAGGTAGTTGACTATTTTTGTCCTGCTCTCACTCACACACACCTCCCCAAAGAAATCAAGACAAAAAAACTGATAGGAAATTAAGACAGATTATCTGAAGCAAGCCAAGAACTGAATCCAGAAGGTAACATAATGTTTGCTGGATTTTTCAGTGTATACAATGAAGACTCCCAACTAGACTTCAGTGAACAACTCTACTGAGGCATTCAGCAAAGCAACAGCTTGATTTTTCCCCCCAAGTATTTTGCCTTTTTTGTGCTGAGGTTAATAAAGCAGTAATTCGCAAGTGAACAAAGCAAATGTGACTTAAAAAGCACATAAAGCTGATGTGTGCAGTTAACAACGAGCTTTTTATTGTGTCATTTCTCAGAACACAGAAATACTTGAAGGGGTCTAACCTCATTTGCAAGTTAGCGTTTTTAAAAATGTAAGGCAATCAGTGGTTCATAACAAGCAGGCAATGTTGCAGTTTGCTCACAAGCAATAGATTCTTCATTTACTGAAAATATTTACAGAGGACACAGTGACAGTTGTTCAGAATAGTCTGATGCACTTCAGGACAACACAAAGGGCCAAGGACAAAATGTAATAAAATGTCACAGAATATTAGAATGTATAAAATATGTAGTAGTATTACACTGCAGAAGTTGAGGTCACATTCCTTATTTCAATAGCACAGATTTGTTTTAGTTTTTCTGCCTTATTCAAGTTTTGGACTAAATCAGTGTACTAAATAAAAGCCCTGGAACTATTGGGCTTGGGTTCAGATTCCTTGCCTGCTTAATAGATTTACCCTCATTTTATTCCACCAGTGAATGTCCCTAGCTTAACCTTTTCTATGCACTTTCATCAGAATCCTATCCTGTGATCTCAATAAAATCCAGGCTGATTTCCTTAAAGTAAATGGGCTGAAATCCTTAACTTCTAACTGCAGGAATTAAGGCACTAATTCCCTGTCCTTAGAGTCAGCAAGAAATTTGTGGTATAACACCTAACCTGCTTTACAATCCATTTTGTGTAGACACTTCCCAAAATCGTGCGTTAGCAACAGCCACTGACCCATTTGAACAGCTGCAAGCTTCACTACAGCTTACACAATAGGCTTAGGGAGCAAGCCACTAGTTAGAAATCATTTTGAGAACTGATCACTCATTTTTCTGTAGTCCTACAGCGAGAAGAACTTCTGCTAGTACAACACAAAACTTACAGGAGCTAACTAAGGGCTATGGTTTTATTAGCAGAACCTCTGCAAAACTTTCACTTGCAACATTTAGATTAAACTATTTCAGATCAAAATGACGCCTTGCCACCATGGCAGACCCTATCTTCTCCTAAAACTTGTTCTTTATTTCTTCTCATACTGCAGAGCAATGACTAATAGGTCAACCACAGAAATACTAATTGGGGAAGATTAAGTTTATTTCATTCAATCTGTTTTCAATATAAGAACATACTAAGTTTGTCTACTCTGTTCTCAAGAGTTACCTATGAGGAACACTCCCCAACATCCCTGATAAATCTACGCTGGTGCTTTATCACTTTAAAAGTTAGAAATTTTTAGTCCTCTTGCTGCATTCATGATCTTTCATGATGTTGATTACAGCTTTTGATTACCTGAAAGGCTGTTATCACACACTCTTTCCTCTTTTCCAGATTAAGTAAACAACCCTTTCAATCTTTCCACAGCCAATTTTCTAAACCTCTTATCCTTCTGAATTCTTGGCAGCTTGCATCTCTCCAACAGTGCGGCTCCTCAGACCTCATCAGCACCAACTGGAGTAGAATAATTTCTTAAATTCTTGACAGTTTTGTTAAGACAGCCGAGAAAGAGTTTTGGTTTCTTTTCAAGGCACTACCATTCAGTTTCCATTGCACACTAAGGTAAATAAAAGATGCTTTTCGGTTGTACTGCAGCCTGGTCAGTCATGAAAGAGAAGTATACGCCACATCAGGCCCGGCGACGAGCTCAGGTTATCTGTAAAACTGATAGCTTTGCTGTCAGTTGCAGAATTCTTGACAGTTTTGTTAAGACAGCCGAGAAAGAGTTTTGGTTTCTTTTCAAGGCACTACCATTCAGTTTCCATTGCACACTAAGGTAAATAA
>KZ505693.1:1422052-1435153 GCA_002844005.1 Limosa lapponica baueri
ACTGATAGCTTTGCTGTCAGTTGCAGAATGCTCATAAACACTTGCTTTGAGACCAGTCTTCTGATTCTTTTACAGCTCTGTTTCTGTAAAGCTTTTGCAAATCACACTTAAACAACCCAGCTGAAGCACCAGAAGAACAACAACAAAAAAAGTTCCATTACAGTGGTTAATGTGACAAAAAAAAAAAAGAGGTTCTGCTGGAACTCTGCAGGCTGTTAGAGCACAAATAAGCTATGGAAGACCAGACCCTGGCCCTTCATCTGTCCGAGTGGCAAAGGGCTTCTCTGCCAAACATTTTCTGCTGTTGCTTATGGGCATTCAGCCTTAATGAGTGAGAGCCTTAATGGAGACACGGTACTGCAGCAACAGGCATTTACCTACTCTGGTCTGCCTTGGGCTAGATGATGTGCTAATTAGCATTCAGTGCTCCAAAATGTATTGGGAAGAAGTATAACACTGCAAATTAATAAAGATGCATTCTGTCAAATCCAGACCGCAAACACAGAAGGCAAAAGTTTGCTCACTTAATAAACTTCAGCTGTACTATTCTTCCCCCACTAGGTTCCTCCATATAGTCTGTGAAGGTTAAAGAGCAAATCTGGCATAACTTGCCTGTCTTCCTTAAAATTCTCAAACACCAGCAAACAGCCAGGTTAATGGCCAGAACATAGCAGAGAATTTGAACAAGGCAAAATGTTTTTTCCGAAAGAGGGCAGCAAACCTGAACCCTAATGAAATGTTAAATATCAAAGTCCAAGAAGCAGCATGCTAAATATAAAAGGCAATGGAAAACTAAGGTAAAGGAAGAGGGAGGAAAGCATTACATACCAAATTACATCTTAATAGTAAGATGCTAAATTTCCTGGTATGCAGCATTGGAAAGAGAGTTAAAATTAGGGGATTATCAAACTCACTGAAAAATGTCTATAAACACAGAAAACACAGACTTCTGGATTGTTTAGAAAAAAGGCAGGCCAAGCAATACTAACACATCTGCACAAGAAACTGAAGCTTGTTACCTCTGTTAGTTACACAGTAACTAACATTTTCTTACACAAAGTACTGAAGTTTGTAACATCACAGATGGGTTAGATATTAATTTAGACTGAATACTAACACTAAAACAATACCCTTTAACTTGTTAACGTTTAGCTTCATAAACCAGTTAATGTAAACTTTACAATGTCCCACCTTCTGAGTCTCTCTCATGCTCAGGGCTTGCAAACAGATGTAGATCGTATAGAGACATGTCACAACACATGTGCTCAAACTAGAAGTAGACAGAATAAGGATGCAAAGACATGGTCAGGGTGTAAATTCTTAACACTGACAGAGTTTGAGCAACCAATTTTCAGTTCCATCCAGAGATTCCTGGATGTTTCCCAAAGGAGCGTGTACCACCCTTGACAGCCTTCAGCTGAATCTTTTGAGAGAATAGAAAACATTGCTAAATCCAATAGGTTTAATAGTTTACATCACCGCCCTGGATACTGTTTCTAGTATTTCGGTCCGTCACAAATTTCAGGGATCTGAGGCAAAAAAAAAAATTAAGTTTGAGTTCTCAAAGATAAAAAAATGCATCAAAAAGTTTTATCACAGCAATTTCTAATACCTTCAATACTGGCAGTAGCTTGCTGATTTCTTTCAATGAGAACAAACAAAGGGGCAGCAGGAAAAAGAAGAAAACTAGCTTTCATGCTAGTTTTCAGCACCAGCCAGTACAACCGGACATAAAAGGTGGGTAATTTTTTGAGTCCTCTCTATATATATCATGCCTTTTCAAAGTATGATCAATATTTCTTCTGTCAAGTCATGTCTTGCAAGTATTGATTTTTTTTTGTATGGTGTTGGCCTGTTCAAGAATCTGCCTAGAAATTGCCACAGCATTTACACCAAGGCAAAAGAGCCAAAAGTTGACAGATGGGAAGGCTGCCAAGGAACAACAAACCTGCCAGACCATGAAATTAGTTCTTTCTTGTTCACCCAGTGTTTTTTTCCACATGTTGAGGAGTCTACATCATTGAGTTTGTTGGTTTGGGGGTTGTTCTTTCTTTTAGCATTACACTAGCTTTTTTTCCTGAAGTCACCTTACCCTTGGGAACAATTTTCACTCAAACTTGATGTAAATACAAGCCACAGCTATTAAATATTTCAGTGTCTTGTCAGTTTTGCTTATGTGCAGCCTAAGACACAATATTAGCTTAGATCAGTATGACAATAGTACTGGCAGTGTGACTGGCATGTCAAAGACTAGGGACTTCAGTCATTTGTCACTCATGATGCATCCCCAATATCAACAAGGCAGAACATTTTTGTTCCTACTGACTTTAGATCTAAAGTAGCCTTAACCCCCACCACCTGTTACTCTGACTGCCTCAATAGATAACAGCTCACCCAGCGCTTCTTTCCTATCACCAGTTTTCAACCTGAGGCAACAGTCTTCCTAGCAAATGAAAATCTTGTCTGGGTTTAATCCTAATTAAATCTACATGCATAAATGTGCAGCGTTAAGCTTCACACTGAACCATTTATTATAATAAATAGGAAGTTGTGACCCCAGTATTTATTAGCTCTGTCCTGATGCTAAATTTACATTTATCACTTGCAAAGTTTAAGAGACCTGAGCTTGAAAAGAATTTTAAAGCTTTACTAGTGGTCCCAATTATTTCTGTTAAGTGACTCAGTATCACAACCAAGGAAAATGTTACTACTTTTCCCGTGTAAACATAAAGGACCTCTTGAGGCAGCTGGCATCTCCTTGTGATCATAAACCAAGTCAAAGGAACTCTGAAATGGATTTTTCACTTCATTCATTTTAGCTTGCTATTCATCAGCCATATATAAAACCAAACTTTATACATGGTATTTTTTTCCCTTTCCTAATATGAATGCATTATCTTAATATTACAAATTGCAGATGCCTTAGATGAAGTTAAATCTCTATTTAAGTGGAATTCTTCCATTAATGAACAAAAGCTATTTCAAGTTGAAGAGGTTTTGGCACCTCAGAACTACCAGCTCTCCTGATGTACAAAGCCATGTGTTTTTTTCCAGACATACAAGAAAAATGTTTTCATTCCAGCAGGCACAAAGGCATTATCAGGGCACACACAGCCCTGTATCACTGCCAGATCTTCCTGGGCAGAATGGAGCGCATTTCCTCCAGCTTGAATGGAGCTGAAAGGATTCGAAACTGTCTAACACTGAAGACATGCAAAACTTGAGAATTCCCTTATCTCTACTGGCAAGATTCTGCCATCTCAGATTTAAATGGTTAATTGGAAAATAACCTTAGTAGGATTTTTTTCCAGTTATAATCAACTGTTCAACATGCTACAGAGGTGGCTTTCTGCTCTTTGCAAAAAATAAAACATTCCCTGCTACCTTTTTTCTAGGCATTTCACTCTAGGCAACAAGGTAAAATTGCAAATCACCACACTGTTTACTTAGATCTGCTGGTCTCCAAGCTCACAGGCTAACAAAGGTACATGGCACATATTGCAACTTTATTTGAAAAATGTTTATAGCAAGTCACCTGTTGCACATTTTCTGTTTCAAACCCTCATTAATTTTTTTTCACAGTAAATGTCTTCACAAAAATCAAAGGCACATGGGGTAAATTCCTGAAAAAGTGTAATTTTAAGGGCACAAAAAGGGGGGGGGAGAAATAACCAATATATAGCAAACTTTTAGAAAAGTTCTTTTCTGTATTGCCATCAATGCTCAATAACTCAGCCAGCTGCATGGAATTTTAATCAAGTGTCCTGAAAGTATTTTGCCTTTGGCCTGAAAACAAGAATGATGCATTTCAACCCAAAGGGCAATTTTTAAAGAAAATTCTAACAGCTTGAACCAGGACTGAGAGTTCAAGTCACTTAATTTAAAATTCAGCAATGCTACAGTGACACTAAAAAATTGCAAAGCAGATTTTGGGTCCTGTCCTGAAACACCCCAAGTATTTTTTGCTGATTGCTGTGGAAATGTAGCGATCATACAGATAGAGTTGCAGAGTGGGCAGCATGTATTTCTTGTCCTTAAGAACAGGAGAGATGATGAGGGCTGCTCAAGTTTTAGAGAGCCTGTATCATCCGTTGATACTATATGGTATACAGAAGGGTTTTTCTTCGGGGCAAACCTTGTGAACTTCTTCTACCACTGGCTCACTGAGAAGCCCCTTCTTACCCTCTTTCCCTATCATTACAGCAGATTTTCAGTCTACCAGAGATATCCAGACTTGGATTTGTACATTACCACTATTAGCTGTGGCAGCAGCAAGCAACAGCAAATCCTTAAACCGACTATAAGTATCACACAATAAAAAGTTTCCGAGCAACTTTACATATCACTACAGCTAAAAATCAGCATGGCAATCTCTGATCCATGCCAAGATACACACTGAATACAGCCGTCTACCAGCAGACACTACTGCTTCATTGCTGCCTTCAGATCATAGACTATCACTCATCACTATAGAGAGATCTATTCCCCTTTATTCACCACCCAATTCAGCTTGAAGTTCCCTTCCCAGCCACATAATGCTCTCTCTCACTGCTTGCAAAGAGCAGCTTCCTCCACCTCACAGGAAACCTGCCCTGTACTTGGAAGAATCATTTCTCCCATTAGAAATGTTCCCCTGACAATATTATCAAATATGCAAGGAACTAAGCTGTCCCTTGTGTGACCATCAAGTAAAGAGTGCTCATCCATTTGACGAATATTTACATTTCCTACATGCAGTTAGCAATGATAAACTTGTTCTGGAGGAAGTTGGCAGACACACTGTAAACCTACTTCAAGGAAGATAAACTGTGATAGTGCTCGGAAGGACTCGATTTCTGTAAGTTTTAGCTTAAAATCCATCTCTACTTCCAAATGTCCATTTCAGTAGAAAGCTCACATTTTTGAATTACCAAAACACACATATGGTTTCTAAAGTGCTGACCGCTTTTTACCGAGATTTGTCATTAATATCCAAAACCCCTTAAAGAGTTGTTTCACTCACAAATCATGGAGTTCTAGACACATGACAGATTTGCTTTCTATTTGTAAAATGTGTTATTTAATCCTGTGAGATCTATTACTCCATGAAAGCAAATTGGACTACTTGTGCAATTAAGAAAAAGCCTTACTAAAACACATTAATTACCAACTACTGAATACATGAATTTTCTGTAAATGTAAATTCACAGCAATTCTCCCAAATTCGGGGAGTTCATTTGATACTTCATTTTTTTATCAAAATGTTGATATCTTTAGCATGTTTTAAAGGGTGTTTTCTGCTAGGAGCCATTGAGTATACATTTTAGAGACTCTACAGGCTAAAGCAAATAAAAGGAATCCTAAAAGTTTCAACAGCACATATTTCACAACCCTAATTTAAACCAGGGTTTCCACAGATCTGAACAATTCAAAGAACCTTCACTTCAAACTTCTGTTATCTAGCCCTTCTCAGCCAATAAAGTAGAAAGAAATGAATCATCAGAGGCATTAGCACACAGTTACAAGCTCTTTTTTTTTTTTTTTACCCTCCCCTCTTCCACCAGAAGAAGATAAGCACAAAAGGCAGCAAAGGCAAGTAAAATATATGGATGGTGTGGCACAGAGGACAACAAAACACACATTAGCTATTCATGCATTTGAATGAGAAACGTTTGTAAGGGAGAATCTAGACAAGAAAAGCCAATGGACTCTCTGCCAGTTTTACAGTAGCGAAGTGCCTTCAGGAGCTGGTTTTCCCACTTTGGTAAAGCAACAGCCACAAACAGGGAAGGTGTAATTTGATTAATTGGTTTGTCAAGCACAGTCCTATTGCTGGCGCTGCAGTCTCGTTGATTCACTCACTGTAGATACTCCTGGATGGATCCGGAACAACCCTAAGAAGGCAGTGAAGACTGGCCAGGCTCCATCCAGCCTGGCAGCAGCTCTGCCTGGGCAGGGAGTGGCAGAAGAGCAGCGTGGTGCAGCCAGGCTCCCCAGCTCACCCACCACCTTCTGCCGTGGCTGCAAACCTCATTCTGCCACCCCCCATGTGAATACAATGAGGGGACAGCTCGGACCCCTGCTCCAGTCCTCCCTGGAAATGCCAGTTGCTACTGGGTTTTTTCTTCTCCCTCCCACACAAACATTTCTTTACCCAGTCCTTTGATCAAATGAGTTTTGTGACAAAAGGCAACATGCTAGTTGTGCTTTCAGAAAACTGAATAAAAAACTATCAGTACTAATCTAAGCAAGCAACAGTGCTACCTCCAGTTTGCATTTACCCTCAATGGTTGAAGTCCAAGGTTTATTATAGTCAGCATGACCTATGCCACCCATTTTGCTATTAAAACCCTCTTGCTTAGTCAGGCTTACAAGGAAAAAAAAAAAAACCACTAATCAAATCAAGATGATAGAAGTTGTTTCAAATTACCTATACAGGTTCTGCACTGTCCCCTCAGCCTTTCAGCAAATAAAAGCCTATACAAACATGATAAAGAAGGCAGTGGACACAGGCCTATCTTCAAGGCCATTTTGGAGCAAAACAGCAGTAAAAATGCAGGCAGAGCCAAGGGGAAAATAGAGTTTCCACTTCAGGAAGACCATTTCTTAAACAGCTTTTTAACCTTTATTCTCATGCGGGAATCAAGAGGGGGGCTGGATCTCACAGCACAATACATGAGCTCATGGAAAGGAATTACATTATGCTTGCAAAACAACTTTCAATTCTGAAACTTCAATCTAAAAGTATAGGTTAGGGAATATCTGAACTCTGATGGATTTGTTACTGTATTAAATGACAGTTTAAAAAAATCATTAAAAGCTAATAAGTTAAAGCTGCTAAAACAGAAGAAATTGCAAAAGGCTCAAATCTACTCTCTCTGCAAGAAGCAGAATGGGATCCTCATGGCATTGGCTGGTAGGAAGAGCCCAGAAAAGACAAGACAAACCAACTCAGTCCAACAACCCACATTAGCTGCTACTTTACACAGCCTGCAAGGTTGGGTCACTTGTGGGAAGGGCAGTGGGTGAGGCTGCCTGCCATGCATCCCCCTCCCTTCCTACAGCCCTCTGAGCTCTCATGGCCATTAGAGCAGCAGTGATTTTCCAGGGAGGCTTTTAAAAAAAATCAGCTTCTCAAGTAAAACCAAAGCATCCTAGAAGTCTGTTTTGCTCTACCAGAAACATGAGGGAAACTTCTCAGGAATCAGAACTGCTGATTCACATCGGAAGGGGAAGGCTAAGTTATGTTCATTTATGTACCTTTGTAATATGGATATCAAAAGCTTAGACTTTGACAGTATTTTTATAGTCTTACACATGTTATTTATCTCTACTGTAACTGCAAAATAAATCTCCTCATTGTCCTGCAAAATTGTGATGTATAGAGCTTTTAGTTCCCAAAAATATGCATTAAATAATTACATCTCAGGGCAAAAGCAGTTTTTTCCCCCCCAATAAAAACCATAGATTGTAACGATTGAAAAAAAATCATTAAAATTAAGTCCTTCAAATAGCAGAAGTAACTACAAAAGAACACAGATATACCTAACCTTTTTTGTTTTGACCTTCAACCAGATGAAGCACTCACCTCAAAATCCCAAAGCTAGTGTGCTGTACCCACATCTGCACTCTAGACAGCCTCTGAGATACCACTTAAGTACTCAAAACCATATACAAATGGGCAGTTTGATTGATGTGTACCTAAGGTTTATGCCAACCAACAAATCACAATTCCTGCAGGCTAACCTAACTGAACTCATCTTGCAAAACTTCTCCAACACATTCTCCTTTTTGGTCAGGAAGGGATGCCTGCAGGACAGAAAAAAATACATGTAGGAGAAGGCAGCAAACCCCACCTGAAGATCCTGTGTGAGAATGCTGTAAATACCAACAACTGATAGTCCTGGATTTCCAGAGATGCATTTTTTTTTTAAGGCCTCAGGGAGTGGAGAAAATATTTATGACAGACAAATGGGTGTTTTTTTTTTTTATCTTAATCTTCAGTCTATTCAGAATGCTTTCATGGGATTTTTCTGTCACATACCTTTGTACTCTGAGAAAAGAAGAAGTAGTCTGTGGCTTGTTAGTTCTGACTTCCTTTTAAAATAAGTGAGGAAAAAACAAAGCAGATTTTAAATTTAGGTCTTTCTAATCAAGGACAAGCATAGGGTTTCCCCCACAAAATGTCTAAGATGTTCTTTGCAGACCACCAGAAAAACTGAAATTCTCATGGTTCTTTCTTCCTTTCTCACATCCTTGAAAGTCAGACCTCAATCATGAAAACTTGCAACTAGTTGAGATCTATTACGTTACATTACCCTTTCTACTCTACCAATTCCTTTGAGTATGATCAAGTCCTATTTCTATTTAATAAAGATTTCAAAATATATTTGTGTTGCTTAATATGAATTTAGGGAACCTTACCATTTTAATGCAACAGTACCCACAAAGCCAGCATTCCTGGGGATATGCAATGTGGCTTCTGTTTGAGGTGACTTGGTAGACAGGTCATCTAAAATTGACTTTTGTAGAATACTGTGTAGAACAAAGTCCATTCCACTAAGGTCTCAGCAGCCAAACTGTGGAAAGGGCAGTGGGTGAGGCTGCCTGCCATGCATCCCCCCTCCCTTCCAACAGCCCTCTGAGCTCCCATGGCCATTAGAGTAGCAGTGATTTTCCAGGGAGACTTTTAAAAAAAAAAAAAACCAGCTTCTCAACCGTGTCAGAGAAAACAAAAGCCCAGAGCTCCAGACTTATACCTGCTCTTCTCCAGAGTTTTGCTGGGGTGTGCCAAGTCCTGTAGCCCAACAGAAGCATGTACTGCAGCTCCATGTTCCCATGCCCAGTCAGTAGGAAAGGTAAGCATGTATTTCCAACAGGCACATACATAGCCACACATACATAATAGAACACATACATGCATACTTATATATGGCCAGCCATATAGATCAACAAAGACAGAAACACACAAATGCAAGCACCACCAACAGTCTCATCCTGTTCACTGCTCCAGCTGATCAGGATGAAATACCTTAAGTAGAAAATACATATTCATATACTGATACATACGTGACCTGGATGCTTTCAGTAGCTGGACTTCAGACACTTAGTCTATCCATTAACTGCCCCCCTGGATCCCAGGTCTCCTCAGTTATCATCAGCCTCCTGTCTTAGAGGCAAGTTGCTGTTTCCACAAGTCTCAAGGGACCTCAGGTTCCTTTCTGTGTTCTCTTATCAGGAAACAATATTCACTCCATTGGAAGCTCAGCAGAGATGTTAGAGAAAAATATTTAAAAATAAAGACAAACTTTGCAGTGGATAGAAACCTTCCCACTTCCTGTATCACTTAATTCTTTGTTGCAGGTTTCTTACCCCTCTCTTTGAAAAATCTGATTTAAGACTGATGGAAACCGTCAAGGCATTAGAATATACCAACCCACGGTGCATTGTGGCAGTTGTAAAGTCCCTATGACATATTTTTTCATTTCATACAGAAAGTACAGTATTTGAGAATGCAAAGTTCAGCCAATCTTGGAGGTACAAGAAGACTTTCTTCAAAGTTTTACGGTCACCCAAGTACATTCAGCAAGTTTGGTTCTCGGTTTCAAGTGTCAGAGGAAACCACATCAACCCACAAAACACCTTTGAATGCATGAGACTGTAGTGAGGCAACCAAGAGTATAAGATCTACCTATCTTGGCTTGTAGCCTAAAGGCCAGATCTAAAAAACCCAAAAAGACTCAAGAATCTTGCTGCCACACCTACAATTAAAGCACATTACATCTGAGATGGAAGTCACCATCCTGAATTAGGCACCAAAAAGTCCATCTACAAGAAGTGGGATGCACAGTTATCCCACTGAGTGGTGCCAGGCTTGAGTGACCCAGTGAAAAAACAACAGACATAGGTACAGTAAAAAAAGTTCCTCCTGAATTTAGATGCCTGACTGCTGAGGAAGAGGAAGGCCTGCAATTTGATTCTCCTTCCATCTTTGAGTGTCCTAATGATCCAACTGCAGCATCAGCTTTTTCTCTTGCCCATTCTCTTCCTGCACCAGTTAAAATTGCATTCTTGGCTGCCCAGTTGCTCACTTTCAGAGGTTTGGAGAGGTTTCATACATGCCACCCCCTCCCCTGCATTACCTGTCACAGCAACTTGGTTATGAGGCGCTCTATTCAGAAATTGGAGATGCGGGTTCAGATCACCTCAAGCTAAGGAGATTAACCTGAATCTCCCACTTCCTGGGCAAGTGCTCTAACAATCTGATTTATAAGTTAACCATACCACTTACATTTCAGTAAAAATGTGGTTGCTGACCATAATGTTCTGAATTACGTATTAATCATAGCCTAAGTATACTTGCTAAAGCAGATTCTTGACACTTTGATGGTAAGCGTCAGAAATACCTGTGTTCAGCTCTGCCTAGATGGAGAACACCGGGCACCTTGCTGGGGGAATTCAATCCCCTGAGCATCAGCACTTAAAGACTGTCCACTCCAAAAACCCAGGAAGGAACAACAGAGCAGGCTACTACAGCACACCAGCTTAAAAAAAAACCGAACTGAGGTGAGATGCAGCTGAGGAAACATTTAGCCTACAGCTACAGTCTTGAAAGTTACCATTACCGTACATTTCAGAGTAGTAGGATGTTTTTTTCATTATAGAAAAAAATCACTTGGCACTGGCCAAATCAAATTTATAAGATATAAGCAATACTGTGCAAAACCATTACCTTATTTCCCTTTCTGCTTTGCAGACCTGTATCACTGTTACCTCCAGTATAATTAAGAACACATTCCAGCAGAGCAAAGCCTCTGAAATGGCTATTTGCTTCTGAGGCTGTAAAATAACTCCCATGTGGATCCGGACACTAGTGATATGTTCTTCATGAACTGCATTATTGGATACAAAAGACTCAATTGAAAATACAAACCCCACTTTTCAACATGGTGGGGACATTTGAACAAAACACCCGCAATTAAAATACCAACTAAATTTTATAGGTAAGTCGATATTAATCTTTAGGCTGAAAGAACTGATCATTAACCTTCAAAGTTGTTCAGTGCAGTGACTTTACTATTCTGTGCAGCTCTTTCTTATGTCCAAATTCAGCACTTTCTGACAGATCCTTGTAACCATCATACACTCCACTTTCCTCATCTGCTGACAGGCCAAAAGCAGGAACAAACAGAGAAACAAGAAATGCTGAGAGTTCTTCCAAGGTACTCTCCATGAGCATGCTGAGATACCTTTCCCCTAAACTTCTCCAATCCTCTTGCAACAGCTCTGAAAAATCTTTCCAGCCTCACCACAAACAGTATTTTTACATCATCACAATGCTTACAAGCTTGAGCTTCAGATGTTTACTTTCTGCACAAGTAACATGGCTATTCTAATCTGCATCGCATTCTTCACATTGTTTTAGGATCAGTTATCTTGAATTCTGTTTTTTGTAAGGCAGTTATCCACCAGGCGGGTTTGATACTTACTGCTTCCTCGGATGATCTGTACTCTCATGCTGAGAAAAAAAAATCTATCAAATTAATCTAATAGGAAGAATCATCTCTTGACCTGATCTTTCAACTAGAAAAATACCATTATGAATTTAAATAGCCCTAGGAGGGGTGGCTTAGGTGCAATCAAATATACTGGTATCTTTGATCACTGATACGAAAATATGTGTTTTATCAAGACTCCTCTAAAAATGTGAGCTGCTATTTAGAAGCTGGAGTATCAGCACTAAACTATTTGCAAAAGCTGCAACAGCTCACTGCAAATTTCTACCAAAAAAAGTGAACTTGTCACCTGTATTTGGCCAGATTTAGGAAAATTGCTACCCTTTTAAACTGTGTGCTAACATACATATTGAAACAGGAGTTAATAGTGAAGTAAGGTTATTTGGTGTACATAAGATGGTACCCTACAAAAACAACTGTGAAAAGTAAGTTTTGCATCATTTTGTCTAGCTTTTTTTTTTTCTAAGACTGGATTTTCATAACCTAGGTGAAGTGCATTTATTTACAAGCTGAAGTATATGGACTCGGCAATTTGCTTGAGCTTGATTTTGTCCTCCTTAACCAGAGGATGAAGTTTTGTACACATAAGGATATTAATAAACACACTTGCTTTTACTGCAGTGCGTAAACATCCAGATGCTTATCTCCCATATTACATGCATCTTGAACACCACACTTTGCCATAAAGAAAACTCATGCATCTGCACAACATATGCCTTCCAACCATTTTCCATTCTAGAGTTTTGGTTTTTAATAGAGACCTAATGCGGCTGGGCACTAGTGTACAGGGAGTCGAGATCAGTAGAAATTCTGCCAATACAATTCAGTAGAAATTGACACCACCAGGAGCTGAACCAAGCCAAAGGTGGGAGCATCTGGTACCTACCAGGGCTCTCCCTCATAACCCAGAATCAACTACTGTTGGCCCAGCAACAGGGAGGGAACTGCTAGCTGCTCATTAACTTCAGGCTCACGAGGAAAACACAAGTTACTCCTCTTCCAACAAAGAGGATGCGTGTGATGAAGTTACTCGCAAAAAGCAAGACCTCGCCGCGGAGCGTTCCGGTATCCCGGCTGCAGTGCACCGGCCCACCCCACGTGCAGGGGAAGAAAGAAAAAAAAAGAAGAAAACTTTTGTGAATTATCTCCATTACATCCTCATGCTACCTCTGTCTCACGCCTGAAGAGTGGTTTTGACCCCCTTTCGCCCCGTATAACAGAGCTTAATCTGGTTTACACTAGCGACAGCGTGAGGCATCCTTCGGGTCTCCTGCTCCTCTCCCTTCCCCGGGGCGGGACCCCCGGGGACGCGGCCCCTGCCCGGTCCGGTCCCGGCTCTCGCCGGGGCAGGAGCTGCCCTGGGGGCTCCGAAGCAACGGGGCGAGCGGCGCTTGGGGGCCCGTGCGGCCGGCCAGCCCTCCCCCCGGCAGCGGAGAGGGGGGGGACGGACGGCCGTGCCGCCCCTTCCCCCGGGTTTCTGCCGCTCCGCAGCGTCTCTCGGCTCCCACAAAGGGAGTGGGCGGCCCCGGAGGCGGCCGGGCAGAGTGGCCCCCGCCGCCGAGGGAGAAGAAAGGGCTCCAGGAAAGGGAGGGGGGAAGGGGGGCTG
>KZ505693.1:1435963-1537067 GCA_002844005.1 Limosa lapponica baueri
TAAAATGCATGGGGGGGGGAGGGAGACAGCATTGCTAAGCTAATTCGATTTACAGCTTTCCTATACGGCAGATATTTTCACGTGGTTAAAAAAAAAAAGAAAATCAGCTGCTGAGCTTTTCCTTGTAAATTTGTCATCTCCAACTTTGAAACTTCATGCCCTTGCTGATATTTATCGAGCCTGCGCTGAACATCAACACAGCAAATCAGCCATGTTTGTAAATGAAACGAGTTCAGTTGGTAAACTAAGAGGTTGACTGTTTTTGTCCCGTGGGAAGTCTTTGCAACTTTTTAATGATCAACTACCCCTTGAAACTAGCATAAAACACAACAAACTGGTTGTAGAAATTCCTCACGATAGAGACATTTCTTTACTACTTTAGGAAAGTTCATTCCCATTAAGCTTTCCTATTTAAAGGTTTATCAGGTCGCAGAGCTTGTATCTACAGTACCCCTTAATGAATATTTCAAGTAAGTTGTAGCAAGGAACGACATTTTCCTGCAAAAAGAACTGTATGCCCAAAATAAGTTGATTGAGGTTAGGGAATTTTAGTTAAAAGATACTGTCAAATGTAAATCGCCGCTGACAACACATGCTGCTTATTTTTTAGGAAAATACTCTACGGCTCTGTATGGGATTGCATTTAAACCGTATTTCAAAATACAGTGATGTATATGAGTTGCATGAGCAGAGTTAAGCTACAAGTGCATTCTTCAAATTGGGGGCAGCTGCTCATGGAGTTCAGACTTCAGCTTGGTTGGCTGGTTTTTATTGATCAGGGAAAAGAAATTCAGGAAAAGTATGGTAATTTACATATTTTATATAAAATAAAGCTATTTCTTATCATATAACTCAGCTATGAGTTATATATGAGAAGGCATAGTGATATTTATACTCAAAACGTAGACAAACTGGAAAAATCTATGGGTCAAGGAGATATAAAATGAAAAATTTCTGCCATAGAACCTTATAAAAGGCCTTCAAGCCTGCAAATAAATAACATTCCACATCTGTCCTTTCCAAAAGATCCGTCCTTTGCTCACACCAGGAACTTCTTAAATTTCAGGACAGGCAAGGAGGAGGAAAGCAAAACATCTGTGGAGGGAAAAGTCAACAAATTTCAAGAGCCAAAGTGTCATTTGTTCTAAAATCATAGAGGTCAGGTTAAGGAATCCTCTCTGCCGGATTGCAAGTACCAGTTGGGAGCCAAGTACAAAGGAAAGGGAAAGAGGGAGCATCTGTGCAACATAAAATCCTGCCAGTTTACAACTTTATAATCAGTTTAACCATTTCTTCAGATTACAGCAAGCTGAAGAGTACTATCTCACACCTATGCGATGGTAAGTGCCAGTTTATTGTTACATGCATTTATCCTCCTCAGAATATTCCACACGAAGTAGAGAATGTATATTGAGATCCAGCTCTGGACTTTATCATCTGACTCAATTATTGTTGTTTAAATAAACATCTCTATACAACCTGTAACTGAAATATATACATTGAATTAGTCTGCAGGACTACATCACCGTTGTTCAGTGTCCATTATAATCATTCCCTAAGAAAAACAACTCTTCTCAGATTTCATTTGAGTACATATGTACCTTCTTGGAGAAGAGGATTACAGTGTTTTCTGTCGTTCCCTTTTCCACAGTTCACTGCTGGTGTTACAAAGTACCAGGCAATCAGAATGGTCCCTGATTCAAGACATAGCACTATTAATATAATTCTTTCCTAACCCAGGTTTCTAATGAGCTTTGAATGATTATGCCATTAGATGAGTATCTCAGCTTCTTAAGCAAGTGTGACTCCACCGCACATTTACACTGAGCAAGCGTATCAGGCATTATAAGATTAGAAATTTCTTAGTCTTTGACAAACTAATCCAATGAGAAAATGGAATGCCGTGGTACAGGTAAGATCTTGAATGAGTCAAGAAATATGCTTAAGAATAAAACATTTTAGGACACTGCACTTTCGTGCATGTTTATACAGTCCCTGAAAACCATCTGCACAATCTGAAACTCAGAGTGCTACTATATCATATATGCCTGACATAGTAGCATTGCAAATTAAAATAGCACAGGAGACATTTACATTGTAAGATAATTAACTTGCTACTGCTCCAAGTTCACTTGAAAGACAGACAGAGATGGCAAAACCGTTAAGAAGGATAATTTCTAAATGTCTAACACTAATTTCTTCTGCTAATAAAAATTTACTCCAAAATTAAGCCAAAAAAAGTTTGCTGTGTAAGACAAGAAAAAAGTTATCTGTAAATACCCAGAAAATACACAGAGGCATGGCTACAGGGAGCTTCTTAAAATCTCACCAACTTTCATGAATTAGAGTTGCCTCAAGGACTAAGTGTTTCAGTTGCAAAGGAATGGAAAATCCTAATATTTAGGATGATGTAGCACAAAGTGAACATGTCTATTTAGCCATCTGTGAATAACAACCTACGGGTAAAAACATTGCCTTTGGCAAAAACAGAGGTTTGGGAGAATTCAAACAGGAGAAAGCCCAGATATACAGAGTCTGAATGGAAACCCTCTGCTATCCTGCACCTAAGTAAACTCCAAGTGAACACCAAATATGTTTTTTCAGCTTTTGTCTGAGTTGCTGTGCTTAAGGCAGAGCTATTGTGCCAATGGCAGGTTCCCTTCAGGCCCCTCAGGAGCATGAAGTCACCTCCTGACCCCGGAGGGCAGCGGGGGCACTCATAGCTGTCAGCAGTGCCGTGCTTTTCCTCATCTATAGCATTTAATAACTTGCACATCCCACCATCCCACCTTACCACCGATCCCACTCTTCATGATCCTTTCTTCTCGCTGCTTATTGGGGCATTTCTACACTATGAACACCGTTGACGCAGTATCTGCTAGAAATGGTGTAGGGAATTTGGAATAGTAACCAGAAGGAGGTACACTGATATAAGCAGCCAATAATCCCACCCAGAACTGCATTTAATGGATAAATAAGATTTTTATCAGTAGCTGTACTGTACATTAAAGGGTCTCTAACTATTAGCTGGTTTTTATTGGGTTTTTTCCACACACTTGTTATCCATGCTGCATCTCTGCCTCATTATCTCATAAGCACCACCCAAGTGTTCTGAAAAAGCATTCTGGAAATAATTATCACTTGTAATCAGAGGGAAAAATACAATAGGGTAAACTGCCTGTCTGCCTCTAATAAACATTCAGCCACTACTAAAAGCTGGTTTAGATAACTCTTCACTTCTTCCCCAGAACCCTTGAAGTGCTTTTCTCCCTCCCCCAGTGAAGTATGTCCAGAGGTTAATAAATCTGAGCTGTGACAGACCAAAGAGAGGAGTGAATTCAAAGCAAAAGGCTCTCACAACACACCCTGCCCACAACTTCCTCTCAACAGAGGCACCACCTCTACAGCTTGATGTACAGCCCAAGGAAAGAGGTGTAGACCAGGGCAGCTCCCAGGTCGCTGCTGGTGTTCCTCAGCTGGTAGCCTGATACTCCACATTAGCAGCAAAAGTTTTTGCCCTTTCTATTCCTGAAAGTGATTTCAAGCGGCAACTTGAAATTTATATTACAGCAATTTGGCTCTGAGATGACAAAGGCTTCCATGAAGATTCAAGGAAATCTGCTGTTTTGCAGGAACCTGGGAAACAGCTGCTCCAGGAGACTGCCAGAGCTGTCATGGGGCAGGGGAAAGGCATAAGTGGATTGAATCTCTCTAGCCTGGCCAGAAAAACCATGACACGGGCTTTCCTCAGGCGCAAGATCCCTCAAGGGCTTGTCTCCTTTGTGGTATGGGTTTCACTGGCCTCAGGACTTGCCCAGACTTAAGTGCTGGCTTTGGAGAGAAGCAGGGACTCCAGGACAGTCTGGATGGAAAAACTGGGGAGTGAAAAAAAGAAAACAGAAAACTGTAAATTCCTACCCTGCTCTCAAAACAATAATTCCCATAACCAGGTTTTTAATGCCCATGCTATTGCATATGCCTCATACGTGTCCACTTCTTCATGCACCTCCACATCCCTCATGCTGACAGCACCTAGGTTTAGTGGTACCCTTCCCTCCAGGATTTCAAGGGGCTGTGAACACCCAGTCATTCCCACCTATTACCGGCCATGATCCAGCCTGGTCCTGAAGGCAGTGGGTCCAGCTGCCTCCTGCCTGGCTGCTGGGGGGAAGGCATCAGGGGCTGCAGCAAAGAGGCTGAAAGCTCTGCAAAGGAGACGTGGGCAGGAGTTAGAAGAGCACAGAAGCACCATCACTGACTGTTCTTGCACAGGGGGTGTGCAGGATCCTTCCCCAACAGCAGTAAAAAAGGCACACCAAACAGTGAAATAAGTGTTTTAATAATAAGATACTAATAAGAAGAGAAATATAGGTAGATTCTTAGATTGCTTCATCCTGGGAACCCTGCTTTCATACGGCATTGGATAGACCTGATGCAACCAGCATAGTTGCCCCAGATCCCACGTTTTGAAATTAAATATGGAACTATCTTGTTATATTGTGGTAAATATATCACATGACTGGACTGTGCCTAGACACCTGAATATGAAGACATTTCTTGTAACTCTTGTCTCCTCAGAGCTACCAAGCAGGAAATCATGCCTGCAAAGGATGGCATGGCTTGGAAACAGGTTAATAGGGCTGCATTGGTTCCAAATCGCAAAATTAGAGGTGAAGTTTTTCTGTTGATTGATTTCTGCTGTTTTCCTACTAGAACTGACTCATTGGCATCAATGGTGTCGAAGGCAAGACTCAGCATGTTTTCTGTGAACAGCTCACAGGCTGGAAATTGTGATTACTGTCCAACAGGAATGATTGGACGGTACACTGTATTATGGCAAATATATTCCTCCCCCAAAATCACAGTGAATTCACATTTTATTTTTTGTGTTGTTGGAAAAAAATGGAACCCATAGGCAATAGAGAATACAATACCATCACTGCTGGTAATCAGCAACAACCTTTCCATAATGGTTCCCACTCTGGGCGTGGGGCTTTTCCTTACATTTTGATAAAACTGTTGGCAAGACTTTGAAGGGTACGGTAACCCATGCAGGCAAAGGAACAGCCACAGTTAAGTTCTTCAGAGGCACCTATAACATGATGAACAAGCGTTAACAGCAGCAAAAATCTCAAAACTGATCCTGGAATTGTGGGAAGGACCTGTGGGACTTGAAGGATCCCAACCCACCACTATTAGGAAGGGGAGAGAATATAACTTGGCCCTCACAGAGGCATGCAAGCTGAATGGCATTTAACTTGTGCTCCTAACATCTCAGATAGCTCTGAATGGATAGAGAATTTGTAAAATATTTTAGCTCATACTTTTAAACCACAATTAATTTGTAAGAGTTGAATAAAGTTTGTGACTCTTTTTTGCTTCCTTATTATTTTGCAAAAAACATTAAATAGGAGTTAATCAGTTAATCATACCTTCTCATCTTTTCTTCAGTGAATTTGCATTTCTTGTCAAGTGTGGTCGAGTGTGCAGTTGGGAAAAGATCTGTAGGACGTCGGTGTTGTTCCGGTGGTTGAGCTTTTAACAGCAAGAGCCGAGATTTTGCTTCCCAGAGACATATACCTGCCCATGCAAAATCTATGTTACAAGAAAGCATCTTGATGTGAGATTTGCAAGCTTTCATCACTTTTTTTTTGTAGGCCGTCTAGAGATAAAGCAAGAAACAGAACTTCAAGAAAGCAGAAGATGAAAGCCTTAAATATGTGACCTCAGTCCAACTTGTGGAACAATGAACATCTCCAATTGTCTTCTGTAGCTTTTAAAGTGAAGTCATTTACTTCTACACCTAAACATGAATTTGATGTCAGCTTTAAGCTTCTGTTATAGAAATTTGCCATAGAATCTAATTCAAGAGGCAATTTAACTTTATTAATGTGGGAGGAAATATGCGCATAATGCAAGCTATTTTTTAATCCTAACTGCCATTCCTGATATTGCAAGCGAGTGCCTTACACCTATCTGGAAAGCCATCATTAGCAAACTGAATAATATATCACTTCCAATTTTCAGCAAATTAGCCCTGCCTAAGATGACAACCAGAAGCCATTTAAAAAATAATAATCCAGATACTATGTCATGTTCCTAACTTGAGGAAGAGTAGGAGTGTCCTAATGTGAGGTTCAGGGAGCATCATTTCAAAACCAGTACTAACTTAACTCTTCCTGCCTATAAAAGCAGGTGGGTACCCTTACATGTATTTCAACTGAATTTTCACAATTGGATAAAAAAACGATAATGTAGTCTGGAAATCTCTGTGTTTCACTTTTCTAATGTTATTTAGAGAGATCCTCTGCACTCAAACATTACCATTAATAGATAGAATGGAAGCAGAGTTAATGCTTACATTTTATCTTTAAAATCAACTCTGCATTATGTGAAGTGTCTGATTTTTGGATTAAATACGCTTACATTGAATTAACTACAGGTAGTTATGGAATTAGTCTTTAAGTCATGTTGAAAGAATAGCCTGACTTGAAAAACAGAGGAAATAAAATGCCCTATTAATTCATAAATAAATAAATATGGGCTAAAGGAAAAGTTTATGGGGCTATCTTGTTTTAATTACTGCCGAGTTAAATTGCACTGGCTAGAACTTATTTTCTGATTCCGTTTCTACTTACATAGCTATCTACAGTGCAAAGTCAGTGTTAAATGCTACCGAGTCTGACAGTAGCATTTGCTGTCTCTTTTGTGCTGTATAAACAAATGCTCATCAGTGAAGAAGCAGTCTAGCATTTTTTAATATCTAGCGAGGTATCAGCTCCACTTTAAAAAGAATTATAATTAAAAATTCATGAGATAGTGGAAATATTTAGAATCTGAATTGCATAGCTAGAAGAGACAACTACGTCTATGTAAATATTCTACGCATGATGGATGGATTGTCAGGCTGTATTTACTAAGGTAGTGTTTCTGTGTAAACTCTTGCTAATTAGAGGTTTGTTTTGGAGAAGGAGAGGCAAAACCAATCAGTTAGAGGGGAGAGTTTAGGAGGTGAGCTCTCTAGCTCGTCTTTGACTTCAATCAAGAAATGCCTGTGTTTAAACAAAAGAAAACATTATCAAGCTTTAGTCAATGGTTATCTGCAGAGACACTGCAGCGCTGTATTTACCATTCCTGGATTCCACCCTGCACATTTCTGATCATCTGCAGGGAGCAGACAGAGATGCCGTCCTGCGGGTGGCAATTAAAATTCTTCCCCATCTTCAAAAACTCTCTTCTCCTTCCCCTTCCCCTTCCATTATCGTGCAGCCTGAGATGACCCCGCCGCAGGTACTCCCAGGAATGCACACACCCCCTGGTAAGAGGCACCATCAACCCGAAGATAACGTTTGTATCTCATCTTCAGCTGCCCATGAAACCAGCGCTTTCTTGCTTTTTCAGGCTTTCTCATTTGTAAAAGGGGGGGGGGGGAACAAACCACCCTGACTGGTATCTTGTGCGCAATACAACCAAGCAAACTTTTTTTTTTTTTTACTTCAAAGGTTCTTTTAAAAATACTAGCAAGGAACAGGAAAAATAGCTATTATTGGTGTAGGATTTTTGATAAAATATCAGGAACTACAGAAGATTGAAAGTTGTTGTCAAAGAGTGACTGAAAACAAGCCAATTATAAAATAAGCAAGTCAGCACATAGAGTTTACACAGTGATTTTTGGTGAATACTTTATATTATAACATTTCCAAAGTACTCTATAAACTCTGTAAGCTGATGACACAAACAATACAAGATTCAATTAATTGACATGAAAATGAAGCGACAAACACAAGACACTACAGGGAAAAAAAAAAAAAACAAAACACAAAAACAACCCAAAACTTTAAATCCCAAACCAAATCACTGACATGTAGGTTAAGGATTTCCTAATAAATTCTTTTTAGCAGCACTAGTTCAGTTTTCAAACGCTGCTAAGTTATTTGTGATGAGGCTGTACCTTGGTGGATTGTATCCTTATGGGCTACGTTATTTGGTTTTTATTCAAATTTTTAATACTAATACAAGTATTGTGTTTGTTTTAAAAGCAGAGAAGTACTTAAAGCATCTTGAAGACAAAATGCTTGCAATAAGAAGTTAATTGTTAAAAACAACAAATATGAACTACACTTAGCTAATTTAATGGAATTTCACTCTCAAGACCTATGTTATGTTTCATTCAAATCTGAAAATCTTACCAGGGACAGAAATGTTCAGTAAGCTCCAAGTTTCATCCTGCAGTCACTTAAAACAGCCACGGGATGGCAGTGTGAAACTGCAAGTCAAAGCCTTTAACTCCTTTCCTCCTAACACCCAGTTCAGCTGCGCTAATGAAATCAGTGCAACCTGTATTCGCAAAGCAAAGCGCACCAGCTGCCTCTGTACTGGTAACTTTTTGCACTTTTCACATCTTTCAAAAGGCAAATCCGAAACCCCAGGTTCAGTTTTCCTGAGACCCTCCAGCTGGCTGCAGCAGACCGGGGCTTCATGCTGACTGTCCCCGGCGGGAGGCTGCCCAGCTCTGGGTGCTTCAGGCAGACAAAACAATCACTCTGATGGAAAAAATGATGAGGCAGGCTGTCTACAGGGGAGTTTTTCCTGCTCCTGAACAGTTTAGCATTAGCTTATTTCATAAAGCGTGAGTTTTACCCGTTTATTTTTCACCTGCCTTATGTTCACTTATTGGCTGCATCAACGTCCTCATCACACGTATAGTGCCTGAAAATTGACAGTATCAGGCTTATTTCACACACTGTTCCCCTGACAGCATTTCTGTCAGAAGCAGAGTCCAGAGAAGGTTGCAGAAGGGTGGGTGGGAGAGGGATGCAGGTGGGTGCAGGAGCTCATGTGCAAGGTTGAATGCCAGTACAGTGGGTACTTCTTGGCTATAACATTTCACTGCATTTAAGGACATAATATCTATCTTTCGCTTCATCTAAATGCCACATTAGCCTCATCTCTTTGAAAAAACAAAGAAAAACAACTTTAATGGAGCTTTTTAGTCCCTCAAAATTTCTGATATTGAATTCCTCCTGGTGCCATACTGAACTATAGCTTATTAGCATTTAACAAGCAGGATGCCTTCGAAGTTCATGGGTTTAATTGCTTTGCCAAGGTAACAGGTTTTACTTTTATATATTTTGTGTAATGTTGTGTAATACTGACAAAATAATAAACTCCACATCCCTTCCTGAAGCAAATCTCTCATTAAAGTCAGTTTGAACTTCACCACAGAAAAAAAAAAGAAAAAAAAGTGAATGACTAAGCCTGGAATTTGAAATGACCACGTGCCAGACTTTGCAGCAGTGACTGCAACAAAGCCAACAAAAGCCAAAGAATTTTGCTTGAGATGAAATCTTTTGCTGGCAGTAAATAATTAATAAGCAATTGTTACTAAGAAAGACTATCTAGGGAAGCTAATAGCTGTTCAGTTTAAATTCCAATGTCTTTTTTTTTCTCTAATACATATTTTAAAACACCTGTCTTTAAAATAAAGTTAATTTCATGCCTATGTGAATTGGCTATGCGTTATGAAAGAGCCTTTCCAAGAATGTCTGAAACATAACAGCTATCATGACAATTTTCAATAAATCTTTCCTGGCTGGGATTCTCAAAGGAAGAGAAACTAATTGATGATTGAATTATCCTTTTATCTCTAAAAGTGATCTTTCTGAATCAGGACTGAGGCACTGTGAGGAAATGGGTTTGGAGCGTTTATATTTCTGCTGTCTTGATTCCCCCTGTTGTCTGAAAAGCCAACGCCCCAAATTTCTACTTTATGGGTGAGATTTCAGAGGGCAGAGGTAGAAGATGGCCAGTGACTCGATGAGGGGGTTAGAGTACAGGGTAGTGGTAGCCATACACCAGCTATACTTCTCTTGCAGAAATGCTGGAGATGCAGAAATGCACCTGTTTTAAAATCAAAGTGGAATCGACCAGTGTGACATGGATACAGGGCAGGTAAACTGGGACCTGCACGGCTAAAGCAGAAGTAACACCTCCGAAATAAAGGCTCCAGGTCACAAGAAGTATCCAATGGCTCTGCTTCTAGCTACTGGGTTCCTAACAACGTCTATGCCAGCAGGCAGAGCGTGTCTATGCTACCTGCTCTCTCTCTGCTTTGCCTTCTTCACCTGCAGAGGCAGAGGAGGAAGAGGCAGCTGTAATCAGGACATGATCTGAAGGCAGGCCAGACGCTGCTTGTGAAGCTGAATGCCACTCTCTGGCCAGAGGGCACCCGCCCAACACCTTTCATTCGCAAAGAGCTAAACGTTTTATTTCTATGTTTCCAAATGGCATCACCTGTTTTACAAACAGAAAAGTACATACATGCTATGGCTTTTTAGTTTCTCCAAAAAAAGGCTGTGCTTCTCAGGCAGTCCCAGTCCCTCTGGAAGAGCAAGGAACACAGTCAGAGCCAGTGGTGCCAAGCCACTAAGTGATGCTGAAGATCCCAGTTTTAACACCTCTCTGAATAAAAGATATTCTCACAAAACGTCACAGCATTATAACTGGCTACAAGTCTTATTTTTTCCAATCTGAATGCAAGCAGAATTTGAATATTTCCTGAAGACACACATCATTGACATATTTTAATCACATAATCATTTGAGGCAATCAATAAAATCACAACTACTGAACTGTACATATGTTTTGGTATATTTAAATGCCTATTCTTATATAAATGATGAAGTATTTCAATGGCCCCTTTATGCTCTACTGGGATGCTCAGTAGTTCAGAGAGAAGAAGTCTCACAAACAAATCTCACAGTGGCAAACTGCACAAAGCCTGGTTCCTGCACACCAGTGTCATCTGCATGTTCCTTAAAAGTCTTTGAATTAATATGTTAAATATTTATACTGTGACTCCTTTTCCTAGCTTTTGTCAGGAACTAATGGGCTTTCAGTTAATAAATTATATCACGTACATTTAATAACTTCAGCAATGTGTGCAAATCTCTGTTCAATGAAGCTGTAGAGACACATTTCTGTCTTAACTGCCACAACAACGGAACAAATTCGGTGGATGTAGTACAGTTATTTGCCATTAAAATGTCAACAGAGAGTTTAAATGAAATGAAATTAGCTGTTCAGGTGTAGTTTTCAATTAATCAGTAGACAAAGCTCTTTCTAAATGTTGGAAGTATGGAAGGGATGCAACGGGGTGATTGTAAGAGTCTTTAAGAAGGCTCCCCCATTTTTGGCTTTGAGATATGTGTGAATGTTTAAGATGCAAAGTCAGAGGGTCACACTCCAGCTGAGAAATAACAGGTGTGACTTCCAACATAAACAACGTTGACTGACATTGATTCTGAATTTGGCCTGTTGTTTAGAAAATGGTTTTGGCTGGTTAAGGTCCCAGAATACAAAATACCTTCACACAGTCACAGGTGTTCTCAAATTATTTGAATGTAATGGATTGCATAAAAATGTTATTTAATTATAGAACATAAGAATTTTCATAATTGTGCTGGAAATACACAGTGTGGCTCTATACCTTGTGAAAACAGTGGCCACCAACAAAGAGGTATAACCAGCGGCCACCGACAAAGAGATATAACCAGAGGTCGCAGTAATACTTAGCACTATGTTGGGTTTTTTTAAAAAAACTTTTTTTCACTATATCACTGTATCACATGTATTCTTCATGTCTGAAACAAAGCTCATCTGTCAGCACTTGTGTTGGAATCCCCCAAATTGCCAAAATGCGTCAGGAAGTCTTTGTCAGGGGCCACTCTTGCCTTCAAGCGAACACAGAGCAGGAGCTGGAGCTCTGCCATGACAAATGTGGCACTGCCAAAGCTTATGCCTCACCTGAGCTGTCTGAGCTGTGCACTGGAAATTATGGTCATGGGTAGCTTGAGAAGGACTCCCCATGGAGCACATCAGGAGGAGGCTGGGGATTATTGTCTTGCCTAATTCTATTTCCTTTTTTTTTTTTTTTAAAGAGCTGTAATAGTAAAAAATTTTACTTCCTGCAAGCTGTACATATAGTAGTGGAAGAAATATAGACCTGCTAACATCAGAGAGTAAGAGAATACAACCTCCCTTCAGAAGCTACGTAGGAAGAAACTGCCTCCTCTGTGTTGCACTGTCAAATGCCATTGGTTCTTTCCTGTAGTAAAAACACAGAGGGAATCCATGAGACTTTCCTAATGAGAGCAAAGTGGGAAAAAAGTTTGCCTGGCTGTGAAAAGCGAGAGAGAAGCTGTCTATCACAGTTGATACTCTCACAAATCAGTGGTGGAGAGCTGTGCCTATTACACAGCAATAGAATCTCATACAAAATTAGTTACCATTTTTTGCAGCAGATGTTATACGCTGCACATAGGCAACTCAAATGACAGTCCCTCTTCCAATGCTTTTCAGTGATTGCCTGGATAGTTCGATAAGTTATCCGGATACCGCTTCTGCAAGGACATGTTATGGTTGTATACCACTGCTAATGGAGAATTCTCCTTAATTTATGACTTCTACCTTTACAACATTTTTTTTTTATTCAAAGCATTTATTTGAAAATTAATAAAGCATGTAAGCATTATAGTAATAGATGTGTTTATGAGATTTACTGAGGAGAGTTTGGGCTGACACAAATAACATCTCTAACTAGTCGATTATTGTCCTTCCCAGGAGAACATCAGAAATTATCAATATTAAAAGACAACATGCCATTTCCAGTGCTTTTCATTTTACCCATGTCCATACTTGTACACATTGTTTTGCTAATTAGAAACAACAAAAAAAATCCGTTTGGCATCTGGATCTTTCTTTATGAGACCTGTCTGGTGCTCAGTCCCTTCTGTCCTGTCTTCAGCAGCAAGGCAGCAGCAGGTGCCTCAGAGGAAGGCAAACTTACATCAGATTGACAGGTCCTTAAACTGTCCTCCAGTTTAGTTTCCTAGTCCTCAGCAGCTACGGCCTGGCTCGGTCCCTGGGGCCTGAGATGTTTTCTACAGCCTTTGATAATGCTGGCAGGTGAAATCCTCCCCAAAAATCTACATAATTCCTAAGCCTGTGTGTTGCTCTGTCAAATTTGTGGCCTCCTTTTTGCTGTGCCTACCTGTGTGCTTCTTTCTTCCTGTGCTTCTTACAGGGTTAGCAATTTACAACAGCTTTGAGCAGCACAGAACAACTCCCTCACTGTTTAAATGCTGATTCAGAGTAATTATTGCTCTTGGGTGAGTGCAATTTGTGGGATAATCATGCAGCTTTCTGTTGCTTACAATCACCTTTTCCCTCTTGTTTAGGAGGCAGCCTTGTTCAGCACAAACATTCGTATAACTCATATATGAGAGGGCATATCCTTGACTTATCATCATCTGTGATTTTTTTCACTTGACAGGTTGAAAAATGCGTACACCTATTTTCTCTGATGGTTCCCTTATCACCGTGGGCCTTCCTGAGGCTAAGTCTGCTCAACCATTCAATTTTGATTCTGGAAGCAATGTTAAGGCCATTAGCTGTGTCCACATAAGGATGCTGTTATAAAACTTGACATGCTTATTAATCATAAATTCAGTAGACATTCTGCTTCAACCTTTCTCGGGTCTGCTTATGCTTCATTTATGATGTAAAGTGAGGGTTTGGGGGGAAGGTGGTGTATTTTTAGATCAGTATTTATGTCAGGTAGCAGACTGTTCGGTATTTCCATATCAGTTTCCACCCAAGGAAGAGCATTTAGCTCTTTTCCACTTGTATTGCACATAGTTTGCTCCAGAGTGCGACAGTGAAAAAGTGCAGTTAGAGAAGTTCAAGAACGGGTGGCTGCAGACAAATGTTCACTCTGGCTTATCAGCGGGGGAATATCACTGTTCCTTTGTCACCATATATTACCCAATATTCCTCCAGCATCATGACACCATCATTTGAGGGGTAGGTAAAAACAGCATATTAAGAAATATTTTTCTTGCTGCTCCATTCCACCAGTGACTTTTAAAGTGAAGCTGCCAAAATGTATATTCCTGAAATGCTACCTGTCTAAACCCATAGAGCACTGGGGGTTTCCAGGCTGCTAGTTAAATACACCTCAAGAAGATTGTGCGTATGTATTCATTTTTGGATTCCCAGACTGACTCAAGATACTTGTAACACATTGTGCGTTCAGCCTGGATTCATGAAGTGGCTTAGCAAAGTTCATTAGCCTTGGAAAACTTGAATTCATTTTCATGGATGAGGGAGAGAAACAGACTGCAACCCTCTGCTAGCATCTGCCGGCACATTGCTCTGAGCCCACCAGCCCAGGTTATGTCTGCATCCAGCCCTGGCCACAGATAAGATTTCTTATCATGTGGAAAACAACTGGCTGCAACTCTGTTATAATTGTATTTTCCTCTGATTGCCTACATTTGTTCAAATCCAATAAACTAAAAGTGAAATGCAGTGAGGCAGAAAACGTGTAGATCAGCACCAAAGATAATGTGAATGCAGTGGCCTGTGAACTGAGGCTCCTGAATTTTGCACGTGCAGGGGAGTTGGAGACAGCAGGAGAGGAGGTCAGATTTAAGACCACAACATGGGAAGAGACAGTATGGGTCACCAGGTCTAGTCTCCAGATCTCACAGGCAACCATATCATAGAATGTCTTTCATCAGTTTATTGAGCTCTCTGTGTAGTAAATTTTCATGACAAATGCACAGGCTGCCACTGTTGTTTCAAATCCTGTGCAAATATTGCTTGTCATCTTCCCCAGTCCAGAAAGATAAGATTAAAAATAAAATACTCCAACCCCTTGCCCTGCTCACTCCAAACACAACCTCCTGTTTTAATTTCAGTCTAAAATTTTGGTATTGTCATTTGCATTCTTTTTGAGCTGTGCTGCATTTTCCACCTTT
This sequence comes from Limosa lapponica baueri, assembly GCA_002844005.1. NCBI lineage: Eukaryota > Metazoa > Chordata > Aves > Charadriiformes > Scolopacidae > Limosa > Limosa lapponica. The sequence goes on from KZ505693.1 coordinate 1,450,786, forward strand.
TTGAAAAAAACTTGCCTTGTTAGCTGACCTGGCCACACATCAGAGCATCAGTGCTCACCTTCTGCCTACCTCCACAGCTTCCGAATGTTCTGTCCTTCCACCTCAGGTGGAATCATTAATTGCATTATCCTGTCTTCCCACTGTCCAATAAGTGCTGAAACCCCACGGCTGAACACCACAATTAATCTCTTGTGATGTTCAGGTACAGAACAGATTCATGTTTGATTCTTTCTATTGGGAAGTTTCTCATTAGAGGTTGTAAAATAAGAAAGATGACCATTATGGGTGGGCCTTTCTTCTTCTCTCTTTTTTCTTTTGCCTGTACTTGAGCTTGAAGATCTTATTTTCCCTTTGATTTGCTCTATTTTATTACTTTTAAGGTAACTTTTTTATGCAAGTTGCTTTTCATGTGCTTTTTTCACCTACTGGGCTATATCTCCAGGCTGTGCTCTGTGCGATGCCCATAGCTCCCCTTAACTGCAACTTGACTCAGATCTCACCAGCCTTTGTTTGACCACACAGTGACTCATTGTTTCATAGGATTTCAAATATTGCTGTCATACTAATAATACCTAGATGCATTACTTTAATGATTGCTTGAGAAGTTTTATTTGTTCATTTAAGCCCTTTGAAGCTAAGCATGCGATGTGTTTCCTTAAGTTACAGCTTGGAAATTTAAAAGTCAAGCTATTAATTGTCAGCATTGAGTCTTCAAATGTCTAGAGGGATGTCTGCCCTTTCGTTTGATAATGTCTCTGATAAATCCCAAACTGAGACACTGCTATGTGTTTTAGGGAGTTTTAATTACGTTCTGTGTTATCATTTATTAGGCATATGAAGGTAAATGCAGAGTTTCTTCTTATATCAGTAAAATTTGTGTAAGAGTCATGGATCTGGGATTAAGGCTCCACAGCAGCTTTGATTGAATTATTTCCTAAGTTCTTTTTTGCAATCATTATTGTAATGGACTCTGGATGGAAATACCTAAACCCCTTCACACTGGGTCACATTGATTTGCAGTGCTGATTTACCAAATTTCATGAGGACTAAGATAAAAAGGGCTTGTGCTTTCAACTGGAGAAGCATGCATTTCTTTTAAACACAAAATTAGGCATGAAAAACTGGATCATTTGGTGTTTGATTTTATTTCTAAACTAAGTTTACAACTTCCCTCTGGCTTTGTTCCTTAAGACTTTACGATATAACAGCATTTTCAACACACTTAAGTGATTAGAATAAAAAAGAGAGTTATTGGCACAGCAACAATAAACTTTGCAATACATAAGGTTCAGTCGCCTGGTCTTTACTGTGGCATTCAGAACCCCATGGAGCCAGGACACAGACACATTCACACTAACAATGCCTGGAGACAATTACTTATTTTAAAAACAGTCTATCAAAATCAGAATATTGGCAGATTGAACAGGGAGAGTCTGTAAGATTCTTACTAGATAATGCTGAATTAATGGTCTAGCTGAAATCCCATCTGTCTCTAAACTACAGGTACTGCACTTAGGACCCCATGGAAATGCTTCTCTCTGCTCAGGACCCTCAGGGTCATCTCTGCCTTTTGTATCCAGATTCCAGAAAAGTAGGTAACTACAGTGACCCATTAAATGTAAAATACTTAAACAGTCTTTGGAGGAGAGACTGGGAGTTCTGCCAGCAGACCATAGAGTCATGCTTATTTTTGGACTCACTGCACCCATAGATGTTTAAGAAAACTCTGCTAATTTGAGCAACAGCTTTAGGAGAGGTGGGGATATTCCCCACCAGAGTGACATGTAGCCCCTGGTCACAGGATGCTTGAGAGAGCTGGGGGCTGTACACCCCAGGCAGCTGAGCTGAACCTGCTCCAGGTACTGAAATAAGTCTGGAGGAGTTGTCTTCTGAAAGAAAGACAGAAAGAGACAAAGGAAAGTATCGCTGCATTCTGTATGAAGGCCAGGTGAGTAGGCATGTGATGGACACTTAGATGATCTGACTCCTTCTGTAACACATGCCAAGAAACACCTCTTTTTAGATCAGACTAGATTTAGGCAAGGAGAATTCAGGCTCTCCTACTTTCCACGAACTGCTATTTTCTTTCTTATGATGCACTAAATGTAACAAAATGATCTTCAAGAGCTCTGTGAAAAAAAGGACCTGTGGCAGAGGTGATGTGACAGCAGTTATACTAAAAGCTACTTCATCCAGTTTGGAGAATCTGATCCAGCTATTTTTCAGTTTGATTCAGAAAGCCACAGACCATGAGTATCATTTAGCAAACATTGCTAACAGGCATGTACAGGCTATTTTATGGGTGTTTATGAAAGTACATGTGACTGTTCATAAATGCAGTGATGAATAATAGAACAGCAAATGTTTTCTATACTGTAGTGGTATCTTCCATATAATGACTTCAAATATGGTTATAAATGGTGTCAAATCTGTCACCACATGGGCCATAAGAGGAGGAGAAGGCTGAGATAGAGAGGCTGTGCACAGATGACTAAATAAAGCAGGAGAGGGTCCTCAGTGTACTCCTACCCTAGGGCATGTCCATGTGCTGAGCTCTCCTTTCCCTGAAGAGGGGATGGGCAAACACCTAAGGCAAGTTGTTTCTGCCCATGCCCAGGAAATGGATCCTGGGCAAGGGAACAAACCAGTGCCCCAGAGGACACAGGGGATATCATAGTGCAGGACTCTGGGTCGCCTCTGTTTAATATAGCCAGACAGATCAGGTGTTTGGCTTGTGTACACACAGGGAGATTATGGCAGAAGTAGGAGCTGACTAACAAGTCAATTATGCATTTTCTGAAATTTCAAAAATTTCTGCAAGCTTGCAGAAAAGAAATAAAACTTCCCGTAATTCCATGTAACACAGGAGTCGCTGCTGACCCCTGACTACTGGGAGGAATCGAGCCTGTCGTTTCTAGTCTACATACACACACAAACCCAAATCTTTCTCTTTTTATTGCGCACTATGGATAGTTTGAGCTTGTCTCCTGTCAAGATGTCTGCAGAAAAACTTTGCCAAAGCTCTTGTTAAATAAGCCGCTGCACAAGCAGCCATTCACCTCCAGGTCCAATTCTTCATGGGTCAGGCAATCCAGCAGCTCCACATGGGACCTTAATAAAACATTCCAGGAAAGCTCCAGGGACATACAGGCATTAAAGGCTGTTAACAGCACCATAATTAAAAACAAATTAACAGGAAATCTGAAATTGCCTTATGAATTGTTCCTGTCTTGTGTCACATCTCATAAATCTCAAATTACCTTTGAAATTTGACTTAGTATTTCAGAATAGCTGCAAGATCAACAAACCACTAAAAAGTAGTTAAAAATGTACAAAATTTGCTTCCTTAGCACTGAGACCGGAGGATATCTTTGACAGTCTGTGTGGCACTGACACTTTTAAAACCCTTTATTTACTTCAGAGGAAAGGAACAGCACAGGAGAAGATGGTTCAGTAGCTGCAATTGTATTTGTAGTGAATATATCTCTGGCATGACTGTTGCTTTCTGCTGAACTTGAAACAGTTTAACCCTTTTTAGCCAAAGCATCCTTCCTGTCACAGGAAGGGTTAGGTAGTTTCTGCATCCTCGTTTAGCCAGGTGTTTATTATAATACCTAGATAATGAATGAAAATGAAAATTTCTTCCAAAAGAATATGGGTTGAACTTCCCAGCATTTTCCAAAAGGCTATGCTTAAAGATTTAAATTATTCCTCATTATAGTAACACATTTTGTTAATAAAGGTGAGCCAGAGGAACCATATAAAATTTTGACTCGATAGAGAACATGAAATTTGCCACAAAACCAATTATGAACCTATAGGTATATGCTCATGCAACTACAGGTATCTATTGTATGCTTACCAACTTAAAAGATTGGTGAGGATATAATAGATTAGGTTTTGCAGGAAATCAAATTTAAATTTAATGTGTCAAGATGGCTATGGTTTCATTAAAAGCCTGATGCTATTGGATATTTCATTAAAAGCTCAAATCCTGTGGAAAAATAATTATGTGATGATCTCAACTTTTATTTAAAAACAAAGCAATTGTCCAGCCTCCCCGCCTGGCTGCAGAGAAAAGCTTGAAAATGTTTCCCAAGCGTACTCTAGAGATGCCAAACCTGCAGGCAAATAAAAAAGCCCTAGATAAAATACCTTAAAATTCCAGGTCTTTGTGAACTCATCTTACAGTTTTTTTCAGGACTGACAATCCTGCTTCCTTCAAAAAAAAAAAGAAAAAATCTAATCGTTTGCATTGTCATCATAAAATATAGCTTGTCATTTTTGTCGGTGTACCAGGTTTTTATTATTGCTAATAGTGCAGTTTCTCGTATTACATTAGTTAGACTACAAAGTTCTTCAGCAAGTTTTGGGTCATTTTGTTCCCCCCCACACTAACATCTTTGTTTAATCCACAAAGCAATGATCAACCGCACTGTATCATGTAAATCCCACCGAATTGTTTTGTTGGTTTTTTTTTCCCCCTGCCAAACTTGCACGCACGAAATTAATTTCTGCTTTCTGCCAGGCTGTGTCGACACAGGTCAGTGTTTCGCTGGCCCGGCTACCTAAGAAGAGCCCAAAGAAATCAATCCGTGCCCCCAGCACAGCGCGGGGCAGGGCAGGGCATCAGGCAACTCAAAGAAAAGGGGACTGGAAAGCATTGGAACAAAACCAGCCCAGGACGCCAACAGAAAAGCCACTGGGTTTGTTGAGAAATTTAGTTCCCGAGATGTCCAGATGAGGCCACTGTGGGTTTATTATACCCATTTCAAGAAAGGAATTCAATTTGGTTACCTCAGAGTTTCCCGTCCCCACAACTGCAAGCGTGCTCAACAGCCTGTTTTTCTGTTGGAGAACAAAGAAAAGGAAATGGTTATTCTTTTTTCTTCACGCAGCAGTTACGGTACTTGCGGAGGCAGGAAGGGAACTGGACAATGGAAGCTGCAGATGTGGAATTTCTTTTTTAAATCCCCGCTGCTGCTGCTGCTGCCCGACAGGCAGTGGAGATAGAGCACTGCAAGAGCGGGAGATGCTGCCAAACTGGAGCAGAGCAAGTGTTTTTGTTTGATGGAGAGCCCCAGGTGAAGCTTTCCAACAACGGCTGGACCCAGACCGTACTGGGCTGTATCACAGGCTTCGGTTTCGAATCGGCATCATGATGCAAAGCCAGGGAAGGGTACAGAGCCCTTTGGCTGAGTCACGCTGTTAGGAAATGGGGATTTCTGTGGTGAGAGGCTGGACCCGGCCCTGCCAAGTCCCCGGGCAGTGAACTCTAATGGGTTTTGGAGATGGGGACGACGTCCTCATCCAAAAATATCTGGCCAGCCAGGCGGAGGGGAGACTGTGGCTACAGGGAGACTGTGCTTCCTTTGTGTTTTGTTTTCAGTTGTTACTAAAAGTGACCTCCTGAAGGAGGAGCCCTGAAGGGATGGTGGGAACACGGGCGCGCACAAGCCCAGCCGTAGGGAGAGCTGTGGCAGGTTCCTCCTTCCAGTGGTGCCATTAAAAGAAAGGAAATGCACAACGTTGTAAATGTTCTCTAAAAGGCTTTTTTTTCTTTCCTTCATGTTTTCTGCTGCAGAAGGGAATGCCTTGTTCAAATCCATTTAAGCTGCCTGATAATAAGTGTTTTTTTAACAGCAGCTGGGCAGAGTCAGGGCTTGTGAGAGGCTCTTTTTTTTTGCTTCTCTACCTGCTTGGGTTGAAGGGACACATTTTAGCTTCAGGTCCTCCTGTCATGAAATGCCGAATCTGGCCCAAGCTTGGCCTGCCATTGGGTTTCCTCTCCTCTCACGGAGCGGCTCCTCTGCCGACAGCAGCAGGGTTATCTCCCCACGCTGGGCAGCGCATCTGGATGGTGGTTAACAAGAACACAGTCAGAGCTTATGGCTGCAATGGGATTTAATATAATGTTTGTTTGTAAGCAGACAAATATTGGCGGAAAGTGCTTGCGAGGAAGGGATCTGTGGCTCTCAGTCAGGCTGCCAACCCACTCTAACCAAACAACTACCTCTAGCCTCAGCCCTTTCCAGGCTCGTCCAGGCACTCCAGGGAATGCAATATTTCAGCCTCAGGACCAGTTGTTTTCATGCCATGCGACTCTGTGAAGGCTCATGTTTTAATTATGTGGCTCGCTCATCTCGCCACCATCTCGCACTTATTGCTGTGGTCCTGGCTCCTCTCCTGCCGTAGGACTTGGCTCGATGGACACAGCCACAGGGATGCTCCCTCTATCCCCTCTCCTCCCAGACAAGGGCAGCTCTGGGAGGAACCCGAGGCTGAAAAGAGACTGAGTGGTGCTTGGCAGTAAGAAGAACTGCAGGGACTCAATCCACAGAGGTTGCTGGAGTGCCCCAACTCCCAGCTGCAGCTCCGTGCATAGTCCTTTAGCATCTGAGCTAATAATGCAGGGTTTTAAGGTGAGGGTCTCTGAAATGAGGTGGTGGGGAGGGAGGCTACACCCACCATCAAGTCTCTCAGGTAGCAGCAAAGCATCTCCATCACCACGGATCCACTAGAGAGGAAAAACCCTGAAAGTCTTGTACTTTTTGTATTTGCTGCAATTTTCACCTGGCTTAAATGGTGCCCAAAGTTTTTGAGTATCCTTTTTAGGGTCCCTTTGATTTTAAACTCACTGTATATTCCTGTAGCAATACAATTTCCTTTCATCAGCAGAGCTTGCTTCAGCTGTTCTCGGGTATTATTATACCTCACTGCTTCCTTCCTCTCCCATCAGTCCCTCTATCCCGGAGTTAAATGTCATTTCTAGTTTGAGCTATTTGACTGCTAGTCCCCCTGTACCCCAGAATAGCCCAGAAAGACAGGAAAGATCACGGGAAAAGGGACATCAAGTGGCTACATTTTCCACATCACAAAAGAACCAGGCCCCAAAAATCTCACTGATAAATGTGAAAGTAGCACAGGACATTTAAGACAGAGTAATTTGTGCAGAACTGTGTGGTATGACCGCTCACACTTGGCGACGTGGGCAGCAAGCAATCATCCAAGTGGGTGCAGATACCGCTGGAAAATGTCACTGCTGCAGTGAAGGTGGTACCCTTTCTGAAAAGAAAGAGGCCTATCCTTACTACAAAGGGGATATAAAAGCTAACATTTTTTACAAGCATTAACTTTTTCTTCTTTTTTTCTCTTAACTAAAGAGAAAACAGGACTCACATAGAAGTCTTTACAAGCATTTTTCTCAGTGTGCAAAGTTTTCTGGTGGAATGGTAAATATTTCAGTGAAATCAGAAAGAATAAAATAAAAATGACTGTGAAAACATCCTTTACATCTGAATTGAAATGATGGCTTCTTCGTTTGCTTGTTTTCTTCTGTAGCTTGTTTGCTTGTTTTTTTGAAGTCACTCTTGTTAATTGTCCTGCAGCCATGGTATGTACCAGATAGCCAAGAAAGCTGACATGGTGAAGTTATATACAGCATCCTTGTGACCTTTTTGCAGTGAAGACACATATCTGTCCAATAAAGCCCAGGCCAAATGACAGTGACAGCTGCCTTGTGGCATTCAGTTTGAATTGAACAGGTTTGCTCACAAGTCAGGAGCAAGTATTTCATTACAGACTGTGCACCAAGACCGTCATAAGCCCCCAAAAGTGAAACTTTCCCTCAGCAGCCATGGAAACTGCCTCAGTGGACTGAGATGCACTTCACAGGCTCCTCCTCGTCTCCTTGCTTTGACTTTCCCGCCTCCTGCAAGCTGTCATCCCCTGTTGGCATTTGCATGTTGGTTTAGCACTCGCACAGGAAGAAAAACTCACTTCATCTCCCAGGAGAGATCCAGGGTGTTATGGGAACTGAGCACTCAAAGAACGAGCAGCGAAGCAGCATGGTTTTTCTGAGGAAAGGTCCAAAGTTGCCTGCGTGGGAAGATGCTCTTCTCTCAGGGAAAGAGCCTAAGTCACTGCTGAAACGGGGATTGCGTTATGTCAGCTTGAGCCTCATAATGAAAGGGATGACCAGCACGCCTGACTTCTTGTGGGGACTGCCCGAGGTGCAGAAACTGAACCTTTCACGCAACCAGCTGGTGGTGATTCCTCCTTCACTGGGAAAACTGGACAGGCTGGTAGTGCTGAACCTGGGTGGCAACTGCCTGAAGTGTCTGCCTAAAGAGATTGGGCTGCTGAGGAACCTGAAGGTCTTGTTTGTTAATATGAATTGCCTGACAGAAGTGCCAGCAGAGCTCAGCTTGTGCAGGAAGCTGGAGGTTTTGAGCCTCTCGCACAACTGCATCTCGCAACTGCCTTTGAGCTTCACGGACCTGACAAGTTTGAGGAAACTGAACCTCAGCAACAACCGCTTTGTGCAAATTCCCCTCTGCATTTTCGCACTGAGGAACTTGGACTTCTTGCACCTAGGGTCCAACAGGCTTGAAAGCATAGCAGAGAGTGTCCAGTATCTGGTCAATCTGCAAATCTTTATCATAGAGAATAACAACATACGCAGCCTGCCACGGTCCCTCTGCTTCATCACCACTCTGGAGTTACTAAACGTTGATTACAACGCCATACAGACTCTCCCAGATGACCTCTACCTGCTGCGCCGGCTGCAACGCATCGCATGGAACCCAATGGACAAGGGCCTCCACATCGCCCACAACCCCTTGTCCCGGCCCCTGCCCGAGGTCATCGAGGGGGGGCTGGATGTCCTCTTTAACTACCTCAGGGAGAAAAAGGAGCACAATTGAGTTTCCGTTGAGCTTGGGATTAAGCCTGTCATCGAGACTCAGTCGTACCAGAGCTTTCCTGAACAGGCGTTTCCACTTCATAACACTTGGATTTCGAAGACTGTGGATGGCTTTAGTAACAGTTGGCGGAAAGCAAGTAAAGTATGATGGTCTTGATTAAGCGTGTGAAGAGTAAACTTTCTAAAAATATTCACCTCTGTGACCTTCAGTGTTGATATGTTTGGGTTGTTTTAGAAAAAAAAAAACAACCCACAAACCTATGATAAAATATTTGCTTGACGCTTGACAGAAACAAATTAAGGCAGACTGCTAGAAGTGCAGAAACGTGTATTTGCCAGCTATTAGGTTGGAGGAATATTAATATAAATTGGAATTACTATATGTGATTGCAGTTGCACTTTAACTCCTGCTCACTTCTTCATACACAGATAAACCACTACATAAACAAACACTGCTATCTAAGTGAATCTCAAGGAAAATGTTTAATTTACTTTTGGCAGTGAATATATCCTGAGCTATATTAGCCCACAGACAGTATATTACTGGCCAGTTCAATACCGTTTGTTGTTTACCCCATAGCTGTGAGCTGGCCTCTATAAATTACAGGGAAGGATTGCCGGCGAGGAGGCGATTTCCTGATTCTTTGGAAGAAGACCCCAAACTTCCCCAGAGCCCCTAGCTCCCCTCCTGAGACATGCAGCCTTTCCCACGGATCCTCTTAGGGTGCCTAAATCAGCTGGGAGCAGCATCCACACCAAGTGGAGAAGCGAACATGGGTCCTTATTCCCTCAAACGAAGACTGTCAGATGAAGTTGCTCGTTACTGGATGAATGACTGCACTCTGTTCCCTTTCCCACATCCCTGCAATCGGAGCCAAGGAGTAACTTTGCTCAGGAGGCAGTACGTCTCATAAAGGTGAAATATTTCTTTCAGGAAAAGTAGCACCAAACCAATCATCGGCTTAAGTAAGAGCTTCAAAAACAAATACTTATTTCTGTGATTTTTCAGTATCAGCCAGTAGCATAAAAGTCAGGTCTTATGTGGTTTCTCATATTGATCTTCTGTGAATGTCCTTCATCAAAGTTTTATCTGGTAATAAAGAGGCAGCATGAAAGAGCTGTTAACAATTTATGCAACCTGGGTTTTTTGTTCCCTCACACCAGTGTAAAACAGAAGCAACTCTGTTGAAATCAGTTGAGATAAATGCTTGTAATGGCAGAGTAAGAGAGCAATGAGCCTGTAATTCTTGAGCTAATTAAGTGTATTCAAAGCCACTTTTAAAGTGCTTCCTATCCTACGTCAAATCTTAGGAATCAATGATTACTTTCTAAAACATAATTTGCTCAAAATTACAGAAGGCTGTGGAAGGCTGATCCTGCTTCTAGTGAAGTTAATGGACAACCCCTGGCTGAGGGAAAAACCTCCAGGAGAGGTAGAAACAGCCTGATAACAGCCAACAATTAGGTAATTCAGAGGTACATGCAAGCAAACGCAGCACCTTTAGCCACACTGACAGTATCAGTGCAGTATTGAATGTAACAATGAGGAATTGGTGCTTACAGAATTTTCCACTCCAGAGCTGCCTACCATGATATTTTATTATGTTGGATTGTTTTGTGTATCATTTGTTATCTTAATCGAGAATTTCAGTGTTACGCCCAGGAATCGCAGGTTCCAAGCGTGCCGTCAAGGACAAATGTTACGTTTCCAGCAAATGAGAAACCTTTCTGAAGGGCATGTTTGCTTGGGCATTAAGCAAACAAACAAACAAAGCAAGTAAGCGAACACCAAAGCACTGTTATTTTGTGACTTTTTTAACTTAATATATGTTTCAAATGCAAAGATATTTTATGTGTAGCTTTACATGTGTTTATTTCACCCACGCAATGAGATTTACAGCAAAGTTCCAAGTGTTTTAATGAATAATACGTCTACTAAATTAATATGTGATTCAATTAGAGACAAGAAATAAAGCTGCAATTATTTATAGAAATACCAACAGATAATTCTTGGAGGGGATTAGGCACAGATTATTAACTTTTCTAAATGTACATTTCATATCCCTAAGTCTGGCATTCACGTAAACACTGCAGTCCCATAATAGTGCTTTGCAGGAAAATTAGATGCCTGTGGCATTAATCACCTGAAAAGATTTTCCACATATCGGTATCCAGGATTATATGACACCAGATAGCCTCCGATGTGATCTGACTAGAAGAGGTATGCACAGTAATTTACATGGAAGATGTGAGACTGGACTGTGTGTGTTCATTAGGATACCACCACGGAGGGTGAGAAACAGTGCATGATTCAAGAAAATGGTCTCCAGACAGGGGATTAAAAGGCAAATTTGACATAATCAAATGCATCTGGAAAAGCAGTTATAATATGAAGTGCAATACCAATAATTTAAAATTCAATTATTCAATTGAATAATAATAACCTTTTACTCAAGCTAATAAACCTTTGTAAGCATACGAAACACATAAAAGTCTCTGCCTTTTTAAACAGAATAATAAAATTCATTGAATAAATGGTACTTTAATGTATAATTCAGACTTTACCATTAGGAAGATAATTTCTACTGAACTGCTTTAGTCTTTCTTTCATTCCTCAATCAAGACCCTTATAAATAGCTTTCTCAGAGATACAGAAAATTATCTCACATGACTAAAGGTAGTGTTCTGAATTCTTCCGGTAAAAAGAAAAGACTGTATATCACTGTTAATGTATAGAAATATGCATGAGAGGCAAATAAAGATATATGTATTTGTGTCTGAGAGGGAGCGAGACAGAGAAAGCAAACAAGAGGCACAGGAGGGAGGTAGAAAGCATGATGTCACACGCTGGCCCTGGTTTTGAGCAGAGCATTAGCAAAGAACTGGTGGATCTCAGCGTTGTCACCTGATATTAGCTGTACAGACGACAGGGAAAAAAGGAGCTGAAATGCTGCAAGGACTGTAGTTGTATCTCATAATATATGGTGACAGTATCATTTCTATGCATATATTAAATGATACAATTTTGACTCATAATCTTTCAGAGAACTATATGTGGAATGTTACATTTGTTTCTAGTATTCATTGAAGTTTTCTCACCCTAAGCCTCACAGCAGCGTAACTTTTGATGCATCTGTTATTTTTGTTGTTATTGGTGGTGGTGTTCTTCAAAGGAGTGGAAAAAGTGGGATCCAGTCATGGAAAAGGAGAATTTTTTGGTGGGGTGACTTTTCTATGGCTGCTGCTCAGAGAAGCTCTCAAAGAGCTTAGAAAAAATTATTGACGTGGATGAAACAAAGAACAAAGCACAAAGTAGAAAGAAAGGGTCAAATGGTTGGGAGAAATGTAATATACGACAGGGCTATACAATTTGTTCCCCAGCTATCATCAAATACACGGGTGGTGCATTTGGTGAGGTGAACAGCTTCCATCTATTTTTATTTTAAATCGTAAAGAAAGCTGCATTCTGTGAAAAGTTTAAAGTTTAGTCAACAAGCAAAACCTTTGAAAATGGGAAGGTTTCAGGCTCTTGGCCTAACCAAAGTTAGTGACTTCAACATTTGACTGAAAAGAAAGCATTTTAATCTGTAGTGTTGCTGTAACACCTCACTGGAAGTTAAAAGTTGAAATGTGTTGCACCTACTGCTCTGGGGCTACTGGCCAAACCTATCACGTGGGCAAACTTCCTCACACTGCTTGTGGCTGGTGACTTCCCCAAATCCATTGCAATGTCTCAGCAGCCCCGGGGGGCACCCACGGGCATGTAATCTGGCCAGGAACACCAGCGTCTAACATGAGCAAAGCAGCAAGAACCTACAAAGACCATTTTCCAAAATGGACTTGAGGCAGCATTTCAAAATAGAATTTTTCAGATTCCAGTTGGAAGCTCTTGAAATTCAGATTAAGATTTTATGGTTATTATTTTGGCTGAAAAATACATCTGCTTTTTTTTCCCCAACTTGCCAATATTTTCTCTATACTTTTCTTCATTTTCATCAAAATTCCTCCTTTTCCTTATTTTCAAACCCCAGAACAGTTACTAGGCATTTTTACTATACAAGTATGCATTCTGCAGTTTACACTTTTGAGTATATAAATAGATTCATGTCCTATTACTACACTGTAGCTTCAGGAAACCATATCTTTCAGTTAATATTTGGTTAGTATTTTTAAGAACTTTACAATCATCATTTAAGTGAATGAGGTTGCATTCTTTACTTTGTGTCCAGCACCTTACTTGAAAGAACATATCACAACATATAATTTTCACAAGCAGAAAAATCTTTGATACTTCAGCTTACTTCCTTAACCAAAGGAAAAAAGAAGCCTCAAAGGTCTTCACCACATGAAAAATAAATGAAGAGAAGGTAAATAAAGATAGAAAGAGAAAGAAAGCAAAGAAAATGAGCTAATAATCTGGTCAGTATGGATTCACCAAATTCCAAGGGTAAATTTCCTGCACAGTCTTCACACTGCAGTTATTGAGTGATTCAAGGAGTGTTTCAGACTTCCTTGCACAGTTCCAGTACATATAATTAATATGTTTGAAAAGAATTGTATAAAAAAATCACATGTAATAATTTCTAAAATAGTAAGAAAATAAGCATATTATTATGTCACATGTGCTTCTGCAGTCCACACATGTGGAAGCTGAAATCCTGAAACAGTTACAGCCTAAGAAAAACTTCCACTGACTGCAGAAAGGCCTGCATTTATATAGGATTATATACATTTACCATTTTATATACAGCAAAAACAAGATTTAAAAACTCTGTAGTATGTTTAAATGGGTATGAGGTTTTAGATATATTTGGACAGAGGTACACTTTAATACTGACATGTGGAGTACGTCTGAATATCCTTTTATAAAATTGCATACTCTTTCCACTGTAGAAGTAAGCGGCAGAACAATAATTATAAAAGATGAAAAAAGAGACATTGAAACAGCTCTCCTTAGAAATGTATTAGGTTATCTGAACACCCTGGATATCCCAAGAAGAAATCAAATTAATATAAAGATTTTTTAAAAGTGAAAATACGTAAGAAGTGTTTTTTCTCCCCTCCCCCAGCAACCCAGAGAAAAGCAGACAGCTGACATATTATTAGTTTTAAATTCTTCTTTCATCCCACACCCCTCCATTGATTCTATGCATTTATCTGTGGTGCAACAAGGGCCAACCAGCCTTCAAAAACCATCCCTTGTCACTGTCTTCTGCAGCCTGGTGATACTGACAGCATCCTGCACTGGTACGGCCACCTACCGCATTAGATTACTTTGCAGGATTTGGTGACAAAGCCTGAAATTTATACTCCAGTGTATGTGGAGTCACATCATGCATGGCTAAAAAAGGTGGTTTCCAGTGAAGCAAGAAGTGTAGCAACAGCTTCAGAAAAGGTCACTGCAAATTATGCTGCCTCATAAAGTGAGCTTACCCAAGCAGGCTGAAAACAAGACCAGAGGGCAGAGCTTTATGTTTTCCTAGGGCTCAGAGGAGTTTCAGATACTGTAAATTCACGGATGGATAGCCTGGTTTTAATTTCTACTTCCCAAATATTAAAAAAAAAAAAAAAAGTTTTCTTTTTTGATACAACTCTTTGAAGGAAATAAACATTGCTTAGTTTTTTTCTGATCTCCACCCTTTGCATCATGGGAGTATTCACAGAAGCAAAAAATTGCTTTTCCCCTCCTGCAAAAGTCAGTGTTTCCAGGTGTGGGTCAGTGTGAAAATGCAGTGAGGGTCCGAACTCTCCACCACCACACAAGGAGGGCAGGATTGGGGAGGCTGGCAGGATCGGGGAGGCTGGCAGGCTCCTCAACCACCAGTCATGAGACAGGTAACCTACCCAAAAACAGGTGTCATGCCCATGACACCAACTTCATGCACCTGCCTTAGAGGTTTCAGATAGTGGTTAGTGCCCAGACACTGTTTCCATGGTTGATAGAGAGAGATGGATGCATTACTCCTGGGAGACAATAGGGAAGGAGTGTTGCTGAAGTGCCCCATGTTCTTCCGGGGTCTCTCCTCACTGGCCAGAGAGAGCCCCAGGACATCTGCAGCCTAATTTAGGCAGCTGAAACAAGGTTAGCGAAGCTGTAGGGCACAAATACCTTCCTTCGGCTGGCCTTGCCCCTGCAGCATGTGCACACAGCACAAGCAGCACTGTCTCTCAATATAATATAACATTCAGACTTGCTGAGAAGGGTTGGAAGGTGCATCAGAGGAACATCAACACACCTACGGTGCCCTGTGCCAAATCCTTTCAATGGCAGAAAATCCTTTCTTCCTGGCTATTAAAATGCTCCACCTCAAAACAGGGGGAAGCAGAACACATTTAAAAGAAGTATCTGTAGTCTTTAGAAACAGCATTCCTAAATCAGCTGAAAGAAATTACCAAGTGAGTAACAGCAAACTGTTAGAGGAAAAAATCCCTTCCATCTAGAAAGGAAAGTTATTTTCATTATACTTCCCTTGCTTGTTCTTTGTCTTTTTTTGGTTTTAAACAAGTGCGTATATGTATATATGTGGTTTAATATTGGTCCATGCATGTATACACGTTTTCCCTACAGGGGACAACAGAGGCTATTAGTGGTTCCTAAATTGTCTGGCATAGACTAATGTAGTGCCCTGTGAATGGCACTGATGGGAGAGCTAAAGAATCCAGAAGAACAAAACCTTCACTTTGGGAAATTCATTCAACTGGTTGTGACTTGGTTAGGATAATGCCTTTCCATAGGCATTTCTGTGCACAATGGTTCTGTATATCTGTCAACACACCTACCTTCTCTTTCCAGTTGGGAAATAACACTGTAAAGAATAGATTGTAAGGTGGTGTTTGCGTGTTCTGTCCACATACAAATGAAGTTACAAAGATGGAGGTTTTTGCAACACTTTGCAATGCGGTATCTAACGAATAGGTGTGAGCTGACTGAAAATTACCACAGTCCACTGCAAATAAGATGCTGGTAATTCAGCAGCAAAGCAGGACTTAAAACACATGATGGTGAATTATGTTGCTTTTTAATTTCTTGCACATTAGTTTTTCTGGGTGTTTTTTTAGTGTCAGATATCACAAAGTTCATTGGGACTTTTTATTAAGCAATGTGGGGATTTAAAATATGGAAGAATTCCAATTTGTGGGTATTTTATTGTTCAATAATCATGCAAGCAGACACATTCATTTTCTGTTAGTCACTAAAAGTTTAGTAGCTCTTGCAGTGAACTATTTGAAATGCATTCTTTAGCCCATCAAAAAGAAAAGAAGTTAAATTCTACACAGCCTGATCTGTCTAACAAAATTTATAGATCTGATAACAAACTGAATACTTTTGGCCCAGGTGGTTGTGGAATAAGTTGGAGATGGAGATGTGGAGAAGTTCAGAGAATATTAATGTGAAAATGTGAAATTTCTGTGAATGTGAATTTTCTGGGCTACCTCTAGAGACAGAGGGTAAAATGCAGCTAGTTCAAAAGTTAGTTTAAGTTCAGAAGAACTTTAGTAGTTGATTGTTCATGAAATGCTGATGTATATGTTTTACCTCTTCCCTTCTATCTCCATATTTTAATTGGATAAGTTAATATAGCAGTCTTTCTACAAGTCTTTTAATAGCCTCTTCTTACACTGTGTGAAAATATAAAGCCAGTGTCTCACAGACTTCAGGTACTAAATTTTCCAGCCCTGCTTGGAGGGCCAGAGGTTGCTGTAGTCTACATGATCCCCCACGGCTTGAAGAACAGAAAGCAAATGAGTGCTTTTAGTTAGACTTCGTAAATTTTCAGTTTTGCAAAGCCCATATCAGCAATAGATTTCATTTATTTCTCATTTGGCTCAAAGTCATGAATTTACAGCAGTTAAGATATTTCATCTTCCTTGGACTGGCACGCATATATTAGAGTGCATGGGTGAGAAAATTCATCCAGCATGTCCAAATCCTCATAAGGACTAGCCCTAGGGGAGGATGTGGAAATTCACCAGGGACTCAGAATTCCCTCTAGTGTATCAGGTGTCCATTAGGAGGGTATTTAATGTTCTTTAGCACAGCTAATATGTTGCAAAGCAGTGACATTTCAAGACTTATCGGTGAAGCTAATAGCTCTTCTCAGTAAGTCATTTTCACATTTACATCAATTTAGGATAGTCTAGATTTGGATAAAGATAAAGCATAGCTTTTTCTCTTGCCAGTGTTGCCAGGGCGATAAGTCACCAAACTGGGATTTCTGCAACAAAAATCCCCTTCTCCTGTACTCCCCAAACCAGCAGTTGGCTATTCTGAGCAGGACCTAGGCTTATGTGCATATTCAACAACAAATACACAGCAGAAATGCCCCATGTTTGCCTTGCTGCAGTTCACACTAGCAAGAGCATATCTTAAAATATCAGATAAATACTAAATATAAGGGTGGAGAGCGGGCAGAAATTGCCGCTTTAGAGGCTACTGCTAAACATCCAGTTTAGTAAGAAGCCAGGGCAGCTTACGTATGGTTTCTTTATACTAGCTATCTCCGTTTTCCCATTAATTCTGTTGCCTTTTTCTTTTCATTTGTCCTTCCTCCTTGTTTTATTGTGTTCTCTCTTTTCTATTGCTATGCATTCTCCTTCCTTTTTTTGTTTTGGCTCTTTGTTTCTTATTAACGAGTTTCAACATTTTTAATTAAAGTTGACTGCTTGACTGATGTCAGTTCAACCCTCCTTTTCTGAATTTGCCTTCCAAAACAAGTTAATCATTAGCAGAGGCCTGTCTTCATCAACTACACAGGGGGATAGCGGAAAAAAAAAACAAACCAATAAACCAAACAAGAAAAACAACAGCTAGAATAAGTGAAAAATGGTCAACAAGCCTCAGGAAGCAGTAACTAGCCTGAAGAGCAGAATATACTTTTCACTTAGTGGCATTTTTCTGTGTCCCTGTAACACATAAATCCTCGGTCTTACATATGATTCTAGATGGACATTTATGTTAGCCAGCTACTGAAGGGCTATTGTAAGTGTTAAAGACATAGGAAAGAGTCTATGCTCAACTGTGAACAAGCAAAAAGTCTTGTCCTCACCTGACTTATTCTCCAGAGGTCCCCTCCTGCTCCCAGTGAAGGTCTACATAAATTCACTGCCTCTGTTACCTGCATTTTAGAAATGAGGAATTTCAGTCCCCCTGGTTGTCGTATTGTTACAGAATGATTTAGAAACATATAAAAACAGGAATATATTCTGTTGTCTAGCCCCAGATTTTGCCATATGAGATTTATGCCTAGTTCACTGTTTCTGCTGTAAAAATATGCCTGCCTCACTCGCTTTCACCCGTGTATAGGACACTTCCCATCTTTGGTGTGAGTCTTTTAAAAGGGAAGCTGCAGTCTGAGTCTGGAGCAATGATGCGTAGCCACAACTACAGAAAGCAGTTACAATTATGCTGTTCACAGAGAGGTACTCACTTTAACTTCAGGACAGGAGGAGAAAAGGTAGGGCAAAGAAAGGGAAGGCAACAGAATCCAGTAAAGAAGCACCGTTTTGAACTAACCTGGCTGATGTGTATGTGTGGTGTGAAGCTCAGCTCTGCCCTGCTATGACTGTCAGGTGATTTTTTCATGGGGGAGGAAGGGGCTCTCCTTGCATGGGGTGCTTACTCCAGGAAAGCAGGACCAAGGGAACTGCTCCTACAAGCCTCACCCCCTATTGGGTACAGTGGGAGCTGTAGGCATGTAGAAGTGAAGAGGGCTGGACCCAGTGTCACAGGGTGCTATGGTATAAAATAACAGCATGATAGTATGAGTTATCCACTGGTTCTGGAAGGAATCAATCAGGGCTGAAAATAACATTGCTGATTACTGCTGGGTGCCATGGAAGGTGGTGCTGCCTCAGTTTTGCATTTAAGGGAAGGATACAAAAACTTGTCTGCCTCCAAGGAGAACCTCTTGTTTCAGGATCCATAGAAACTCTGAGACAGATCTGAACTGACTGACAATTAGTTTTAAAGTCCCTTCTCAGCCCGACACTACAAAACATAAATCAAACCACTGTACAGTATCACTGAACAAATGCAGTTAGAGTCTTATTACATAAAAGCAGGCAAATAATATGACTAGAAGGGCATTTAAATACATTATACTCGTTACTTGGTAGTTTGATGTCAAATATATGAAATATTAAGCAAGATATAATAATCCCTCTAGTAATGTAAAAATGTTCACATTTTTAATCTAGAGATCTCACTGATGAGGCATGATTGTTCAACATCCTGGAAGGCAGCTTTCTAAATTATGCTATTCCCCATGGCAAGTGAAGGACAGATCACAGACTTAATGGAAGGAGCATTTTCGTTTTCCCAGTTGAACAATGGGATTTACATTTCAGCCCTGCAGCAAGCAGAGTTACTCATGATACCTTCTAAATTAGTACCACCTCATAAGCTGCACCCAGGGTACCTCCTAAATTAACAAGTAATACATTTAGGAATCCCTGAAAGGCTTATTATCTCCTGTCTAATATATCATTAGCACTGTATATAATTTCTGACACAGTGTGCCCACCCCTTTTTCTACCGAAAGATTCCCATAGGTTAAATAGGGCATTGTAGAGGTCTGTTTCTGGCTTCCCATTATACTTCTGTATCTGCAGAGGAATTAAGGCTAACTGCAAAAGAATCATTCCCCTGGCCTTTCAGTTTATGTGCTTTCATAGCCACAGAATAACAGCAGAATTGCCAGTCCATTATGTTCTCTCTATTTGATGGTATAAAAGTAAATGCTATATTCATAACTCCATCTCCAGATGAAAGAGAGCTGTCATTCCAAGGTTAGGGTATTTGCTTCTGTATCCCAAGACCTCCTGGCTGTTTCAGATACCTACTCTGCTGCAGTCATCTTTGAGCTGCTCGTGCACCTCTGTGTCACCACTCAGGATAGCGGCAGGAAACAACACAGAGAGAAGAAATGCTGATATAACAGTTCCCGTTGGGAAGTAGCTGCTCATTAATATGCTCTCAGTCTGTCATACTTTGAGATGCTGGTCAAAGGTGTTTGCAAAGCTGGAAATCAAGAAACGTTCACCTCTTCAGCCTTGTCTGCTCTAAGAATTTAACTCATTGCTGACAAAACACATCAGCAGCTGGAGCAGCTGGAGCAGCACTCACACAGGTTTAGCCATAGCATGGAGATACTGCTAACAGCTTAATACATCCCCCACAACCCTCCTCTGAGTTCCCCCACTGTCTGCTTCTAACACAGAGCATGCCTGTGGCACCGGGATCCAGTTGCTCTGAAAGGCTTCGTTCGCTTAACCTCAGTG
Organism: Limosa lapponica baueri; assembly: GCA_002844005.1. Taxonomy (NCBI): domain Eukaryota; kingdom Metazoa; phylum Chordata; class Aves; order Charadriiformes; family Scolopacidae; genus Limosa; species Limosa lapponica. Next base: position 1,470,770 of record KZ505693.1, read on the forward strand.
TCAGATGCCTTCAGCCCAAGTAGGGGGCTGCTGGCAGCAGAAAGCTGTTTCTAGGCGAGCTGCATCCCCACAGGCATTTGCTGTGACAAAGGAGCCTGAGACCTGGCCTGGCCATGGCTGGCAGGGGTTACAGCCATCCCTCACTTTCCTCAGGCAGTTCCCACGGCAGAGGCCTCGATGAAGTTCAGCTACTTTCCCTCAGCATGTGTAAAGCAGGGCAAATGCTGAATCTTCTGACTTCAGAAGGGATGTCCATCACTTTGTTTATTTTTTTCTTGTGTTAGCTAGGAACACTTGCATCTATGAGCTTTTAATAATGTTCTTAGCTGTAGCTAATAAGCATGGCACAAAGATGCCCACCATCTTCTTGGAAATGGCCAAGAGTTTGTACAATAGGAGGGTGGGGGTTTTTTCAGACTCACAAGAAGGCATATATTATATTTCTTTCTGGAGACACCTTCCAGACGCTCAGTGAGGTGACAAAGAAACAAACCCATTTACAGACTCTCTGTAACATCTTTTGTGAATAGCCACAATTTGCATTATAAACATTTTAACAAAGACACATTGAGCTAAATTTAACCCTATGACTTTGATGAGTTTAGTCCATTGACTTTGTGGAGGAAAATACAGAGCTGAGTCTTGTTGTTGATTAAGCTCACGAATACAAAGAACTCTCTCAAAAATTGCCACTGTGGGACCTCAGCCAGCAGAGGCCCATAACCAAATAATGGGAACTTGTTATCACTCTTTGATTACAAGTATCTGTTGGGTAAATATGCACAAAATGAGTATCTCTTATTTTTAACAGATAATCTCGTTGCAACTATTTTTAAAGAACAAAGACGCCACTCTCCATTTTTGAAGGTCCCACTAACTAACTTAAATACGGTAGATTGAATTTCAGAATAACTAAATTTGATTTGTAATGAGAATCAGATCAACAGCTTTTTCTTATCTCAATGTAAATGTCCCTCATCTATGTGAATTAGGAGTCTCAGTCAACTCTGAGTTGACTCTCACAAACTCCCAGAATTCAATTTCCTGAGCAGGAGACAGTATAGATTAGTTTGATTTATAATAAATTTCAACCCTCCCAAGGTAGCTACTGCCAGCAGTGTATCCTCTTTCAGAGCTGTAGATCTTAAAATATAGGAGTCAGATACTGAGGTTAATAATTAATGTGAAGCCTCCAGATCTTATAGCTATTCCAATCTAAAGTAATCATATAAAGTTCCAAGAAGCCAAAAAAGAGACAGAAAGAAAGTCACAAGAAATGCATCCTTGATGCAGCCTATGTGTGCTAAGGCAGTGATTCAGGTACTTTAGTCACGGAGTGTGCATTCATTCATTACCAGTAGAGTCTTGGATTCATATTCTGAGTCCATGCAGAAGCTGACTTCAGTTCTTGGAGTTCAGCTCTCCTCATAGCAAACACTTCATCACAAGTTTTATCCCTTTCTGAAATTCAAATTTAGACCCTTGATTGCAAAGATCAGGTCTGCAATATGAAGCATTTCTGAGTTACCACAGAGCATCTGTTGCCCCAGAATCCCACACTATCGTCTTCCAAAAGCCTCCTCTCCATGTGTCGTTAATGAGTCTAGGAACAGTAGCAGAGGACGTAGAGGACAGCTTGGAAGTCTGCAAATTAACAGAAAAACAAAGTTGAACACCCACAGCAGACAAATCGCAGGGATTCTGTAGCACGTGCAAAAAGAATAGGTGCCTGAGCAATGGTCTAATGAGGAAAATTATTAGATGCTCGAATATGTCAAGAATAGCCTTTTACCTACAAAGAGCGATGTCTTAGTATGGAGAATTTTTTTAACGGGACCTAGTGAATATAATACTGCCTGGGCTAAGGATGTTAGACTATCCGTCCTGCAAAATGGCCTTAAGGAGTGAGTAAGTTAAACATCCAGAGGGAGGTCATAGGAAGGAAATCATCTTGTCAAAACTCCATTTATGCTCTGTCCTGAACATGTTTTGGGGGAACTCTTTAAAAAAAAAAGGGTGCTTGAGTAGGGGCTAAAAATATTAGATGCATAGACATTGATGTGTGGATTACAGACTAAAATCCACCAGAATTTTTTGCAGAGTGACTACACCTGTATTTTATGAGTGTTGTTCAGTTCAATCTTTAGAAGTGAGTTTTGAGAGCCATTGATGAAAGGCATTATAAAAATTCATAATATTGATTAGACTTTTCTGTTATAATTGCTTCAGATAATATAATGTATAAAGCTATTCGAAATGTAATGAACACAGTGAAAAGAACTGTGCATAACGATATGGGTTGAAACCAACACCAGATTTGCACAAGTAACAGAAAGCCCTTTTGCAAGGTGACAGAAATACAGCATAGGAAAGAGATTGGACAGCAGCTGTTTGGTTGCTTACACATTCATGATCTATGTCTCACTGACAGAGTGCTTTATAGCGGACTGATCCTTCACTGAGCGTCTGAGCATGGGATCCTGCTATGCCAAGAGAAAGAAACCCTCCTTTTTTTTTTAACAGGCAACGTATTTATTGAAGACCCTCAAGAAATGTTTTTTGGGTACAAAGGCTGCGCGAGAGGAAAGTCTGGGTTTGATCCTGCCCTCCTCAGCTCAGTGCTGCATGGGGGCTCTCAGATTTGCTGCCATGGCTGCAGCAGAGCAGGAGGCAGCTGAAATCAGCTTGCTTCCAGAGAGGAGTATGCGGCAGATGGCACTGTTGCTTTTGCAGTCTTGAATCACCCTCTTTTTCCCTTTGTAGAAAGTCCCAGGTACATTTTTCCATCCTACCCTCCCTCCTTCTGTGGGATTTTACCCCATTTTCTGTAATCAGGTCCATCCACACCCGAGCGCGATGCTGCAGCACCAGGGTCCCTCAGTGCGAGCATCATCTCCTGGGCAGCTTGGCATCCACCCCACTCCTTGCTTACCACCCTACCAACTCCTAGCAGTTGCTTTATGTAAGGAAAACCTTGCATTTGCATAATAATTTATTCCCATTGGTTCCCTTGTATGCCCAATTTAATTAGTTTGTAACATTTCAGTAGTGTTTTTCTCAGATGTTAATAGCATGTTGGGGAAGCTGAGCACGTTTCTGCCATGTCTTTTCACTTGCAGCGCACACAGACTTTTATCTCTTTCCATAACTTCGTCCCAGAGATTTTTCTCATTTGGTTTTTCATGCTAGATGCCTTGATCCTTATCTCCATTCATTTTATAATTCTTCTGCCAAACAATTTTTTAAAAGGGTAATATTTCTGGGTTTTCCTTACCCCTTTATCACCAGTCATTTAGATATTAAATTAGTTTAGACTTCCCTAGATGTGTTTTAATTAGAGACATACTTGTTTATTTACCACTAGCTGCATATGTATGAGCTGGCTTTTTAATGCAGTCCTATCCTAAAAGCTGCTGAAAGCTTCCACTAAAACCAACCAGCATCAAGGCAGCTGGAAACTTATCAGAGATTTAGTCATTAAAAAAAAATAACTGAGGAATTGCAACCACTTTATGTGTATGCTGGCAAACGCTTACCCAAACAGGACTGTGCCCTGTTCAAAAACATAGGCTTGGTGCCAAAATGTGCAACCGCCAGGTGCCTGGTCACCTGCGTGGAAACCGAAGCCCACCATCTGGCACCATTTCTACAAAAAAAAAGTTTGGTGTTTCACCTTGTGGGGGTGAGTGTCCCGCAAGGGGAATGGGAGCTGCCAAGAGCAGTTAATAGGAAACCTCGGGCACAGCGGCGTGTCTGGATTGCTCAGGTCTTGTTGCCTGAACCAAAGTTGCAGGCACGATGTCCTGTGCCCCTGGATCCGACAGGTTGGACTCTTGTCTGAGGGCAGAGACTCACATTTCTTCTTTGCTTGAGCGGGATATGGATCACTATTTTTCTCTGAAATATGGGAGAAACATGAGGTGTGGGTGCTTGCATGTACTTAGTATTTGTCTGAGAAGTAGGAAACCTTCCCCCACAGGCTGAGATTGCTTATACCTATTTTTACCTCTTCCTGTGGAAGTGGTGGAATTGGAGAGAAAAAAGAGTGAGTTTCATGGAAGATACAATGTCAAAGTGAGCCTGACTTGAGATCCCTGAAGTTAGGGTTCTCTCGGGTGGTTGCAGCATCGCTCTTCTTTGGACCCCAGCTTCCCAGCATTTGGGGTCAAAAAGGAGGTGCTTGATAAAGGTGTCACCATGATTAAGTGACTGTTGAGTGCTGAGTTCACAGTCACAGTTTTGAAATCAGGCACTAAATTCTGTTTTGGTAACTAAAGTTGTCTACACTGTGAAAGTCTGGCGTTCTTCCCACCTTCTGTGTTGAGGAAAACCATAATCATGTACTGCTGCCATTTTGAAACAAACTTTGCTGTCCATCATCCCTTTGCAGAGTCTTGCTGGGTGATGCAATGAAATTCAGCGTATCCCAGTCTAGATCTGGGTGCACTAGGACTACTGAAAATGCTACCTTCCTCATTACTTTTACCTTATAGCTTTGAGCTAGAAGCATATTTGAGCCCCAGCAATTTAAGACAGACAGATTTTTGTGTCTGTCTGCAGCCCATACGCCTTCCAGAACTGTAAATCTAAAGGAGCCTTAAGGCAAGAATGATAAAACGTAATCCTTGGGGATGCACATGGAAGCAATGGACTGGCTGAATCGGGAATGCCCATGACTGTGGGAGCAGGGGCTTTCTGGCTGCTGGGACAATGGAAAGTATAGGAACTACTAATTTGGTGTGAAATCCTAAAAGTCTGTGATGCCCTTTTGTGACTGTGTAAATGTTTGCTCCTTTTGTCTGTTATACGGCTTAATTGACATTAAAGGATTTAGAGAAGGAAAGGCCTATGGGTGGATCCTCCCTTCAGTTTTCCTAGAAGTGCCAGATTGTTCCTTACAGCACAGAAACGTTCATCCTCTTTAGGCAAGAACTGTTGCCCTTTTGGTTTGCTTCTGGCTGCACGTAGCATCAAAATTAATCTTACTATGAAAGCAACTTTGAGAAAAAATTGTGTGTGTGTTTTCTAAGAGAATGAACACAAAAGAAAAATCAGGCAAAACAAAGTAAAATAAATGCAAAAACTGTAGATTTAATTACGTAATCCTTACTCACATGAATATTAACTGGAACTATCCACATGAGTAGATGTTTCAAAAGCAAATCAGTATCTCATAGGCATGCTTTTGTTTGAAGACAGCTGGAAAACAATGTATTCTTCAATGACATATGCATGTTAATACAAATTGTATACTCTCCACTAATCTAATACTCATGAAATGAGCACATCCATCATGGAAATTAAACAATAACTTCTTACTTGAACAAATTCTGCAATGAATATGTTACAAAAATAATTAAGAGATAATGTCAATTGCCTAGAACTTTATCATAAGAGGATGGTCACCATTTGTGAGATTAAAAAAGCCCAAGATAAATTGTGGAAAGTTATAAAATAAAGTCACAGGCATATTTTTTCAAACTATGAGACATATTCTATGACAATATTTTATTATAATTATATTGTTTCTATTAAACCAATTGATTGAGGGATGCTTTAGACAGCTGACTGACAATTGTTCTCTGTAACATTTTCAAAAATCTGGGTCTTGATTAGCTTCAAGCTTTCTTTTCTTCTAGCCAATAAAAGTCAGCTCTATCAATAAAATAATAATTTCTTATTAATGTGCTATATATTTTTGAAGAAGGAGACCATTTGATTTCTTTATATAGCCAATTAGACATGACAAGACATGCTTTGAATACATCACCACCCACTCATTTCTTCACCAATGTCCATAAGAAAAAAATAAAAGTATTTTCAAGCATCAAAAAAAATCTTGTTAATGTTTGGTTTCAAAGACACGAAAAGGTTGGTTTGGTTCTTATTTAATCTCAAGCTTTCCTTGGGGCAGAAAACATTGATATTTTCATTCCTCTTAGGTATACTGGATTTTTCCAGATTTTCTTCATATTGGCTGAATAGACTGCCTCATCTCCTGCACTGCAAAGACAGGCAATGTTCTGCAAAAATACAAAATGCCTAACAGCCTCTGGGAATCTGCACAGAGCTGGAAGCCAGCGTTTAACTCACAATTCTGCCAAGCCTTGTTTATGTTTCCTAATAGTTCCCAGCCTTTGTTTTAGACCTACAGCTACCATTCTAGGAAGCTATCAGGTTTTAGTCCCTGGTTTTACAAATAATTTAAGAGAGAAGTTGCACAGGTTTACTTCACATAGGGATGGAGCCAGAAATCCATATTCAAATTGTCGAAAGCCCTGGTGTGATCAGAAAGTATAACACCACGCGAAAGTCAGAGTACTGGCTATGAGAAACACAAGTTCATTTCTCTGTTGTGGTCTGTGAAAACCAAACTCAAATTTTTTATCTCATGGAGAACCCTGCTACATGCTCGATTTAAGCTGATTAAGCTAAATTTAAGCATGGTATAGCTAAAGAGAAATAAAGCTGGAGAGCCTTAGCACTTGTTGTTGAAGACATTTCGTCTTGAACAAGAGTTTCACACACCTGGGAGAGCCATTAGAAAGAAACCTCTTAGGTAGATTCCTTCACCTCTCTTCTAGATGACCATGTAGGTGCTTCCGCACATACAGGTGGGCTCTTTTGTGCTCACTTTGCACCTTCTCATTTCTTTTTGTGTGTGGTGGTATTGCTTCAACAGTGAGGGGAAATGTGCCCTCCAGCCCAGATTAGTTTATAAAATAGCATATGAGTTATGCCAATCACTCCGTTATGGGGGTCACAGCAGAGGAGAGAATTGAACCTTGGTTTCTAATTTCCAAGGTGAGAGCTTTCAGCCTTAGGAATATGAGTGAAAAGAAAGCAACCTAATCTCTTTTTAAGGAGAACTAGTGACTACTCCAGGTTGTTGCTCTGGCTCATCACAACTGGTACTTTCAGAGCTCATCTACTGCATCAAGCTCCTCACACAGGGGGAGCTGGTAGGCACGAGTCCAAGCAGCTTGCAGAGTTTTGACATCTCTGAGGTCTGATGAAGGCAAGCCCTGGTTAATTGCTATTTGGACTTAAATCCAAGATGAAGTTTAGATCCAAGCTTAAGCAATTATTACCTTCTCCAGATGTTCTAAATGTTCTGATTGATGATATAAATACCATTAACAATTAGGATTTTTGGTTTGGGTGGATTTTTTTAGGTAGCATTTGTACACAATGGATGATTTGACTCATTATTTTTACTTTGACATTGTCGTTAACTGTAACTATAAAAATGCGGTTTACCTCTTAGAATACAGACCTAATCTTGCTTTAATTTAAGTTAATGGCTAAATTGCTGTTGACTGTGGTGGGAAGAGCTCTATGCCCCTATATATTTAACTGCTGTAATGTAATTGCTTCACTGTATGGATCAGTGTTTGTAATATAGGATTTAAGTTAATAATCCTTTTTATATTGCTATATATGTGAAAGGCACTTATAATACAGAAATAATATGGTCAGTGTTGGCGGTATGAAAGATTAAATCATACAACTTACATTTGCCATAATAAACGTGCAGACTCTAATTAGAATTAGAACTAAAGTGAGCACTGCCTATGGATTTATCTTAACTCACAAGGATTATCTTCTGCTTTATAATATGAATGCAGCTTTTATAAAATGAAAAGAAATAATGAACTTCCAGGTTGATTGAAGTTGCCAGAGTAACTGGGACAAGTTAGAGCTTGAAGCACATTGGCGAAGAGGATTTAAAAATATATCCTTGATCACATTCTGCTTCATTTGATAGGCTCAGGGCTTCACCTCAGTGAAGAAAAAGATGTGGTACATCATGTTTTGAAGAACATAAGCGGATTTGATAGAAGTCTGGAAGTAAGGACATGCTTTCATGAAAATGCAAATTTAAGACTGCATAGATTTCACTCCCATCTCTGAAGCAACCATCTTGGACTGTCAGGAAAAAAAAAGTTGCAGGTAAGTTCATTGTTATCAGTTTGGATTCTGTGCTTTCTTGAATCAATAAGTACTTCTGAATTTCTAACAAGCATGCAAAATATTTGCTAATGTTGCTCAAGGCCATTGCAAAGGGGCAAATCAGTTTACACAGTATTATTTGTGTAGTCAGAGCAAGCACATATTTGGCTTCACAAACCTGAAATAATTCATTATTGAGGTCATAGGGTATTAGTAGATCAAGTGGCTGGTAACAGAGACAGTATTTCTCTATTCAGTTTGCTACATAAGTAAATATACTGTCTAGTAGATAAAGTGGGATCAGAGTATAATTTAGTCAACATAGAAAACCTAGAACACACTGGAGCTAGTTATCTAGAGACCTCTACAGCTAAACCTCTGATTTTATGAGAAGAAGATAGCTCTGGTTTATGCTGCCACTGCCAAAATAGAGGACAACCACACAACGCTGAACTACTCATTAGCACAGGCAGTGGTTTACCAGTAAAATCACTCAAGTACATATTTACTAGGGAATATCAGGAGCTATTACTCCTACCCCTCTTCTGTAGCACAATCACTGCTCACATGTTCACCCAGCACTGCAGTTTCCCTTGTGCCCTGTACTGGGGAATACACCTGAAGAAGCATGCCTGAAGAAATAATTTGGCTGAACCTGTGAAATGAACGATCTCCTCCTTTTGCCCCTCATGTAAATATTGAAGGTGATGGTACCACAGGATCTTGCCAGGCTGGGGTGCACATGGACCTGCACTTACTCCCTGTATACTTGAGGTTGGGGGTGCTGCTTTCTGCAAACCACAGAATCACAGAATGATTTGGGTTGGAAAGGACCCAAAAATCATCAAGTTCCAACCCTCCTGCCATGGGCAGGGACACCTCCCACTAGACCAGGTTGCTCAAAGCCCCATACAGCCTGGCCTTGAACACCTCCAGGGATGGAGTACCTACAGCTTCTCTGGGCAACCTGTTCCAGTGCCTCACCACCATTGCAGTGAAAAATTTCTTCCTAATATCTAATCTAAATCTAACCTCTTGCAGTTTGAAGCCATGCCCTTGTAAAAAGCCCCTCTCTAGCTTTCTTGTAGGCCCCCTTCAGATACTGAGAGACCGCAAAAAGGTCTCTCCAGAGCCTTCTCTTCTCCAGGTTGAACAACTCCAGCTCTCTTAGCCTGTCCTCATAGGAGAGGTGGATGTGCTTCTTAAAAGTAAAACACATCTGTAATGCTCTCTGGCTTGTATGTATATGTCTTTGCATAAGTAATTACACAGTCAAAAACTGGTAAGGACCACAGACCCAGCTTTTATTAGAAGCTTATTTGCAGAACATAAGCCTCTGAGGTGTGATCAAACCAAATTTCTTCCCAGTCTCCTTTCCTTTCCCTTTCAAAAATTATTAAATAAATGTTTTCTCAGCAGTTGAAGGGCTCTAACAGTGGGGTCAGGAATGCCTCCCTTCCCCTCCCTCCCTCCCAAAGCTGTTGACTGACAATTAGGGCATGTCCTAAGGCATGAGACATTCTTCAAGGGTTGGGGTGGAAGGGAGGGTATTGCTTTTGAGAAAGCATCTTCTATTCCACAAAGAGCTTGCTAACATCTATGCTAATGTATAAAGACACAATAAGATTAGTGTCTTCTGCCTTGCCTAACTCTTTCTGAAAGAAAGACAGTCCATACCAACTTTCAGATGGTGGCAGGCTCTAAACCCTGGGAGAAGAGAGATGTGTGGGTGCTCTCTATCCACTTCTGCTGTCTCAAGGACTGCAGACCTAAGGCACAGCTCTGCTCACAAAATCTCTGCACTGTCTTTTCAGAGCCTAGATCCAAGTGCTTATTCCACTGAGAGCCTACAGGTAATACCTCACTGCATTTCAAAGAGTGAGATGGAATTAGGGCTCAAATTTTCCATGTCCCAAGCTAAACTGTCAGGATGCAAACCGGCACTTGGACACAGCATTTAATCAATCTCTAGAGACTGACAGGGCAGAAAACATAGATGTTTCCTCTCTACTGGTGGCTGGACTGACCCACACTCCATATTATTGCATTACACTTCCCTTCTGGATCTAGATCATTATCTACTAGTGTTTGGAATGTTTGCATTAACAAAATTAGCTATATGGATATGAATCAGGAGTTTAGGACAGTAATATAGAAACAGTTTTCTAATTCTAATTAGTTCTGCTTAGTTTTATAAGATTTTGTAAACTTTTGCTTTTCTTTCATCCTGGACAGTTAAATTTCCCATGTGAATAAATCATTTCAAAGAAGTGTAGTATCATAGAAAGGTTATCTCAGAAGGGACTTCTGGAGGTCAACCAGTCCAGCCTTCTGCTAAAAAGCAGAAATTATTTCAAAGTCAGACCGGGGCTGCTCAGGGCCTTTACCTGTCAAGCTTTAAAAATCCCCGGTGGTGGAGTTTCCACAAACTTTGTTGGCTCCAGGACTTAAACATTTTTTCTGTAAAGAAAAACTTTCTTTATTTCCAGTCCAAATTTCCCTGGATGCAACTTGTTATTGCATTTCATATTGTGCCTCTGAGAAGCATTTGGTTTTCCTTCTCTTTAACTCCTCCTTAGGCCGCAGAAGGTAGTTATCTCTCTCCTTGACTTTCTCTTCTTCAGACAAAGCAACCCCAGCTCCCTTTACACATGTCATATTCTCCAGCGGCCAACTACCTCGGTGGCCCTCCATTGAACTTGGTCCAGCTTCTCCATGTCTCTCTTGGACTGGGTGGCCCTGTACTGAGTCTAGTATTTCATGTGCAGCCTCTCCAGTACATGTAGAGGGGAATAATCACATTTTCCAGCCCACTGACTGTGCCTGTGGTAAAGAAGCCCAACATGAGGTCCACCAGTGCTGTTGCAAGGGTGCATTGCTGATCTTGTGCAATTTGTTGTTCATCGAGGCCTCAAGTGCTTTTCTGCAGAGCTGCCTCTCTGCCAGTCCCTAGCCTGTGCTACAGCATAGGATTACCTCATCTTACATTTGCCTTTGAACTTCACGAGGCTCCTGTCAGGCCATTTCTCCTGCTTGTGGAACCTCACGTTAGTAGCAACCATGTCTTTCAGTGCACTGATGCCTTAGCCTAAATTAGCTCTAAACACAAGCTTGCTGATGGTGCTTATCAGTCAGGACAACGATGGACATCATTCAGGGCATGATAAATGGTAGCAACCCCAGTATTGCCAGTTTACTTTGGTTAGGCTTTCTTACACACGAGCACAATGCAGCAAATTCTGAATTGCTATGGGCTCTTTTTTCTTAAGTTTGGTGGTGGTGGTTGTTGTTGTTTTATCTTTACTGTTCTAGCAGAAAATCCATGGAAATTTTTCCACCATCTTTATTATTTATAAAAAGCAAACTTCTGCATCGCATTCGACCAAAACATCTGTTCAGCAGAAATGCAGTAGAAACAGTAGTAGTGCTAATGCTGCTGAATGAGATAGTTATTATTTTCTTTAAGCTCTAAGTCTTAAATAAACAGCATATGCCTAAGTGCATTTCAATGCTTTCCAAGAAAATAGGCAAAAATAATTCCCTCCTTACTAAAATGGAAAATGAGGTATTTGTAGAGAGAAAGGCATTCAGTGAAGGCAGCTAAAATGTTTCCAGAGGAAACATTTTCCTGTAATATCTGACAACACCTGATCAACTGTCTTATCTATCAAGACAGCAGTAGGGTCAATTTAATGTATTTCTAATTCATCTGCAAACACATGCACATGTATGCATCCATACATGTGCACATGTGCTCACACTTGTCTCTCATTCTCTCTCTCTCCCTGTATTTTTTGTTTCTTGCAATTGCCGTCATATATGCTGAATTGTAAAATGATTCATTTTGTCTGCTTAGTACAAAACTACTTTCCATTTAGTCTTACTACTCTATTCAAACTTTTCAGTTTTGGATACAGAGGGAGTTTAAATTTAGTTGGTTTTTCATGTTTTTTGTTGTTTTGGAGAGGAGAAAAGCTTCTCACAAGCTATTATTTTCAGCTTTTAACTATGTAATAATTCTAAGGTTTACTTCTTAAAAACCAAAAACCAAAAGCTTTCTTCTGATTTTACATAAAATAAAATTTCTGCTTTCTTCTCCCTCACCAAGGATAAGAATTATAGAACTCCAAAAGCACCTTCAGCTGATACTGTGTTTGTTTTCAGTTTCCCTCCCTCAAAACCATTTACATCTGTAGACTTCAGCATCTTTATCACCCACATTTCAGAAACTCTTACTGCTATCTCTAGAGCTTGTCCCCATTCTCACCGTGGGAGAGTTAAAAGGCATGAGAAATCATATACCATTAGCAACAATGCAAACTCTTGTTTGCCAAACACTTAAGAGGAAGATAGCTGAGGAGGAGGAGGATGGTCTTAGCCATTTCTGTAGCTACCTAGAAGAACAGCAGAATGGCTCAGTGCAGGCTGCATGCTTTGTGCTCTAATTGTACTGATTCTGCCGGGACAGTATGCAAGACTTTATTTTCCCTTTTTTTTTCAGTCCATGGGCATAAATTTTTTGGTTGGAGGGGGGTTGAGGGGTGAAGTGGTAGTCTTTCCAAGAGCATGTTTGAGATCCTTGCCAAATTGATAAAGCCAGCAAGACTTCTAGGCTAGGAGGCAAGGATTTCCAGCAATAGCTCTTGAGTGCTGGTTGCTGACTGTGACCATCTCGGAGCTCCTTAACAGCTGCCTCTTATAGAATCATAGAGTTTGAGTTGGAAGGGACCTTTAAAGATCATCTATTCCAAACCACCTGCAATGAGCAGAGACATTTTCAGCTACATCAGGTTGCTTAGAGCCAGTGTTTCACCACCTCATTGTAAAAAATTTCTTCCTTATATCTAGTCTAAATCTTCCCTCTCTTAGTTTAAAGTCATTACCCCTTGTCCTATCACAACAGGCCCTGATAAAAAGTCTGTTCCCATCTTTCTTGAAGGCTCCCTATAAGTACTGAAAGGCCACAATAAGATCTCCCCAGAACCTTCTCTTCTCCAGGCTGAACAACCCCAGCTCTTCCCAGACTGTCCTCATAAGAGAGGTGCTTCTGCCCTCTGATCATTCTCATGGCCCTCCTCTGGACCCACTCCAACAGATCCATGTCTTTCCTGTGCTGAGGGCTCCAGGGCTGGACGCAGGACTCCAGGTGGGGTGTGACCAGAGCGAAGCAGAGGGGCAGAATCACTTCCCTTGAGCTGCTCAATTCTCGACTCTCCCCAGTGGACTGGTTGTTCCTAGAGCAGGAGGGCGGCATCCCGTGGCCATGGCTTTTGCAATGCTGAAAGAACAAACTTTTCCCTCCTTTCCTCCCCTCGTTTATGGGAATTTCACAATATGATATTTAAAAGCTGAGTGACACTCACTTAACCCTAGTGAACAAATTATTGTAAAGGCTTTAGTCTTCTAAATTGCTTTCACAACGGGAAAGACTGATGCTATTTTAGACTGAAAGATGAGACTTTCCACCGTACTTTCAAACTGAGTGTGGGTAGTGCAACCAGAGGGCTTAGGGGCATCCAGAATGCTAGCAGTAAAAAAATGGCATGCAGCAACAAGTTTCTATAATCTCTTTGGAGGTTTGGTAGGATTTTGATCCTACCTTCTTTTCTGATTTACCCTCAGTTTACTAAGAATGGGAAAACATTACTGCTGTTTGAGTAAACTTGCATCAGTCAAACCATAAGGGCAACACATCACAAGGTCAAACTATACTCTATTAAAAATGAAGAAAATTATGTCACTGTCCTGAAGTCAAAGCAAAACTGGCACATTAAAAAAAATACCCCAAACAACCAAACAAAACCCCCCAACAAACCAGCAATGTCCAAGCAAGTTTACTGTTACAGCTGCTGCAGATACATGTGTTACTGCTCCGTTTGACTTACATATGGGACTGCAGCAAATTGAAAGGAAAATCGCATCAGGTTACGCCAAGTCAACCGGAGAAATGTATTGTGTCTCCTTAAATGCATCCTTTCTCCCGGTTTCAGCTGAATTGTACCACAGCTGTTCTTATGCTGTTGGCAGTGCTATATATGTGCTACGCATTGACTTCTGTGAAGTGAGTTACCTTGGAGGAGCTGCCCTTTAGAAACGCTGATCTGCTGCTAAATACTGAGCCCCTCCAGGGCACTTCTAAGTGGTTGCCCTAAAGGTGGGAGACCAAAACTGCAATAGATCCTTCTGGAAATTCAGGGCAAGTATAGCGCTGTCGAACAAGAGAGATTCAGCCAATTTAAAAGTATTAACCTGCTTGCCATATGTTTTGTGAGTATATAAAATAGTATCATTAGCACTAATAAAACTGTCATGGTTACAACGTTTGTGATTATCTACTATATGTGGTATTCATTTATGTACATTATGGAGAGGTGTGGGAGTGTTTACAAAAGGATTAACGTATTACCAGCAGTGACAGCTACACTGAAAATTGTCTATTATCAGATCCAGGTTTTCAGCTGCTTTTAACTTTTCGATCTTTTCATGGTTTTTTATGCCTAAAGCTTTATTTTGGGTGTGGGAGGGAGCAAATATTTCTGTTACCGAGATCAGCCATTGACAAAGATTAAAGGAGAAATAAATTTCTTTGCACTAATTAAAATATTTTTTAAAGCAAGTTAACCTATTCAGAAAGTAATAATCCCATGAAGTTTTCAAGGTTCAGACCAACCAACACACAGGATTATCCACTGAAGGATTTCATAAGAAAGGTGCACTGAGTGACAGTGGGTGACCTTCCTTCAAATGCCTTGACTGAGACAAGGAACCAAAGGAAAAAGTATTTACACAGAGTGTGTTGCAATGCATATGTGGAAGGACACAGGAAAGGTAAGACTAAAAAGGCAACGACATGGAGATATTTCTATTTTTTAGGTAGCTCTGGTCAGCAGATTTCCAACAAAATGTTTATGGACTTAGACAACCTTGTAGAGACTTTTTGTGGAAATGCATTGGTTTTGTCAAAACTGCCATCGAAAACACATGTCAAGGCTGAGGCTGAAGTGTTCCGTTACTGGCCATCTAGAGTTGAAAAGCACTCAGAATGCACATGTTAACAACACCTAGCAAGACAGAGTTTTGCTAAGCAGTGCTGTGTATGTTCAGAGACCATCAGGTAATGGGGAAGGTGGCCTCCTGCCTCCCATATGCCACGTATATCCAGCAGCCAACAATCAACATCACAACAACAACCAAGCAGAGACAGAAACTGGAGTTGGGTGGTTAATACAATGTCAAATTCTCCAATGCTTTCAGGTACATGCAGAGAAGAATCCCAAGTCCCGGAAATATCTTGGTCGATGATGTACAAAATGATTGCTGCTTCCTTGTACTCTCCAGCTTCAAGAGGGGGAGTTGAAAATTGTGTATTCTCTAAAATATGTTGTCCTTTGCTATTGGTCTTTTGCATTTTTCTGTGCTTTTTCTCTTTATGTTCCTTCCAGTCTGTTTCTTGCCTAATAGCGTTTCAGACTTCAGAACTCCATTGAAATATGACCAGCTTAATGCCAGCGTTTTCTGTAGTGACCTAAATGCCATGTGTCCTTTCGTTGCTTTCTGATTGCAAGAGGTTAAGTTGTAACCAAATAACTATGTCTTCACAATATCTCCAGGCGGCTCCTTTTGTTTCCTCTGAGCCTGCACTGCAGTCGGAAGAATCTTCTGAAATCTTTTCTTAGCCCCATTAACTGGTGAGTGATAAAGAGCTATGCTCTGAAATATAATTTGTTACTTTATGAATGCTAAGCTCTTTCAGAAACAGATGGAGGTTAGCTCTCTGGGAAAAAAAAAAAACACAGCAATTTTGTGATGCTCAATATAACAATTCTTGGAAGAAGCCTCCTTTCATATTTAAAATCATTTGCTATTTAACCAAGCTGGTACATTTAGAACCACCCAGCCGACGATGAAACACTTCTCTGGAGGTACTGACTGCTTCTCAGACTGCCTGCTCCCTAAGCACATGGAGCAGAGCCCTTGGCAAAATTTGTTAGTATAATTTTACCTCTTTGCCAGAAAAAATGCTAATCCAGTCCTAGGAGTTCTATTTAACTTTTGCTTGAGCTATAATATTGTCAATTTAAAAGGTGGTGGATTTTGGATCTCATAAGAAATCACATTGGATGAAGCATGAAATCTGGAAATCCAAGGACTTAAAAAAAAGATATTGGTTACATAAAATTCACTTTGTTTTTTCTACTAGATGTTAGCCTTCTGAGCAGCTGACATGAGCAAAAAAGCAGCCCAATAATGCTATGAAAGGTAAAACTGAGTTCAAGTGGTAACGCTGCATTTTCTACACTTGGTACCCATTACTATCTATAATACATATAAGTTTGCAACATTTTCTGATTTCATTTACCCCGATGTAAACTCCAGAGTAAATCTGTTACGAACATGATTATTTTGGGTTTGTCCCAATGTAAGTGAACAAAGGATTTATCCTGCCGTCTATTTTGTCCCTATAACAACAACAAGGATTACTAAAACAAAATGATGGAGTGCAATGTTTCTGATTATGCTAATAATAAACCCAAAAGAAATCCTTCAATCTTACATGCACATAAGCAGCAGAACAAATTTTCTTGCATGCATGTCAAACAGCAGTTTATTCCCTTTCTCCTCCAGACAGGTTTAGAAGGTAAGCTGATACAACAAAATGACAGCTGAATCTGTAATGTCTCTGTCTCCGTTATCCACATCTGCCAAGGTGCTTGTCTACTGCAGCGATAGGTACCTAGGATGTATTGTTATGTCCTTAATATTGTTGGTTTTCACTACTTATCCAGTATCAAATACATGCTTAATACTCTCATAAAAACAAAACAGGATGTGATTCCATCCCAAATGTAAATAATTTGTAACTACATACTACAGCTGAGAAAAATGCCTCTTTTGTGTTCACCCTCTGTTGGTGTTTGAACAGAGGAGCTGTTCTTGCACAAGCAGCAATGAATGTGCTTTAAGCTGGTGTCCTCAAATACTTTAATTAGCAATAGTTTATTTCACACTGGATTTTAACACAGTTTACCAGTGCTGGGACATCACATTCCCCAGTCTTTGCATAAGCAATTGCAAACATGTCAGACAAGGCTCTGACAATACCTTTTGCAGGAAGGACTAATTATTCACATACATTTCCTGTGTACAAATGTGATAAAACAAAATTAAAT
Organism: Limosa lapponica baueri; assembly: GCA_002844005.1. Taxonomy (NCBI): domain Eukaryota; kingdom Metazoa; phylum Chordata; class Aves; order Charadriiformes; family Scolopacidae; genus Limosa; species Limosa lapponica. Next base: position 1,487,893 of record KZ505693.1, read on the forward strand.
TCAACCCTGCAGTTAAATCTTAATGCAGCTTTTTTTTTTTTCCCTAGCAATGATGCCTCAGGCAAGGCAAGTGTGTTTCAGTAAGGAAAAGGATTAGCATTTTCTAAAATTTCCAGTCTTTTTATCTACTACCTTTTCCTAAATTGCTAATGCTTCTTCAACTATTAAAGCTGCAATGGCTTCTACAAATCCACTTTCTGATTATGTGAGTTAAGCTATGCATTTGGGACCAAAGGAAAAAAAAAAAAAAAGGCTGAGTGAGTTATGTCACAAATTGCCTTTAGTGCTTCAAATCTAGACTATCAAATACATAGGTACATTGTTCAGGATTGTTCCAGCACTAAAAAAAGTAGTATTATGAGACCTTTAGAGAGGTAAATGAATTACAATCTTTTCTCAGGCAAGATAAGGTTCGTAGGTGGGAGTAGCATTTTTCATTAGACCAACAAGTATAGTTGGAAAAAGTAGACAGGAAGGGCTTGTACGTCAGGAAGATTATCTCCTTTTTCCTACTGTATTACTTTTTTTTCCAGCAAAGACCTGCAAATTTTAGCTTCCCCATGTCCTTTGACCATCACAGTTATAACCATAGTAACACAAGGCTTTTTAAAAGCAAGCTGTGAACTAAATCTAAATAAAATGAAAAAACAAGAGGACATCTTCAACCTGTAATGTTTCTGAACTTCCTCAACTTTAAAGAGTCCATTGAGGTTACAGTGTGATGATTTGGAATGAGTTTTCCTAAATTAAGGCCTGTGTCCCGTGTTGCTGAGAACAAAAAAGCTGCTTTTTACCAAGTCTCCTTCTAGTGACACCGGAGGACAGGAGGGGAGGCAACCAGCCTCCACAGAACATGCTTTTGTGAGGCTGCCGGCACAATTTTGCCCTGGATGGATGGATCTTTTTAGGAAAGGATATATTGGCAGACATTTCTATACCCTTCACGCTTCTGTACAGGATTTAGCAAGTATTCATTGTTCGTACATGTTATGCACGGTATTTGACAATAATGTTTTTCCCTTACAAGTTAAGAAGCTGCACTGTGTCCTTCATTTCTTCCACATTGCTCTGCTCTTCCTTTCACTCCATTTCTTCTCTTTTTCTAGTCTCTGTCTTCTTGTTTTCATTATTTTGTCTCCTTTCCCATGAGCGAAGTTGCTAGTACATTGGTTAATATGTCTTTAAAAATGTCAGGGATTTTTGTCTCCAGGACCATTTTCTCATTTCTCCTGAATATATTTTGCTTCTTTTCCCAGAAGCATAGAAAGTAAAACAAAATTCAAGTGAGGTGGCATAATTAGGCCACAATTTTATTAATAAAAGTCATCTGGGAATGACTGTTAATAACTTGTGCAGGATAGGTCACAGTTTCTTCCCTAATTGTTTTCACCTGCTGGAAGGCTGTTTTCTCTTTCCCTGCCACCCCACTCCCCACCATCTCCCTGTCCCATGGAGATCTCCTCCCTTGCTCCTTTCCACAGCTACTCCCCAGCCTAATGTTGGGGCTCTCTGATCATTCAAGGACTAAAGGCCTGAGTAAAGGAGATGATTGTTTCTTTCCAGTGACATAGTAGGAGCTCCGCTTTCCACTGCACTCTCCTCTGATTTGGCTTTATCAAGCAAGATATCAGATTCCTCATCAGATAAGTGTCTGAAGTGGCTTTCTGTCACCTGCTGAAATGGGCCAGTCTGAACTTATCCTTTCTAGTGACCCAGCCAAGTTCCTGGGGAAGGAGGAAAAATTCACCCTGTCTCAATCAGTCCGGTGATGGAGGAAAATTACCTGAGTCCTCAAAATGCAGTAATGACTGCTGCAGGCTAAAAACCTATCTGGATACAAATCCCAGCGTAATCTAGGCGACGAAGACTTCGCATCTTTGCTGTTTTCTACCTTCCTTGTGGTTTTTTGACCAAATTCATGTTTGAATTATGTCTGAGCCAAGTAAGCGGTGTTTTCCTGAAGCCAGGTGAAGGAACTCTCCTCTCAGTCGTGATGAAGTGGGTCTGAGACAGGGAGGCAGCTCCAGGAGGAGTAAGCACCATCTGCTGCCAGCAGCCCTTCCCAGTCACCGGCCCAGGGGCTATGAGCATCCCTGTCCACAAGCACCTCGCTGCACCCACAGCTCAGCAGGAAGGAGGGAGTGAGCTCAAAACCCAGAAAAATTACTTCCTTCCAAAACAAAAATATACCATTTCAAGCAGCTGATGTGCTGAATCGTCATCCCTAAAAAAAAAATCCAACAAACCCCATGACAACATGAGACTGCTGAAGTTAAAGAGAGAGAGAAAGCCTGCCTGGTTTTGTAAATGTGCTCTTTCTTAGATGGAGTTGCACTGTGCTACCGTCTGTGCAAACAAATATGGAAAACTTGCAACTGAAACAGAGAGAACAGGGGAAGGTAAACGTGAGAAAGCAAGCAGTTTGGCCAAGGTTGTGTAGGTAGGCAGTGGCAGAGCAAGAACTAATACCCTCAGTCTCCTAATTCCCAGTCCTTTTCTCCTGTCATCTGAAAATGCTTTATTTCAGGCACTCGCTATTTGCTGGTCTCAGTGGGTCAAATTGGACCAGAACATTTCAATGAAAAACAATCATTTTTATGTTCCAAGAATCACACTGAACAATCCTGCAGCTGAGGTTTCTTAGGTAATATGCAGCTGTTAGATGGAATGAAAGTTTGCTGTAAGTGCTTGCTGCTGAAATGTAAGAGTGAAAGATGACTTTGGAGAGCCTCAGGAGTAGCTCAGGCAATGTGTGTCCTCCCACAGATAGAACAAGGAAATTACATAGTCAGGGACAAGGCAAAAATCATAACTGTTTTTTATTAGGCTCTGTCCTCTATTTGTTAGGATTATTGCCTTCACTGTCGTCAAACTGTAAATCTGTTTTTTCTCCTTTACACTGTAATTACAATCTTGTTTGGGGGAAGTAATATAACTGGGACTGAAAAAATACCCCCAAACCCTCCCAGTACTACTTGCTTAAAGGGAAGAGATACCTTCTTTAAATAGCCTTAATAATATATTTTGCTCCTAATAATATAGTACAGCAAAACAATCTAAAATGTATGGCGGCAGTCTTTCAGGAATGAAAACAAGAGATATAATTGAAGATCTATCCTGGAGCATTCATTCATTGTCTGATATCACATTACATGTAAAAATATCAGGACGCTATTTCAATAACAAGATGGTGTTCCATTCAGGCTGTGGATTTTTTCTGTACTGTATGTATTCCAAGGTCTGCAAAAGCTGGCATGATTGTAAAACTACCATAATGATGAATAGATTGTGTTAATTGGTATTAAAGAATAGTTATGCTGGATTGACTAAGTTAAAAACTTTAATTGGCCAGAGACACTTGGGTGATGATAACCAGGGAGTCCTATTAGCACTGAATTGATGTAGGAGCTTATCCTTGCAGTTGATGGCAATACCGCACAGTGAAGAAGGTTGCAATATAACAGCAAGAGTAAAATTCCCACCTTAAATTTATGACACAGAGAGGTACAAACCACACTCCATTCTGCATGGTCTGAATTACAGATCTCTATTTAGCTGGACAACATAGACCTGCTGTTACAATTATGTCTATGATTACAATGCTCTAGAGTGTGCATTGCATTGTAATGCAGTTATTTATGCCCTACCTTTTTGCTTAAGGCAATAATAGATCTGTACGTATATGAAAGTCAAAGGAAAATGTTGTGTCTCATTGTTAGAGAGAACTTTTCTTCAGATAGATGAAAGTGAAACCTGGAGAAATTTAAGTTTCTCCCAGCAATCATTCAATGGTAACTTGCATGCCAATCTTTTTCTTTTGGCAGAATGCATTGCTCCTGTAGTAGATAGTTCTGCACCACTTCTATTCAGTATCTCTGCAGTCTTCACCCAAATTTACAAGCACATAGCTCCAAACCACAGTGAGCCGCAGAGTGAATTGTATGTCTCTCTCTTACAGAAACTGAGCAGTGCAGCTACCTGGAATACCGCTGCCTTCACTGGCACTCCTCTAATCTGGGTTTCTGCAGAGCCGGTTTATAAATACAACCTCACGTATCCTGGAACATGACACAACCCATTAAGAGCCCTTTGCCTCTGTCCTTCCCTCAGATGCGCCCAGCAGCAACAAGTGTCAGGGCCACAGAGGGGCTGTGGAGTGATAGAATTTCCAATACATTTCTGGAGCCTTTCCAGGGGAGACTTTTCAAAAGCAGAGCACGTGCCCCATGCTTTCTGAAAAGAAATAAATAGAAGTCCTCTGGTTACCTTAGAAAAATTCTCATAAAAGTCCACTTACCCTTCCATAGCATTGCGTAACTTCTTTTAAAGATGACCTCTACCACTATGAGCCAGGCAACACTGAAAGCTACAGGGCTCTCAGGACAGACACTCAGTCACCATTTCCTACACTGTTTCTCATCACACCTCAGGAGTTGAAAGTCACTAGTTCAATATGGCCATTGGCAAGAATTGTTTGTTCAACCTCGGTTGCATTGACTTGACTTTTGCTGAATATTGGTCCAGATGTCCTGGGAGCGCTACACCTGTATCCATGGATGACAGTGATGTCAAAGTGTGAAAAGATCATTAGGTTGCACCGACCGAGGCTGGACAGAAATTTGCTTGGTGTGAGGTAGCCCTACTAGTGACACTTTAAATGGGGAAACAACCCATACATTATACAGACTTGCCAAATTCCTCTGCAGGGTCATTCCATCTCTGTCACTACAGAGGAAGTGTTTAGCAATATTTTGGTAAAATATAATAAGGAAGTTCTGGTTTAAAGTCGCTTTATTCACTGTTAATGTCTCATTAACTCTGATCAAAAGCAATCGTACACTTGTTTCCTTAATATTACTTATATTTGACAGAAAGCAGCTGCAGGATACCTCCTCAAGTCTACTCATGCTTATCATCGCTGTTAGGACTATTAATTCACTGCAGTATACTTTAATGTACTATAACATTTAGAAATGGCATTTGGATGTGCAGTAATATTATTTTGCACAATTAACCTCTGGTTCCCTTCCATATAAGCCTGTTTCTAAAGAAATACCAGTTATGCTGTGATATTTTCAAATTACGTTGGGTTTTGTGCCTTTTTCCTAGTAGCTTGCCCTTTCCTTAGTAGTAACACATATTGAATTGTAATAACACTTTATTGTCCTTGGAACAAAACACCATAAATCACAGAGATAAAAGGAGATAAACCCATTCCCCAGCCCTAGATCAGGCAGCTCTTGACCCCAGTTTTTAAAATCCAGTTCTAGATCCACATGATAGTTTTGCAAACAACAAAATGAAACAAAATAAAGAAGAAAATTTTCTCCTTGAAAATGAAGATTAAAAAAATCTAAATAATTCCACCTTAAAATCTGTGCCAAAGACCAAATCATTCTGTTCAGGGCCATCCTAAACCAGAACTACACAGTTCTTTTTACTGTTTGAGAAAATGAGAACTAGAAGGCTCTGTTACAATGTAGTGCAGAGGAGAAGTATGCAAGTTGGTTTGTTTGATAAATTCAATCTTGAGCTCTTTTACCCTTTCTCTGGAACTAGTAACTCTCCATAGAATTATAAAAGTATGTGATGGTTTGAAAATCATAGAGAAATGCAGGGGGTGGGGGTGAGGGGTGGGGTGTGGAGGTTTTTTTGATTGTTTCATAAGAATACAGATGTGTCACTAGAACAGTAAGTTCCATTAGAGGGTGATGGAGGCCAGTGCTGAAACTTAAGGTTTCAGATGAGGAATATACCACTTCAGTTTATTCAGGATACAATGGGTGAAAATTCTAATCTCATTTATTAATCTTACTAGTGAGGCATAACACCACTGAGTCACACATCAAAGTAGCTGATCTCGCAGATTCATCCTTCTGGTGGAGTGAACAGGAAAAAACAGTTTATGAGATCTGTTTGATGACTTACTATTTTGCAGATCTATTATGTCAAAATGCATGAAACTCTGGATATAGGTAGGAATTTAATTTTTTTTCACCTAGGCTTTAATGTTTTCTTTGAAGACCCAGCATCTTGTCAAGAAGAAGAATCTTTCTATAAGGCTTTACAACAAATAGCTATAATTCTGCTCTTTTTTTGCTAGCATATTGTAAAGGACAGTAACTTAGCTGACTGTGTTATTATCTCAGTTATAATAATGCATCTGAGATCAGAATTTAGCCCAACTTATTTTTTCAATGTTTTACACTACTAAAAGGAATGGATTTGGCTCAGTCAAATTATGCTTTCTGTTGTTTCATGCATAACTTCAGCTGAAGACTGTCAGAGTTGTATGTGTGCATCTCATAGCAGAATTTGGCCCAAGGGTTTAGAGCTCCTAATATTTACAAAACAGATTATGTACAATTTGCTGACACAAATATATAGCTTTAATACTGCAAGGTTTTAAAAATTTATATTCATGCCTAGATGGAGGACAACAGTGGAAGTGAAATGAGTAAAATCTTCCTTTTCACACTGCTTATTTTGTGGTAGAGTGATACGATTCAGAAAACTAGTCTCATCTGGGTACCTCATTGCGCTGACTTTCATCTGAAGTTATGAAGGTTTTCATGAGAGCATGCTCTTAATCCCCCCTGCTTCTTGCTAGATTTTCTAATCTTGGACTATTATGTTCAATCGCATGTGAACGCATTTCTCTGGCATTTGAGCTGCACAAAATCTTTTGTGTATGGTTTCAAACAAGCTTTAATGTGCCGCCAAGTTGTTCGGTTTATTCAGTATTTCCAAATGGGGAAAAATAAGTTCACAAAGCAGGGAAGAATTGTTCCAAGGCCAGTGTTTTAACCAAAGGAAGAGGTCCAAAAACATCATCAACAAAGTTTTCCCCGCAGCTATACCTGGGAGAACATTTGGATTTGCCTCAAGTAACCAAGTGAAGAATCCGGGCTAATGAATTCAACCATGATTAAGAAAGCTATCTAAGGATTTGATTTTACACAGCACAGATGTGTAGTGCTGCACAAAGGCAAGGTTAAAAGACATGCATAGGATGGTCAGTGTGGAAGGATGCAGTCCAGCAGGAGGGGTGGATGCTGGATGGCTGCCAAGTTTCTTGCACCTAGCAGGAAAACTAAGGGCAGCTCAAATACCTGTTGATACACTGTGGGCTGGAGGTCATGTGGCATCATAAATGGCCATTGCTTGCCCATTCATATGTTTTCAACCCTCAGAATTCATGAATAAAAGCAACTGTGGATGGAAAGACCCCCATGAGGGATTTTGCACAGCAACTCGCTCTGGGCCTCAGGCCATCTGTTCACATTGGGACATGGCGACTTGGTGCACCACATGGCACTGGGAGAGGAGGGTTGCTCCTGAGGTTCAGATACATAAGAGGGGTTTGGGAGATTGGGTGAAGACTGCACCATAGACATGCTGGAAGGCCTTGGTCAGGATATTGAGGGCATTGACTTCTTCTTTGTGTAGGTATCTACACCGGCACAAAGCAGATGTTGGCAGCTGCCGAATCCCACAGACAGTTTCACACCAATGCAGATGATGAGATGCAGTGCAAGATGGCAGCGAAGGGAAACCCTCACTCCTTTGGGGCTTCAGTATCTGCTCTCTAAAATGGCATCATAAATCACACAGACATAGGGATGCATTGAGGAAATTTTGTCCTAACAGCTGGATAATGTGAATTCCAGAGTGATGCCATCCATTCAATATAGATACATTTTTTTTCTCTGGGCTCATTCACAGAAAAGAGAATAAATAAAAGGTCTGACATCTTTTCACTCCCTAAAACTCTCTTTGTGTGAGATCTTTTTTCAAGGTTCATTAGAGCTATTTCTCTCCCCTGACTATCCCTTTTATCACCCACTTTACCCACCTATCTTGCTCTTCACATTCCTCTTCCATTTTCATGCATCCCCTCTTCCCATGGCTTTGGCTATCACTTCTGAAGAGCCTGGAGTGTGTCCCTGGGGCTGGCTTCTGAGCAGTGAGCTCTAGTGCTTCAGGAAGGTGACCTGCCAGTGGTTTTAGGCTTGACTGAAAAATCAGCAAATAACATAAACATGATAAGAGTTGTGCTTTGCACCCCTATACATGCAGTTTGGGACTTAAATCCTTGGTGGTAATGCAGCACAGAGGTTTGTGCATGAGCAGAGAGAAAGAGGGAATTTATCTTCAGATACAGTAACACACACAGAAGGAAAAAACACACAACTTTTGCACTGTTTGCTGAAAAAAACCCCCAAAAGATATGAGTTAGGCACAGAGAATAATCTGTGGACTTTGTTGCAACCATGGAGCTGAGCTCTGCTGGCTTATTGGAAAGAGAGGAGGAAAAAATAGAACTTGTTCTGGTATAGAAGAGTCTCTCATGCTGCTAATCAATTCAGTGGCCAAATTTGCTATTGTGATCTGATGGCTTAGCTCTGCCAAGTCTTGTAATTATCTCTATTCCCATTCTCCATTAGTGGCCTTTTCAAAGGATGAGTTTTCACAGTGTAAGATTATGCCATGCAGTGAATACCACACCATCAGTGCGTTACAAACATAATACAGCATAAATGCTGTACAAATATAGCCTCTTGCAACAGTAGGTGGAACACAACAGTTATGTGTTTCTAGGCCTTGGGGTTACAGTTTCCTAATGGGTGACCTTTCCTCTCTTCACATCCTTTTCCTTGCAGATTATGGTGTGGCAGTCCCGTGCTACCTCATTAGCTGTGGGAAAATTAGAGCATATGAAAAGATGAGGAGGCATTCAGATCTCTACAGCTGACAGGTAGCACAAAAGTGCTGGAACAGCCAGGGGACTCTGGCCAACCATTCACTCTGCTTATCGTTCCCCCAGACATCGTTTCACAAGGCACTGTTGCACAGAAGGACATCACATCAGCCCACAAGCACACACCAGCCTTTCATACAATTCTCACAAGTGCTGTCGCACAGGAGCAATATTTTCAGATGTAAACAAAACTTATAGATGCCACATGACAGAGCTATTGAAAGTCCTGCTGTAGCTGAGAGTGAGCAGGTGGTATAATGATCGAAGGCGAAATGAAATGTCTACTTTGACCGAAGGGATGTGTGCTGTTTTCCCAGGAACTAAAACGTGGCTTGGGGACCTTTTAAGTGCATGCACACATGCCAAGCACAGTATTTAAGAAATGCAACATCACATACAATATTTAAGAAATGAAACATAACATTTGAGAAAATGAGAAACACCACACTAAAAATTCAAAGCAACTTCATTTTTAAGAAAAAGAAAGACAAAACTGAACGACCAGATGATTCCCAAGAGAATCTGATGATTAACTGGCTAAATCAGGACATCTGCAGGATGTAAGAATAATAGAAGGAAGCGGGAGTTTTGGCTACCACTTTTATAATTAGCAATTGTAATGATCTTAGCGGTGTCCTCCTGAAAGAACTTGAATATTCATGTTGAGGCACAGCATTATGTTTCAGTGCTTTTGGTAGCTGTAGCCACTTGCACAGAGTCAAGCACACACTCAAATCAGGAAGTCAAAATGAGTGCTTCAAATACTTTGTGCCGGAAATTGTAAGGAAAGCTGTTATTTGCATGCAGTAAGATTGGGAAGAGAAGCATAGCGTCCAAGAGCTCCCTTGGCATTTTCAGTTTCCTAAATAATTGTCCTGCTTCTGCTTCTTTTTTTTTTTTTTATTGCAGAATAAATTCAGACTCGACCCAAGCAAATGCAAAATATATCCGAATCTGTAAAGCTGGATTTTGTAATGTCAGGCCAGACTATAGCCAAAGGCACCCAAAGTAGCAGTTACTATCTATAGAAACCACGACAGCCAGACATCCATCCACGCTTCCTGACTGGATGCTAAAATTTCATAACAACCCAGGCTGAGCCTGTAGGTCATACAGGGTTATGTGCAGTCATACTTAATTAGTAGTTTACTGGATACTCTGACTATTTCTCAACTTTCCCACCTTCACAGAATAGTCGGACACATGCCTGGCCAATCTCCTCTACCCTTTCTCTATGTTTGTGCCACAAAGGAACAAAGACAGATGAGATGCATCATCTTTGCAGAGAAATGCTTAGACCAGAGTCCCTCCTCTGAGAAGCAGTAGAAAGAGGGACCCCCACTTGCCTGCTGATAGATTCAGCACCCTCAAAATGTTGCATATGGCCAGACAAAATGAGGTGATCTGACAAGAATTTACTTCCTTTGCTCTCTTTAGTTACTGGAAGAAGAAAGCTCAAACAGACACACATCAATTTGAGTGTGTGCACGTGTGCTTTGACTGTGAACACTGGGCAAAACATGCAAATCCCAGTGAATGACTGACACACACTAACAAACATCATTGAACTTGTGAATTGGTCTTGGACAACTAAACTGTTTACTTCTACCCAGGGCAAGAAGGAATTAATTAGCATAGCATCAAAAGGCATTGATCCAAGTGAATGCTGGGTCCAGAGGAACATGCTGGCAGCTGCAGTGTGGTATCTAGGGCCGAACCAGCTTGGGAGGTTGATGCCTAGAAAGTGTTACAGGCATCTAACAAACTGGTCAGGTCAGATCCAGGCTTCCTATCAATCAGGGATCAGACTGAGTTCATTTCCTGTGCTCAGGCAATGCAGTGGCTACCCACAGAAAGACTCTTATTGTCATCAAAATGCTACCTTGACAATCACTATTTACTTTTTCCTTTCCCCTGCTTAATTGGAAACTATGTGGGCATACAGCTACTCCTGGGACTCCATTTGCCCGTTTATCTATGCTTGCGTTGGTTCCTTGCACACAAACTCCTGCATGCTTCAGATAGCTCCATGCCCTGTGAAGTGCATTTTGGGGAGATTTTCCCCTTCAGAGGCTGGCATTCCCTTCACAAGCAATCTGAGTGACACAGTTGGCTCCAATGATGCTCTGTACTTTGGATAGCCGTTACATTAATTAACTGCTCCTTTCCACTTCAGCTTTCAGTCTAGGGTTCATTTCCATCACTGTCAAGATGCTCCTCAAGTTCTATCAGTGTGAAGTTCAAGTGCCTAGGGGTCCCACTCTTACACTGGGCTGGACTCCAAATCTTCCAGGTGTTCAGATATTTTTAATGCTAGTACACAACATGTCTTTTCAAAATTCCTCTTTCCAGATCAAGGGAGTGCTTTAGCAGCACAAACAAATACCACTGGTGGCCTTTCTCTGTCATTTGCAGACCAGTATATTACACTGGGTTCAATTAAAAGAGCATTTAAAATCAACCTATATAGCCAAATACACCCAAAGTGAAGAAAGCTTACCATGTGTAAAAAAGGTAATACAAATCTGGCAGAGGTATACTCAGCAAGTCCGAAAAATTAATGCTTTATTGAAGGTCTTCATGTCACAAGGCATTGCAGACCATTCTTCACAGCAGGACCGTAAGTACCCTTTTGGGCACTGCTGTAGGTAACCATAAGCACGAAGTCTAGCATGTGCTAAGGTGTCTTGCCAGGCAGAGGGAAGAGTCTTCGCTTTAGTTGCTTAATCTTCTGCATCAATACTGTTGAATTTTGGCCACAACTTTCATAGATAATGACCCAAGTGAGCAACTGTTCATGCTGCAACTTAAGACCGAGCCTCCAAAATCTACTTTTTAAAGTCCAGACACATCTGTGGAGAGGAAATGTATGTAAAACAGGGGAATGTAAGAGATAGAAACTGTATGAAAATCCTTTTCCCCAGCATGTTAAAATCAGAAGTTTATATTTGCTCATATTTGCAGATCCACATTTTTCATTTTTTGTTTGTTGAAGACTTACCTTTAATTCTACAGTAAATGGAGTTTAATGTTTAGGTCCAACTTGTGCATTTTAGACTGCATTCATCTACACAGATTTGCAAACAGCAGCAGTTGGACTCCTGAATACTGATGTGCTGATACTGGAAGAGCTAGCTCAGGGACCGCATTGCCAGTTCTTGTATTACATGAAAGTCAATGAGTAAACAAATTAGCAAGAAGGGGGTTTGTTTTTCTGGGTGTTTTTTGGGTTTTTGTTGTTGTTGTTATTGTTGTTTTTTACTGCAATAATATTCATGCGGAGGAGGAAATAATCCAGAATTTGCACGGGTGGCAAAAGCCTATGAAATATCCTACTTGCCCTTAGATGGACTCATCATGGCCTATAAAGCCCAGCTGAACAGCAATCACAATACTCTGGGAGGCTCTTTGTCCTCAGACAGCTGCTGGCTTGGAGGTCACTGGGAAGGAAAAGGAGGAGTATCCTGTCTGTACACATTTCCCCAGAAGAAAAGCTTTGCTGGCAAAGCCAGGAAAGATGCTTTTCAGTGATAGCTCATGTTTATTGTTTCATACAATATGGCCAGGCTTTTAGAAGGCAATATCTAGGTAGAAAGGTATTGTCTTATAGAAAAGGATAATGAATGGATCTGAGCTGATAAATGGCTTTGCCTTTGTGTAGGAAGATGAAATAATTCCCAGAATACACTGCCCAATAACATCTTTCTGCATTGAATACTTGCAAGTGGATTGCGTTAAAAAGCTGCAGCGAACTGTCACCAGTCTCTTGGATTACCTCATTTGGGAATAACAGGGGTGTTCACAACGCTACATGTGTAAAGATGCAGCATAAAGACTGTTGTTTGAAAGGTTTCTCTCCAAATAATAGGGTGCTACACGTTTTCAGCGTGGGGTTTTGTTGCTGGCTTGGTTTGTATTGCTATTTGTCTGCTTTCCTCTTAGGTCAAATATTAGGAGACAGAAAAAGCAAAAAAGTGACATCAAAGACAGATTTTTATAAGTGTTACGACACTGACTCATGAACAATTCCAATATCATACACCTCATGGCTAGACACAAAGGCAATTTCAACAGAAGGCTACTATTACATGTAAGGTGTGGATCATGTAAAAAAGCCGATGAATATAATGAGATTCTTACACCTGTGCATGGCACACAGCTCCTAAAAGGATATCGGCTGAGCCAAAGAATACCAAGATTCCTTAATCCACTTAGGGCTCAGGTTGGGAAAAAACATAGGAAAGCTGATCCAACTGTCCCAGGTTTCACCCTCCTTTCTCAGAGCTCAAGGCCTATCAACCAGTCTGTCTCCTAGTGCAGCGTGGCTTTTGGCTTGCGTTGCATCCAGCCACACCAGGTGGTGTACCCCAATCCCCCAAAGTGTTATTCCTGTCCTACAACATGGGATTTTGGCTTGTTCTGCTTTTTTTTTAAAAAAAAAAACCAACAGGATCTGAATAGGTCTCAAAGCCCCTTGCTGTCAGATGGATGCATTTCCCCTTACTCTGAACGGTTCCTTGCACATGTGGTATCTTTCCCTGAGATGTGAGTCATCTCAGCTCTTCCCATGCCTGCTGGCATTTTGACCTCTTTGAGATGCAGCTTTCCTGCTGCCCTCACTATGCTTCCTGTCCACTACACCCACTTTGGCAGCACTGCCGACAAGGGGAAGCACATGGCTTGCCTGATTGCCTAGAGCAGTCTGGGCATGCCTTCCCTGGTCACGCTAACAGTGTTGCTCCTATCGCCTCCTTTTCTCCAGGAGGACTTTTCCAGATTGTTCATGCCCCGAGGTGACGAAGCATGAGCTTGCTCTGCTCCAACCCTCCCATTGCAGCTGGCAGATGGACGGATGCTCTGCAGGATCTCCAGCAGTGCACTCCTCATTCAATTATTGCATCCTCTCCTGAGCCTACCTCTTTAAACGCTGTGTGTAAGTGAATATTGATGGCCCAACTTGCATGACCATCTTGCTCAAAGACCCACAAGGCTTCTTCTACTTTCTATTCTGTACCTTTGACTGAAGAAACCAGACAGACAAACCCCAGGAGTACCATGTTGTATGGGACCTTTCCTTTGCCCTTTTTTATACTGGCCTTTCTGTTTCTCTCTCAGGAGAGGAACAAAGCCATGCTGGCTCATCTAGGGATCGTCATTTTGTCCCACTGCCTGGGAATGTTTTGTAAAATCACCTTCCATAGAAAAAGACTTTTTTTTTTCCCTCACTGGTGACCACTCTAGTACATACTGCTGCTTCCTTGCAACGTTTTGATAAAGGGTATTTTAGCCCTGGGAATGCCCATTTACTGGAGCAGAAATACCAATAAGGCATCACTGTGGGTAATGGTCATAGTAATACAGGTCAGTGGGTGAAGCAAGAATACACATGGATAATTTAACTCCCTATTTGGGCACACTTTGGCCAGGGAGTGAAAGAGTACTTTAAATAAGGAGACCCCATTGATTCCGAGGTAGTCTTCTGCACGGATAAGCAGAAGACTGACACACTAGGGTCAAAGCACAATCTTTTGCCCTCAAATTGGCATCATTTAAGAGAAAGAGAATGAAAAGGGAAAGCACCATTCTGGATTGCCTGACAGTAACTTATCTAAGAGCTCAGCTGGGAGAATATTTCAGGGTAAATACGGTTTTTTTAATGCATTTTCCTCTTTTCCCATTTGAAAATTGTCTATAAACATGTTTTTGCAAGTCTGTTTGTCATTCGGAATGATTTACAGTGACTGAAACTCAAGTTTAGGCCCATTCACAGGCAGCTTATTGTAGGTTTTCAAAAAAGAAATTCAGTCAGTCTGATCCAATTTAACACAGAGATCACATGGCATGCCTTCTTGCCTCAATTGGATAATTCTTTGATTCAGTTTTTTGATGTGAATATCAATTATTCATTTGAATTTTAACATTCTAGTACTACTTGATGCTATTATAATAGTATATGCTGTTTCGGCAAATATTTCTGTACAAATATTACTTGTCAGAAAATTTATGGCGTGAAAATTAAAACCAAGGAAACACAGAGTTCCTTTCAAAATACAGATGAATATTCATAAAAGCATTACAGTGTTTGCCTCTCTCTGATGTTCAGTGTTGTTCCTTCATCCAAAGTTGGAAGGATATAAGTTGAGACATGATACTTCAAGAGAGAAGTTAAATGAGGAACAGGGGAGATTAAGTTATAAGTTATAAGATGATTGTAAAACTCCTGGACATTTTGGGGCCGCAAAGCCTCTATCAAAGATGAGAGAAAATTCTTCTGGGGGTAATGTAGGCGCAATGTAGAAAATTAGCTCAGAAAACAGGACTTTCAAATCCAAATTACTGCAAAAGCCCTGATCCAACAGTACCTTAAAAACAGGAGTATATGGAGCATACTGAGATTACAGAAATTTAAGTGAGCTTAATTTTTCATCAACTTTGAGGACCCGCTTCTAAGGTGACAACATGGAGAAGTCTACATTGGAGTCTGATACAAAAATGGACAAGCCAAACGCTTT
Source organism: Limosa lapponica baueri (assembly GCA_002844005.1). Lineage (NCBI taxonomy): Eukaryota > Metazoa > Chordata > Aves > Charadriiformes > Scolopacidae > Limosa > Limosa lapponica. Next base: position 1,503,166 of record KZ505693.1, read on the forward strand.
ATAGGGAAAAAAAATTTGAGAAGGAAACTATGTGTCCAAATCTCTCAGTAGGCTGCTTTCATAAGAGATGGCTAAGTTGACCAACCAGGAGCACTCCTCTAATGTCAAAGCTACTCGAGAATGTATTGACCTTAAAGTCTTGAAATATTTTGGTTTTTTCTTGTCACTGCTTTTTGTTTTGTTCTGCTTTGTTTTCTTCTGCCTAGGATAGTGTTTGGTGCAGTCTCCCAGATGCAAAGGGGTTAAGTGTGTTCCACAGAAAACTCCAGAGGTTTGACAAAGTCAAATGCAATAAGGTTTTGCCAGTGGTTGCACTCTGGAATTGTTGGCATTTTGAGCCCCAAGTGGTAAAGGTGACATAGCTGTGTAATTGTACACTTGGTTAAGCCTCTTTGAAACCAACAGCGGGGGGGAATGTCTCATCACAGTTCCCCACTGCAATATAATTGCAAGAAAACAAGTGAGTGGCTCTAATTTCTCTTACACTTGGGGGAGTTCATACCATAGAAGCTTCACCTCCACACCCCAAAGATGGAGCATGGGCATCCAGGAGCTGAGCTGCCTCACCCCTTCTTGTTTTGGTGGAAATTTTCTGTATCTGCAGGAGAAACTGCTGCAAGGACAGAGACGCTGAAAAAACGGAGGAAGCAAACAACAGACTAACAAAGAGGAAACCATCAGGTATAGAAGGACAGGTAAAACGGCTTCAGAGAAAAAGCCCGGAGAGCCTTTGGGTTGGGTGCTAGTTCAAAGAGATTCTTTGCTCACTGCTTTGTGGCTTTTTTTTTTTTTTTTTTTTTTGTAGTTGTTGTTTGATTCCTGCTGCAATCAGGGAAAGTAAATTAGAATGCATAACAGATACCTAGTTTCAGCATGAATTTCGCTTCCTACCAGACAGCACTTCAGTTAACTCTTCGGATTAGCATGCAAGTTAACCTCTTTGGAAGCTGAAGGAAATGCAACTACCATCCTCCACAGAAGAGAGCCATAAGAAGCCATTAATCTCCTTTATGTAACCAGGCAGGTGATATAAAAATTTCCAGGTGGTGTGTTTGGACCTCATTCTGCCCTGAATTTAGGATGAAGCTGCCCCTGCTTCACTCAGTGTTTCACCAGCTGACATTCTGAAGGCTTCTTTTTCACCACACTGAGTTAAAGTTGTAATAAACCAAGCCATTTTTCAGGAGATCAGACACATTAAAAATAAAAATAAGGGTCTTGTGAGATCCAAAGATATAGGCCTATGGATATTTAGACCTATGGATTTGGACCTGTATCTCTTCTCTACCCTTTCCATAAAAGATTAAAGGGTATGCTTCTTAGGTTCTATTCTCTATTTAAGTCTGAGGAGTGCAGGGAAGGCTACCCCTTCATCTTGTCTCTTCACACAATAAACACTGGATGAAGTTCATACTGCAAGCGTTGGCAGTAGAATCTCTCTCTCACCAGCAAAAAGAGATTAAAAGTGTCTCTTGGCACATCCCATCAGGGGACTTCTTTTATCCCCTGAATCAACAGAAGCTTTGGATCAACAAAAAGAACTGAAGCAGGTGTCTCTCTTACCTTGTGCCAATCTACCCTTTTCTCCATCTTCAGAAAATTGTTCTTTAGCTCTCTCAAGGATATGCAGCACTTGGGTAACCATTTTTTTCTGCTTTATTTTGACAGTACAAACCAGAATAACAATAACCCTCAGATGCAGAAGGACTCAAAATCACCTATGCTTTTATTATTATTATAATCATATACCTGATATATTGTATTAAAAAATCCACACGCTATGTCATGTTATCAGATATGAAGCAGTACTCCTCTTCAAGATTATGTTTAGCATCTCTTAAATGCAGCTTTTAATCAGAAATTTCTGGCTGTCCAGAAAGAAGTACCTCTTAGGTGGATATTCTCTTATCTTTACAAATGGTCTTTCTTGAGCCACAGTTTCACACACACTCAAGACTTTGAAAGAACAGTTTAACCTTCTGTCCCTTCCCTCAGTCAATCATTTACACTTGTTACACTTTCAAGCCTGTGTTGGCAGGGCTATTTAGGGGTTTTGCACTGAATGAGATAGGAGAACTTAGGGAGCACACGACAAGGGACTGCTTTTTTCACTGGCTGCTAACTGCTCAAATTGTGCATGGGATTATGGCTACAGGACGTGTTTTCTTGGGATGACATAAAGACAAAATTGTAGCTTGCTCCTGCCATGCTCTAGTCTTATCTGATAAGAATAAACACTGCTCCAAAACCGTACTGTTCTTTCACATTAATGTTAGCCTGTTGAAAGACAGGATATGGGATCTGTCCTGCTACAGAGTGGGAGTAGTTCTGCTTTTTTCTTTAATTTTGTGGAGCAGAGCAGCAATTTCCTGCCCTGTTCTCCCGATGGAGATGCTTTTGAAGCAGCAGAGATGGCTGTTCTCCCAGATTTGTGCTCTACTCTTTTTTTGTGTTTCCCTTTTACTTTTGTATTTTTCTTCTTGTTCCCTAACCTGCCATAACCTACTTCCATACTTCTGCAATCGCTTCAGAAAAAGCGGTCTCCCTCCCACTCCTTCCCCTGCCTACCTCATCAACCTGTTGCTGGAATCTCAAATCCTCAAGCACTAAAAGAGGAGAGGCTTCTTTTCTCAGCTAAATTAACACCAATCTGCTCTTGTTAGCTTGCCGTTCTCCTGAGAGCAGCCATACAACCTCTTCATTTCATTTCCCCTTCTCTTGCCGCTTAAGAAGTAGCACATCCTCACACCAGAGACACTTGCATGAATCAATTTGCAGTGACCAGCTTAAATCTCTCCTGGGCTACTCTGGCTTCTTTCATTTGGAGCTGTAGAGTGAAGAAATAGCTGCCCTGGGATGGCTGTAAAGGAAACCTGACAAGGGGCAGAGGTGAAGTGCTCTTGTTGGTGCACTGTGCTTGCTCCCCAAGTCAGCTCCCGTAGCCTCAGCGGGAGCATCATCAGGCCTGCTAACTACATCTAAAAGATCAGTCTTTTTTATGGTTCTTCTAGTTTTCTTTGTACACATTGGACATTTGGACACTTGCATAGAAAGATGGTCTTATTTCTTCCCTCGGGATCAGTTTCATGCCAGTAATCCTTGCCAAACTTGACACAAGCGACAGGTGAAATCCTGGCCCAGCTAAAGTCAATAGCAAAGCTCATGAGAGCCAGAGTCCAGACCAAACTGTCAGCTTTTTCCACAGGCATCAGCCTTCTCATGCCTGCATGTCTGGGGGGGGGCTTTCTGTTGAAAGAGCTATTCCTTCCTCGTGGAGGAGAAAGGGCTGGAAGGCAAGCAAAACAAGCCCAGTGTGGAGAGGATCTTAAATGTGATGTTAGGGCTTTAAAAGATGGTCTTTCTTTCTCTTTGAAAGGTGTATTATAAACATAGCTGCCAGGCGCAAAGCTCCCCCAGGTATCCTCATCACCCCTAGAATGAGAAAACATGCTGTAAGAAGCAATGCATATATTTGCTCCCTCTGCCTTTTCTCCAGCAAGTGTTTCTCAGGGAGGAAATATCCTTAAACAAACTCAGAAACTCGGTCTGTTCTGAAAGTCACGCCTGGAAGGGAGGAGCTATCTAACCTCCCAGCTGATTATTCTTTAAAAGAAAAAAATTAGTCAAGTACTTTTTTATTTTGCTGTAGTGTTCATGGATAAACCAGCTCCTGAGCAACCTCGCTGTGGAGCTGCTGCACCAGCAGCTATCCAATTACTCACTAAACGCCTGCAAATCACTTGGTGTGTTAGGGATGATTTGCAGTAGGTTGCGGACTTCACGTTAGTCCATCTTGCTGGAGAAATTAAAGTCTTCGTTGCCATAGTTTTGCTGACTCTTTTTCAGTGTCATGTCACAGCCCAAAGATGCAAGTAAAATACAAAATAACTTCTTCTCAGATTTTAGTATCTTCCTGGCTCTGAAATATCCCGGGGGAGGGGAGCCTCAATATAGTCAAAACAGCATTTTCAGGAGGCAAAGGGAAACTATAGAGGTTTTAAAAATAAGAAAATGTTGATGCTGTTAGTAACATCGATCTCCTTTAGCCGCAGTTTCGGGTGAGCTGAAGACACCATTTGTCCTATGGCTGGCCAATCCTCTAAATTCCCAGAGAAGTTAATTGGGAGCATGAGATTTTCATGTCCAATCCTCACTCTCTGGTAGGAATAAATAGCAGTAGCTATTTCCTTGTTCTTTGTCTAGCCTATGTGATCATATACAAAAGGCTTACACACTCCAGACTTGCAGTAATTTAAACTTCTGGGGCTGCTGGTTTTGTTTGAAGCCACATATTCCCACTAACTGTAATCAGAAATATACCTGCTATCAAAGGCAGAATATTCCCCTCCCTGTCCAGCAGATTGGTTTACTGCAAGAAAACTACATACACAAGCAAATCTCTCAGACATGTCAGACTTCTAACAGAGCTATGAATTCTCTTAACAGTCAGAGGTACAACATTAATAACCACTACCATAAAACAAATCTAAAAACTGCAGAATAATAATAAAAAAAAGATATTTATAGAGGCAACGCAGGAGATGCAATAGTAAAAGAGCCTCCCTTTGGATCATCAATTCATGAGTTCTATGATCCTGAGTAATGGGCATGCTTCCAAACGATGAAATAAAACACATCATCTATTCAAAATCACTAACTTTCCTCTTGCGTTCCTTAAAGGTGAATAGCAGCAAATGTATAAATTTTAGTGTGTTGTAACTTGTGTGTCTTTTACTACCATAGGAAGTGAACTTCAAAGTATTTATTGGAAATCATTATCTTCCTGTGCTTTTTAAAATTTAATTTAAAATTTGTCACAGCAGCAGCAAAGCTGCTGCAGTCTAGTACTGGCGAGAGAGTGATACTCTCTGAAAGAACTCCATAGAAAGATCTGCCATGATTTGCCAATAACAGCATCTGTAATGATATTTGCTTATCAAAAATCAGTAGAGCTTCCAAAGCAAAATAATGAAATGTTTGTGTCTGAAGAGGACTCACAGACAGGGATCATGACCAGTAACAGAAGAGCATCAACTGATCTAAGCAGGAGCATCAGAAAAATCAGGCTTCCATGGAAGCAAAATGCTCTACCCTATTTCCAATCTTCATTGGTTAATTCATTCTTTAATTCTGTTTAATAGTTTCATTTGGGACTCTGAGAGCAGATGTAACTCAATTACAGAGTGTTTCACACCTGCTCTACTCAGACTGAAGAGGCAAGCAGGTGAAAATAAAGCTTCTGCCTATTCTAATCAAGGCATTTTTAGACAGAATAGCATTTTTTTTTTGGTCAAAAAAACTCCTGCAGGCAAAACTCTGTCACCACATCTTACTGTTAGAACTGTGTCAAACACCTAATGGTTATAATTGTAAAGTATTTATAAGCTCAGGATATGTTTGCTAAATGAAAACTAGCAATCAAAGAGGGATGTAGTCCAATGCACATGAAATACGTGTCTACATTTGTGGGTACGCACGCATGTCTGTCTTTATCTACTTCATCGTAGGTGGGTAGTCAAATATTAAGTGTTCCTATCTAATCATCATTAACCAACTGATTTTTGATAGGTGTTGTGGTAGAAATGCTTATTGTTAAGTGGAATATTGCTTTCATTCCAGCCTGAGTGGTGAGGCTTTTCTCTTCTGACTTCTTTCCTGTGATCCCATGCTGATTCAAGTAAATGGAATTTTACCATGAATTTCATGAAGTCCCTAATATCTTTTCAGGGGCTTTCTAACAAATGTTATTCTATGATTTGCTTCTTTTTATGCTATCAGATCTGTCTCCTGCAATCCATGTCTGTTTATGGGTTACATTCACCCAGTAATTGATTATTACTTCATACAGGCTTACTGAAAGGGTCTGGATTCAGACACTACTGTATTTGCAGTGCCTTCAGATCAGGGTTTAGGATTGTGGACCTCTGACCTAACTAAATAATGTTGAGGAAAAGCCAAAAAAGTAATACTATTAAACATAGGGAAACTTCAAAAACAGCAACATATGGTACATATGTAACTTACTAAGTACCCACCTAGAAATCCTTAGTCTACCTCTATAAACCCTTAATCCAGAGATACCCTCATGAGAGAGCCCCTAAATAACCTTTTAATAACAGTGACACTCTAAGGAATGGGCTCCACAGTCTCTAATCCATTTGAGCAGCAGGAGCAGTAAGACACAGTGCCAAAATATATGCGTAATTGTTTAGTCTCTTAAAATCTTTAAGCGCTAATGGCACCACAATTAACAAATTCTGGCATTCCATCTCAGACCCAGGCAGGCGAGACTTACTGTGGTCAAATTTAGACAGCTAAATTGTATGTTCATATCAAATGTATAAGGATCCCCATCTATGATCTTCCGCAAGAATGTGTAAAAGGCAAGATAGATCTGCCAAGACCTTGCAGTTAGCATTTTAAGGAGGTATACAGGGATTAGGCAGCTAACAGAGGATATGAAAGATTATTTATCATTTGATGTTTTATAAACTATTCCATAACAACCTGTAAAAATGTCAAACACAGAAAACCCTTCATTTGGCATTTCCTTGCCGCAGTCTTGTGAGGAATCCAACTCAGCAGGGACTCAAGGCTGATGCCTTTAGATCCCCCAAGCATCAGTTCCATCTACTACCACAAAAAAGGAGCGCAGCCAGCTAATGGTGGTAGAAAGCATTGTCATTTTTCAAACATCAGGCCACAAGGAGGAACAGATCATAACAACCTCCTCCAGTCCCTAACTAGAACACCAAAAGCGTGAACCCCTGTGTGTGCTTCGTGCAGTTTATTGCTTCAGGGCTCCCACTGCTGTTTCCTTCCTTTGGCTTATTTTACGTTAACACTACGATTTTGTGAGCAAGTGCTCAGGTGTAAAGATGAAAGGGTAGCACAGGCCCTTGCTTTTGACACTAAAAGTGTCAAAGAGAAACAGCAATAGGAGCTGCAGATTCTGTAACAAATATCAAATCTATTTCACTAAAGAAACATATTGGCTTTCCTTTAATTGCAGATGATGGTGGAGCTCACTTGTAAGTGTCCCAAGAATTCCACTAAAAACCTAAAGTGCCTAAAGCTCTACATAGAGGCGTGTTTGGGTAGGGGTTGTGTCTATTGTGGGAAGGTTAAAGAGGCACTACACAAAGGTATTTCGCAGATGGGTTCAAAGTAGCCAAGGGATTTCACTGCTTGAATGTTTCTTTCTGTGTATGTATCTTAATTGTACCTCAAATTTCCTTTAAAAATCATCTCTTTATTTCAGGCAAAAAGTGGAACTTCTTCAAGAAGGATAAAAGATAAAAAAATTAATTTCTTAAAACTACACTTTATCTTCCAGAAATGACATAGTCTGCTACCTTGATTTATGTAGAGGTGCCTGTCCCATCCTTGAAGTGATATAAACTGGCTTCTAGACAGACTGGCTTCTAGACAGACTTCCACAGAGAGGCACAGAGAGCAAGCACAGAGACATTTTTGGAAGCAAAGATGGTTGCAGGATTTTCAGCTTGCCAAATTAGTGGGAAACGATGTTTCTGCGATGGCTGCCAGCTTTGTCTCGTTCCATTCCTGACAGAAAACCCCAAAAGTGTCATGACTGATCTCCATGGCTTGTGAAAATGCAGGTAGTTACAACATGAGTCACCTGAATTGATGGCTCAAGCACTCCCAGTTGCTCGGCTGCTTAGTATGCCATTAGGCAGCTTATTACCCCTGCAGGCCCACCTGGAGAGCCTGCCCGCAGGCATTTCCGCAGACTGCTCCTGAGGTCTCCTGTTAAATGGGATGGGATGGGGATGCATCCATCTTCCAGCCCCTCTGGAGACTCCTGCCTTAAAAGGGGTGGGGGGTGGACTCAGCCAACAGTTTGCATTCAGGGAAATGGAGGGAATGCAGCAAAAATGCTTATTGTATTCTATTGCTTTAATGAAAGAACCCTGAAAATTTGCCAGTTTGAGTGTAACAGTGCTGCTGTCCAATCTTCTGCATCTGTTGGCTAACCAAACGTCATGCTCCAAATGGGAAATGAGAGATGGCAAACCAGTTCCCTACCTGAGGTTACTTTGTAAATTTCCCAGGCGATGTCTGTGGGTCTTAGAACCTATTTGTATCATGTTTATTTTGGGTTGTGGAGTGAATGGAGCTTAGAATTTGTTGTTTGGGTCCAGGGATCTGTCAAATGCTGAAGAAGATAATCAGATCCCCGAAACGCTACTGGAAAAAACATCAGGTACTAACTAGAACCTCTGCCTGAGCAGCAAAGGAATAAAGTTACAAAATCCTAGTGTATTTTTGTTCCTTACACCCCAAAACTCAACGAATCTATTTCAAAGGTCATCTGCCATGGAAATCAGATGGCAGACCTCTGAGGGTTGGCTTGGGAGGCTACTGGGGTATGGGGGTCATTAATTATCTACATGTGAAGCTTACTAGAGTAAGACTGCACTGATATAAGCATGAGGACATGCAGCAGCTAACCTTTTTCAGTGCTTGGTTCTTGAATCACTTTCTCCATGCTTTCCAACATTCTGACTCAGTTTTGGCTTTGGTCTTAGTCACTTCAATTTTTGCGTAAATATTGCCATTGAGCTTTGACTCTAAGGAGTTTTACTGAATTACGTGATATTTTTAACCAAGTTATCAAATTCCTTCCCAAAAGTTTACATAGTGTTAGCTTCTCATTTGGGTGGATATTCTGCAGAAAGTTTGCTTAGAGCTTTAAAATAGATTTCTAACACAGTATAGTTTACAGTGTTCAGTCTATAGTTTTCGTAGCTATATATAGATCTCCCTTTAACACGAAAAACCTTCTAACAGAGAACTACAGTCTTAGTCTAGGTTAGCATTACTAGAAGTATGATAAAATGGGATAACATAGCAGTTCTTTACTTAAAGCAATTTCACAACTAAGCTAAAAATAATTGCATTCAACTATATTAAAGCTGTGCCATGAACTAGCTTTTATGACAGTCAGTTGTAAATACCATAATAGATATTTTTTTTGTGAGTTTAGCAGTCTAAATATCCTAGAGAGAAAAGCGGAAGGTGTTGTAGTTTACTTTCACATAATCGTATTTAACTCATTTGCAGTCTTGTATCTCATTAAATAACCCAAAGCACGTATTGCAATAAATGACATTGTTTGTTTCCTTCTTCTGCTGGAAAAGGACCAACAAATATATACTGATATATATAGGTACATATGCAGAACTGATTTCTGTAGAAGTTCCTCTTGTATAGACTGTTACAGAACCTGACTGAGTAGCCCTGTATAAAAAGAGGAATTTGATGTTACTTACTTGTCCTTCAGAGCATTGGATAAACGTATTAAACTGGACTTCAGCATCCCCTTAATAGTATTCCTGTTGCTAGGAAACAGTTGTCAGGACCCCATAAGCCTTGTCTTCGGGACTGCTTTCATACTTTACCCAGAGCCCCTGCTCTGACATCCTTGAAATTGTGTTTCCATTTTTCATTGTCTTTCCTGCTATTTTTCTCCATTTGTTTTTGCTTACAAAATCCAATTTTGCAAATGAGCAGATACATATCATGTAACTAACCAGCTGTGTAAAATGAAGCTCTCCTTCAAAATGTATCCTCTTGGTATACACCAAAGGTATTCCTGGAACAGCTTTTTGCCCTCACCATTTGTCCTGGGATAAGGGCTAGCATGGCTGGGACTGCTCATGGAAGATTGCCACGTTCTAAGTATTTACTGAGACGTCTGTATTTCTGTGTAAAATACAATGCTTTCTTTCCCCTCACTGCTGAAGTATTTATTGCACCCACCTACTGCAAGATTACACTTAATTGGAAGCCTTGTTGTTTTATTTGATGCTCTTTTAGATGATTTCACTCTACGTATGAGACTTACCATGCATTTACTAGAAGGAAAGGGCACTAGGTCCTCCTGCTTATCAAGCTTATAAATAGATTGCACAGTTTATCTTTCAAAAATCCTAGCAAAGCCAAAATGATAATTATAGCTATATAATTATTAAAATGTGCTCCTAGCTGAGCTTGTTATCACCTCTCAAGAATCAATGAAGGAATAGATGCCATGGATTTGATGACAGGATTGTTTTAGTGGTTCTTGTTTTACAAAGCACATGTAAGGAGGTGGTAAAAAGGTCATGGAAGGTGGCAAAAAGGGTGAATTCAGCATTCTGCTATAGAAGGCACTCTTTAGTATCCTCCAAGGATGTTTCTAAAAAGCTAGTCTGTGATATAAAAAAGCCCCAAGCTTCTAGACTTACCCTATTTAACCTTTTACATATCCCTGATTCAACACAATCTCCAGATATACGTTGCCAGGACACTTTTTCCTCAGCATATCAAACTTCTGACCTTGCAGTTGTTGTAAGTCAATCACAACGACACGTCCTGCTGTACCATGTTATAAATAAAGGTAAGTTGCTCATCGAATGCCAAAGAGTTACCAGGACTATATAGCCTGATCCTGCAGTTCTCACACAGGCAACACTGCCACTGAGCTAAGACTTTATTTATACTACTGATGGCCTCAGCTCCCTTTTATTCATAGTGGTATAAATCAGGATTCACCCAAATTAAATCATGGGTTTAGACAGAAAATCGAGTGCGAGTGGAGAGCCAAAGGACAAATTCCTATACACAATAATCTTTCAGAACTCAGTGCAGTCCCTGAAATGTGCTCAGCAGGGAGCTTGTCCCCCCAGCTAACCACTGGGATCCTTGCCTCTAAGGGGACTGCAACTTCAACGTTACTGAAAATAATTTCTGCATAATTTTTAGTGCACATTTCTTATACTGCGCTCTTATGGAGTTGGTTTGATTTAGCCAGGCTGTAAGCTTTTCCTTCTGCTTCTTGCATATTGTTGTGTATCACAAAGGCTCTCACTTTGGCCTGTCACTTTGCTTTTCCAAATGGAAATTCAGCTACAAAAGAAAAGGAAGAAAATGTTGGGAGTTGCAAACAGCTTGCTAAGAGCAGTTGCTCCAGGAATCATCCCATTGTCCTGAAAGGAGGATCCTGGTTTTCCCTTCCCTGGTTATGTGCCTCAGATTAACATTATTCAGGAGCCAAAATGCTTGATCTATATCACTAATAAGTGGTATAAAAGTTGTGTTGCTGCCAGTGCGGACCACTCAGAATGCAGGATGTGAACCGATATACTTGTACTGTAGATCACAGTGAGCCCAGAAAAGAAACAACATTGTAAAACAAATCCATCCTACATAGCACAGTCTCATCATGCAAATCCCAGCACTGGTGATAACTACCCCTCAGTGAATTCAGAAATTGCCCAGTGAATCTCTAGCAGCAAAAAAACCATAGGCATTGTCCTTGGATTTTACATCCAAATCAAAGTGTTCACTGAAAGCCCTGATTTCAGAAAGAAAAATTGTTTCAGTATTAAGGCTGCCTTTGGGTGAGGTCGTTAATAGGACAAAATATATATAGGCCAAATCAAATACAGGTTGAGCCAAATTCTTGTTTTACTGTGGAAGAGCTGATCACAACTTCATCACTTGAATTTACTTGGCTGTCATTCATTAAAATATGAGTACCAGCTATGTCACTTTGGGCCCAGTGACAAGACTAAATAGTGCTACAGTAAAGAAGTACAAGAGATATGCTCCAGCTGTCCTCTACAGCTCCTCCGTCCTAAATATATCTTTTCAGTGGTTTGGCTGGCTTAGTTTCCAGGAAGACTAGCAAAGGTTTAGCTTTCATATGGCTAGCAAACTGAATGGGCAATAAATAAAACAGGGTTTCTGGGGAAAGGTTTGTTCTTACAGCACAATGCAGGGTATGGGTCTTAAGAAGTGGCTTTGCTGTCCCTGGGTGTTATGTTAAAAAGAATTTTTGAAAAAGCATGACAATCCAGAATATGGTTCTTTTCTTGTTTGCATTATCCTCTTTTAAAACCTCAGTAAAACTCCTTTTTCAAGATACCTACAAAAACTTGGCAACAGTGACATTTTTCTGTGCTAAGAACAGTGTCTATCAGGCTGGTGGGGAAGGCCTTGCTGCCTCCTTATACTCCCCGTCTCCATCTGCTGTGTAATAGGCAGAATTTAAAGGTCTTGTGGTAGGGAGATGTCTCACTGTTGTGGGTTTGTGCAGGAGGTACTGGTCCAAAGATAAAACTCTTAGTTCTAAGTTCTAGATATAATAATAATTTTCAAGGTTTCTCAACTGTGTCAGCAAAGTGGTATTTATGGCAGTGACAGACACCCTCATATGAAGGGTCAAGGCACAATTCCCCTGGTCTGCTCTTTCCTTCCTCTTTGCTTGTGATTGCTCAGCGCGTGCACGTACACTCACAGTGAGGAGAGGAGGGAAAAGAAAGGGAAGGGATGCAACAGGCAACCTCAAACTCCACTTCTTCCCCTCCACTGCCCAGGGCTGCTGGGAGCCTCCCGAGCGCCAGGGCCAGACCTACCTCTGTGGTCCTGCATGTCTTCATCTGAGGAGCTACTGTGGGGAGGCATCCTGAACAAAGGCCGGAGGTGTGGGGAAATCTCCATCTCCAACTCCACCCATTCTGCTGCCCTTCAATGTATTTCACCTGTGCCTCCAATAACATCTATATCCCAACACCAAATTAATAGTTCCAGTGGAAGCTGTGGTTAAAACTGTACCATTTTTTTGCTCTAGAAGAATGGGACTAAGCCACTGAGAAAGAAAGCAAGCTGGATAAAGGATGTTGGTCAGACACAGGAGGGGTCTGGAATTGTTTTGATTCTCTGGGGTACGTCAGGAACTATGAGACAGCTTTGGGATCTCATTGCATTCATGGTGTTGGGGGTCTTTGGGCTGATGGCTCTGAGACCTCAGGCTTTAAGGGGTCCTCTGGAGGAGACATATGGGTAGGCCATTTTCACAGCCATCCTGGACTACAACTGGGGAGCTTGGCGTGACTTGCTTGTACTGTGGCCCCACCTCCCACTAGGATTTGCTGCTGTGAAGTACCCCCACCCTACATGGCCTTGTCACCGTGCAGAGCGCCTGGAGCAGGGCTGGCTCTGCTCCTCAGCCAAGCCCCAGGGTGTTTGTGTGTCGCCGTCAGAGAGGCAGGGACCGGGGAGCCCGGCCTGTGGATTTGCACCTCCCATCGCTTTTGCATGCTGCTTTTTTGGACCTGCTGTCCCGAGTAGCACAGCGGCTGCCGGGCACCCTGCCACCAACCCGCTCTCAGGAAAATACAGGTGGAAAGCAGCAATTAATTCTGCTCAGCAGAGCACTCATTTAGGCAGCATGGCTGCTGGGATGATCACTGGAGAGGAGGGCTTTTTTTATGCTGTCCCTCAAGGCCAGAAAAGTCCCGAGTGATCTGTGATAGTCCAGAAGAAGGTATGTTAGAATAGTTGGCTGAAAAAGATGTTTTTCTTTCTAATGCCTTTCCCCTAAAGAGCACTCAGGTTAACAAGGAGAAGCTCATTCAATTGTGGAAGCAGAGGTGGCCTGTGGACTCCTGTGAGCTTCTTCTGCCCAGATGAACTTATTTAGTGAGGCAGCTTCCCAAGCCTGAAACTCGTTCCTTTGAACTTTCACACTTTGTGGGCCAGTAATTAAAGATATTAAAGGGAGAGGTTGAAGGAGGGCACAATTGCTTCGTTTTGCTCGCTTGTTTGTTTGTTTGGAGTTCAGCCATTGGAAGTGTGATTCCTCTGATGTTTAAAAGAAACCAGACCATAAAATATCCTACTGCTTTTGTCTCTTGGCTTTCTCAGTTGCAGAGCATATTACTCACCAGGAGAAAAGGAAGCCATGGCTTTCATCTTGGCATCTAGCTACTGGCACTTAGGCTTATGTAATCAGCCTTTGGGAGAGACTATTGCATTTTAACCATTTTGCCTATTGGTCAATTATCAATCCGTCATTTCATCCAAATTTCGAGCAGGCTTGACCAGTCCTATTTTCACCACAGATTCAAAGCTGATTACCTCCTTGGGATCCTCATAAACTCCATCTCTGAACCTAGTGTTTTCCTGCAGGACAGTCTTGGGTCTTTTCTTGGAGGCCCTTTGTCTGGGGTTATTACTTTGGCTGTCTTAATAAGTATGAGCCATCTGGAGGCATGGTTGACCGAGTTTGCACCTGCGTCTACATCTGCACTGTCTGGCCACGTCAGGTGGATGTTCACTTAAAAGATCCATCTCAGTGTGAGAAAAAGGAAAAGAAAAGGGAGGGAGGGTGTAAAACTGTTATTCCTGCCTCACTGCAACAGCAGGTGCACCAGATGGCTCACAAAGTAATTAGGGTGAAGAAAGAGTGTCAAGACTTCTTGCCGTGTGGTCTGTAAATGATCATCAAATCAAATTCTTTATCAAAGACAGAGTTTTCTCTCTCTCCCCACTGGCAAATCGATGCACATTTGAAACAGCACATGTGATCAGCTTCCTTACGTGCAGGCACCTGGAATGCAGACAGAGAAACCTGGTCAAGAGACCATTCTTGTTAAGCAGCCATCTGTCCTAACAGACTGTCCCAAAGCATTCCCAGCCTGTTGACTGGTTATGCTTCACTTTATTTGAAGACCATATTTCTAAAAAATGTTTTTTCAGCTCCTTAAGTGGTCACCTAGAAGAAATTTTGCCATGCAGTATATAAGGTAAATAGCGCAAAGCTTCCTGGCAGAGTTATGCTTTGGCAGCAGAACAGGACCTTTTGCTGCTTTCATCTACAGACCTAATTATTTCTAAAGCTTCTCTCAGTTTTACCCCTTTTCTTAGCTTTTCACTGTGTTAGCTCCCTGACACACAAGGAGATACTGGCTTCAGTCTGCTGGACAGATCTGCTCGGTTATGATTCGCATATTGGATATCTCTTAGCATATGATAACATACTATCCCTCTGTCTCAGCCTGGGGTGCTCAGTAGAGGACCACAGCAACCCTGCGCAGTCTACCATTTTGAAAAGGACTGACTGCTGCTGCACAGCTGGCTGCTGCCCTTCTCTTCACCTACCCCCTCTCTAACTCATCTGAAATAACTACCCCAACTACCAGCATCTTCTCCTATTGTTTGTGGCTTTGTCCCCCATTCCAAACTCTGCATTGCACCCAGGGAGCTCTGTGCCACTGTGGTGCCCATGGGAGCAGCGTTCATGGAGACCACAATCATTGGTGAGCAGTTTAATAACAAACATGAAGTTTTAAATACTTTTACATGGGTATTTATGTTTATGTTCTGAGACACGGCTCTTTGTCACGCACAGCATTTCATTAAATAACTACAGTGAAGCAATATCACATGAAAAAGGAGAAACCTAAACCCAAGCTTTCAGCTGGCTTCTCAGTTAATCACGGGATAGTGGGGGAGCACCTGTACGAGGCTTAGATACTCCAGGATAAATTCTGTAGAAAAACTTACACGTGGAAATAAGTTTTAACAATGTGCACATAACACTAACCTGGGATTTGAATCTAAGAAAGCCAGTCTGTGGTCCTGCTGGTATTTACTACAAACTGAATCATTTTTTATTTGACTGTCAGCATGTTTGGGTGTTTTTTCCAAATGATATTCTGCTATGGTGAGCTTACAGCTTAAAATTGATAGAAGATTTACCTTTCCAAGTCTGTGATTTTTTTTTTTTTTTGCAAACACTTGCTATATGCGGGAGAAGAAACCTCACATGGGTTGCAGCACAGGGGACTGTAGTGGACTGCTGTAGTGTATGGGCTTGTAGTCTGGAAATACAGTTGCCTTCACAGTGTTTAGGTATACAAATCTGAAATATGTAATTTTTTTAAACCCACTCAGAAGCTAGCCAGCAGTATCTAAACTTGCTGGACTTTTTTTGGCCAGAAAGTTTGACCCAGCTCTTACTCATTTTCCACTGAGAGCCAAGACCTAATCTGGGGACAATATAATTCCTCTGAGAGACTGGTACACCTCTGGGGCTGTGTCCTGGTTTAGTGGCCAGCCCAGCCCAAACCACATCAGGCTGTACTGGGCCCCACAGAAATCAGAAGTGCTCTTGCTTTCTTTTGAAATGCTGCTCTCCATCTCCTCTACTCTCCCTCTCCCTTCCCCTCTTCCCACTCCTCTCCTCTTGGAGAGCTTGGCCAGCCTCTGAGCCCAATTCCTGAGCACAAGCTATTGCAGAAAAGGTGCACGGTGGGAAGATCTCCTTCTGTCTTCTGAGGAAGAAAACTCAGTTCCTCATCTTACGTACCAGGCTTTGGGTCCCCACCACACTGGGGGAGGGCCTTTGTCCCCCTGGATGTTTTTGCACACAGCCTTGCTAGCGAGCTGAAAGCTTGTACCTGCTCAGGGTTTTCTGGACCAGCTGGAATTTAGTTTCTGCTCAGTGAACTGGGTGTTTTCTGTTTCAGGCAGAGCAGCGCCTAATTTGTGGACTTCTAAGTCCTTTATTGCTTCTAGCCTTCAGTTTAATATAGAGTCAAAAGTTCAACTCTTTTAATTTCTGCTCTCTGTTCAAACCTAGATAATTATCTATCCCTGTAATTACAGTGGTGAGTATTGTGTCAGTACCTTACAAGTGCATTCTTGGTTACTCATAGCACTACTTTTCTCCTCTACTCTAGTAAAAAGGAGCCAAATTTCCCCATTGGTATTGCTAAAATCACCTTTGCAAATTCAACCTAAACAAATAAAGCAGTTCTCGTGTGTCTGCTCCAACCCTAACTGTTTCCAGAGCAGATAAGGTATTCTGGATCACTTTGCCATGCATCTGGAGTTCACACCATCAAGTATGTCTTCACTGACGTGAAAAAAATCATCTGTTTGTAAAATATCTAAATCTTCACTTTCCTGTAAGAGGCAGTCTAGGAGCTTCCATCAGCTTTAGTTTGCATTTTTGCCTTTGTTTTTGTAATATCTTCATAGGTACCTGAAAATACAGTTTATTTCCCTACTGCTTTTGATTACTCCTGGTTGGTAAACAATGAAGATTAATTGTTTTCTGTTGTAGCAGAAGCAAACGTGATTCTTATTCACAAGTAACCTTGGCAGTGTCAGGAGGGGCACATGCAGCACTGGGAACAATGTTCTTAGCCAGCTGAACTTACAGAGCCACAAAGAGACCTCACATTACTGTTCTTTCTTAGGTAGATAAAACTATGGCAGAGAACTGATGCGGTCCAAGTCTCATATTCAAATTAATAGGCAATTAAGTTGAAATGCATCTTTGAACTTATTTCCCAGTTTTTATAAAGGTCTTAAATTTTATGGAACATTTGAGGATCTCCATGTTTTCCTGTTCTGGCTATTGCAGGGTTGTATAATCTCAGCTTCCATATCTTGCCGAAAGACCTGTGGCAGGAACACAAAAGCGGTGATTGGACTGTTCTTGGGGTACGTCTGCATGGAAAAGAAGAACAGAAAGCAGCCCAGTCCTGTCACAGCCCATGTCCCAGTCCAGTTGCTGAGAGGCAAGGCTTTACTGGTGCAGGTGCAGCGCTGAATTTTAGGACTTCTGTTGCTTCCACTTTAGGTTAGCAGTGTGTAGATATACAAGCTGGGATAAAACCTACCTCAGGCATCAAGGTCTATTCCTTTGCAAAACACAAATATGCCCTTAGTGATAAGTGGAAGAAGGGGCATGTAATTCTTAAGGTAGATATCTTTTTTCACAGAACTATATAAGGAGTCAGAGTCATTTAACGGTTTATAAAATGAAGCAAATGGATGTATTTCCACTGGTAGATGATGGAATACAAAAAAAGATGTTACCATTCTGCAAACCTTATCTATTATATGTTTGCAAACAGAGAATGAAAAGAAATAGCAAAATTATACCATTAATATATTCATTTTTCTCTGTGGTAATGTTTCTTCAAATCAAATTATTCTATAATGACCTATTCAGTGTTTTGCATTATCTTTGAAACAAATAATCTATTATTTTGGTACTTTGTTGGTACTGGATCACCTCACACTGAGCTTGGACTATTCTTCCTTAGTCATATCAGGAGTTTTGCCCAAGTAAGAACTACAAAATTAGGTCTCCATGCATCTTAACAGTTTTAATAGAATTGTTTACTCATAAGTCATAAGTGTAAAAGTCAAATTTGCAGTATTTAAAAGTGGAGTGTTTACTTGTGGTCAGCCTCAGTTCAAACACCTTTTCAGTAACCTAATTCTGCATTCTGAGGATGCCATGCCAAAATATTCAGCTTGTTTTGAGCAAAAAGCCAACTGTGCTCAGTATAATTCTATGCTGAAACCATTGTAGGACTAAGCCCTATGTGGCAGTTACACCATTTGAATTAAGAGACTCAGTAGAATATTTTTGCAGCTTTTCTAATTAAAATAATAATTATGTAGTGTCTATTAGCATGGAATTCCAAATGTAAGCCTCAGGGTCAAATGGCTTAGAAAAATGAAACTCTCCGCTCCCTTTGTAGAAAAAAAGGACACAAGCCAGTTCTGGGCAGTTTCATTTACATAAATTACAAATATTGCTTACCAATAATTCCATCTACTGAATTCCGCTCTTCAGCTGGAATCTTTCTGCATAAATGACAAAAAAATGTTGAAAAAAAATGCACCCTAGCAGTATATACCCCAAAACTGGCCAGTCACTCTCATCAACAGGCAGTGATTTTAGTTTTGATAGTACAGTAGAAAAAGGTCAGTTAGAGGGTGCATGGCCTTTTATCATGAGTATGGATAGTGTTCATAGGTTTGGTGCTCTTGAGTACTGCAGGTAAAGCTCGTATAACCTGGTTAGCTTTGGGACTGAGGAGAACACATAATCGAGATAGTTAGGAGGCCTCTTTGGGAAGACAGTATCAGACTAGGAGAAGTAGATTTGAAATCATAGAATCGAGCCCAATTAGCTGCACATCAGAGTAGATGCTGGGGAAGTGATTTTCCTTGAACTGAAGCTGTATGGTGGAGGATCAATCAATCAATTTATAAGCACCTCGAGGGTAATAATGGTCTAGTGAATGCGAATTTGTCAAGGACAAATTGTATCAAAACAATCTAATTTCTTTCTTTGACAGGATAAGTGAATAAGGGGGAAGCAGTAGATGCGATATATCTTGACTTCGTAAGGCTCTTGAGTCTCCTACATAGCATTCTCATAAGCAAATTAAGGCATATGATTAAATCACTGCAGAGAAGGCTCATAGCTGGTTGAGAAAACAAAATCAAAAAGGAACTGTCAAGAGTTTGTTGTCAAACTGGGAGGACATTTAAAATGGGGTGTTTCTGAGCCCAGTTCTATTCAGTCCTTTGCTGAGCAATGAACTGGATCATGAAACGATAAGGCCATTTTTAAAATTGGAAGGAGTTCCAGAAACTGGAAAGTTTTTCCAAAATCAACAGGTGGAAATTTGATAAAGACAAGCACAGTTGCTATAGAAGTGCTTTCCATACACGAAATGGGGAAAAAACAGTTAGGAAGCAGTATAAGGCAGAAAAGGAGTTAGAAGTTAAGGGGACACAGACAGTGGCATCAGTGTGACCCTATGATAAAAAAGATTCTTCTTATTCTCAGACATCTTAATTTTCATTTGTAAAGGGCAAGAGGCTCTAGGTGGCTATAGGTGACCCTGCTTGAGTGGGGGAGCTGGACAAGGTGACCTCCAGAGGTCCTTTCCAACCTCAACTATTCTGTGTTTTAGTATAACTCTAGCTATTCTTGAGACCAGTGATACCTCAGTTAGAGTGCAATTTCAGGCTTCAGACTATGGGAAAGATGTAAATAAAAATCAAAAGGGCAAAAGGAAGATAAAACAAATGATAGAGGCTCAAAAAACTTGACATCTGAAATAGGCTGAAAGTGAAGTAGGCCACCTCTGTATCATTTGTTGCACAAGGCAGCAAATGTCCTACAACTTCTTAGTGTCATTAAAGCAGATAACTAACATTTGAAGACTTGGGGTTCAACAGACTTCTGATGCATGTTTGATTTTGTGTCAATTTGTCGTGTGCTTAGAAGTGTAGATATTCTTTATTCCTTTTTCTCCAATTCAAGCTCCTCATGTTTATCAAGTTTTCTTGTTTGTCTTTTTGTCGTTTGGGGTTTTTTTGTGTTTCGAAGTATCCCTAGGCAGATGAAACTCTGCACTTGATGTTGGCAACTAAGATTTACAGAAAAAAATAATTTCATCTCTGTCTATTTAGGGCTTTGTAAATTTTATAGTATTATACCACTTTCTTCTGCATCTCTGTTCTACTGATTGGAGCAACACAGGTGAACTAAATGAGTAATGTTAGTCGAGAAAACACTGTGGCTTTATGGAGTAACTATTCATGAAGAAAAAGCCTTGAAACTTTTCCAGAACTGGAGGCAGAGAATTTATTGTTCCTGCTGGAACCCAGAATAACTACTGCTTTGTGTCATCATTTTATAATCCTTGTCTGTCAATAAACATAACTGTAGCTAGCAATAAAAATGATACAGGCTCAGTCAGGCAACGCTACCCTGGTAAAACAAATTTATGAGCCAGTTAATATTTTTAATCCTGTTACTGAGATGACCTCAAACCCCAGACCATTTATCTAAGCCTCTATCCCCTAAAGGAGCACATGTGGATGTCAGATAAGTGAAACCTGCTTTTGAATCATGTTGATCTTGGGCAGAGGTTGGGCAACAAGAGGGAGAAAGGGTGGAACCGTAGACATCTGTCTGCAAAAACAAATCAGCCCCATTAGTGTCTGTCTCCTACTTAGTACAGAGTTGGTCAAATACTCTTGCTGACTCCAATGAAGCCGTTCATCTGATAGCATAAAATTCAGTATGTTGTATTTTTCCCTTCTCCACATCAGCTGCATGCCAGCGATTATTCCAGTTCCACCATTGATCCAAGATGACTTATCACAACAGGGAGTCGTTCTGTTTACGCTACTTCAGAAATCTCTGAGATGTTATTTGATCTACAGCATCCATTAGACGCACAGAATACATTTCCTTCTCTATTGTTTCATCTTATTAGCAAGATATGGCAATGACACTGTCTGCTAATTGCTATCCAACTAGTGCTTTGTGCCTTGTTAATTTTGACTAAGACACTTTTCCTGCATAGCACAGTGCAGATATTACTAATAGGGGAAAGACAGGTAGTTAATTGGTGTCTTGAGTGTTACACAGACAAATAAAAAATTGACTGATAATCAGCTTTTCCTCTGAGGGAAGGGTCAGCTCTTGTCACTAGCTTCTACACTGTCCTTTCTCTCTATGCTGTAATGTATAATGTCTTGTCCTTGTAAAAGGTGCTGAGATCCATAATGGCTACAAGAAAAGTACATGCTGCTGCCCACAACTTATAATGAATTAATACAAAGGAATGCTCACTTTTTAAACTTTGGTCAGGTATTCTCCTGAAGGTGAAAGCCAGGAGGATCCTAGGTCAGAGTGCATTTTTGCACTGATTATCTGAATCTCCTGGAAAGTCTGTAAGATACCGAGGCAAGACACATGGTCTTAACAGCCCACCAAATTCTTACAGGATCTACCAAATATAAAGTGAGAGGGGTTGCAAAAATACATATTGTTCTTATTGAGGGAAGCCAGACGAGTCAGCCTGGCAACAGAGGTTCTGCTTTTAGTTCTAGTCTGTCATATAAGGGAGGAATTTTTGATGGCTCCAGACCATCAAAAATCTAGCGATCCTTTGAGTCCTGAAAGAAAATAACTGAAAGTGCAAGAAAAAGAGTCTTCTTTCACCCAAACTACTTATAAATTCTATTTGTTCTTGGACTTAGACCCAAATGCAAGCCTTCTGCACTGCCTCATCAAAAATACAGGTTGATGTTTCAGTTCTTATGTCTTATGTATACCAATGTCCTCTACTGCTCACGCAGAGATACATCTCAGGCAAAACAAATGATGGCTCTTACCTACTGTAAGCTAATTGTTGAGACAGATAAACAGGGATGGCATTCAAATATCCTTAAACAGGAGCTAATGGAAGCTTTTTGGTCATGAGAAAATATACGTACATATCTGGTCTTGTAGAAGAGATGAACTGAATGTAAGTTATCTTTCTGCAAGTTGGAGAACTGTTTATGGAGAATTGGTGTCCTGCAACCCCACTGAAGCCACAGATGTGAGTATGCAGCATCTCTGAAGTAAGGACAAGGCTCTTAGATATTTGACATGCTTGCTTTACAGACAAATTTGGTAACCATGTGGAATGTTACACATCATATTCAATGTCTGTCTGTTCACTACAAATGTTTACTTGGGAGAAAATGTTGGTTTTGATGATAATTTTATTCAAATTTCTGTATCTGATGAACTGCCTTCAGACAAATAATCAGTTAAGTGCAGCAGCAGAAAACAAACCCTAACAAGATTATAGCATCAATTAATTTCTTAGACATTGGAATGGCGCTCTGGATAACAATCAGAAGCAGCCAGTCAAGAAAAATCAAGAGGTAAGATGAGTGCAACAGAAAGGCCCACTAAATTCAGTACAGTCTAGTGACAGTCAAGCTCTAGATATATCTTCCTACTGAACTGCAAGGAAGCTACGTGTGATCTTAATTGTGTGCGATGATATGGGTGAGCACAGCTCAGTGCAGCACGCTCAGACTCTTCATTCTGCCAAATGTGCCAGTGCTCCTGCACACAGGAGCTGATGAGTTCAAACTTCTCAACTGCTGTCTGAACTTACAGACATTATCAATTTAAAATTCACACCTCCATCGGAAAATATTTTATCTATATTGTTATAATAACACCTGTGATTAAAGAGGGGGAAAAGAAACCTATCGGTTTTTATCTTTTTTTTCTCCTGGTTTGTTTTTTTGTGCATTTGAAAGCAATCTGTACATTGTCTGTTTCAATGTTTGCTCAGTCTAGTCACTCTGTTATCCTGAGGGGAGGGAGCTAAGGGAGGGGCTGGGGAAGGAGAAAGAGAAAAGCATCACATAGCAACAAAAGAAGGAATGAAAAAAGAAATAGGATAATATGATTTTAAATCTAAAAAAAAAAATAGCACAGGTGTTTGTGGATGCATTTAGAGAAGGGTAAGTAAAGTGTTTTAATTTACTGGATTTCAAGCTAACAGCTCCTCTTGGAGAAAGGAAGGGCTGTGTCAATTTTCTCCCCGCAGGGAAGGCAGAGCGAGCAGGGGAGGAAAAACAGGTGAGAACCCTCCTCCCTCCTGTGGCTGCCATTCTGTGCCTGTGTTGAGATGTGCATGTGTTACACACAGCCTGGACAAAATGACTGATGAAATTTTCTTGCAAGTCTGTGAAAGAGCAAACACTCTCCCAACCAGTTCACTTCCCCTCCATGTCTCAGTGCAGTTGTCAAGTTTGAAAATTACAGATATTGCATATGCTTAAGGAACTGCTAACTCACCCTCCTGATTTTGTCCTTCCTTTCTTTTCATTGGGTGGGCAGTTTTCATTTTTCACATTCAATATCACTTCTTGTTTTCTCCTTTCAAATATCACAGTGATGCAAGGAGAAAAAAAGAAGATGTCAATAGTATAAAGAATACCTCATTAGTTTTGATTTGTTATTTTTTCCCTTCCCTTGCAGAGAAAACTGTAGATTTAATTTGAGGAGGACCCAACTGGTAAACTGCTACTGAGCAAGAATTCAGCTGGAGAAAAATGCAACTCAACAAGAGCAGTTTTGATATGTTTACTTAAATCCCTTATACATGAGCTCTTTCTTTCCCTCTCCTACGTAATGCGTGTCACATTGGCTCTTGTAATACTGACTACCCTAAAAGGCCACCTTGAAATTCATTTCACAAAATACCATTTCCAAAACATGTTTTCAAAACTTTATTTATGATTAGAGAGGGGAGCTGAAAGTTTGACCTTTGATCTAGACTAAATAACTTTTTGCCTGTTCACCCTGAACTGTCATTTCCACTGAACTGACTAGAAGAGAAAGAACATGTGAGAAGGAGGAACCTGTTTTCTGAAAGTGCTATGATTTTTCCAGTGTCTCACAGACAAGTTGGAACTAGTCTATATCAAGCTGCTTTTAAAAATATTTGTATTATTGTAATATTTCTTCTTTGAAAAAAAGACAATTTGATGATGGATTTATAAGTGATGGAGGCCACCACTTCCCCACCGCCTTTGCTACAATGTGCAGGAGCCTTTACCTGAAGATCAGGGGGATCCAGGGAGAGCTGGTTCGAGATATCTGTTTAGTCTTTGATGTGGCTGAAGGGGTTTTCTACTCACCATGCAACCACAGGTGACCAATCCCACAGTCTGCTATTAATCCCCATCCTTTTTGCAAAAATCCCTGGGTTTGGGTGTTTTCAGAACTCAGATGCTGAGGCAAATTTTACTTTCCTAAAGCTGAATACATGTTCTGATTTTCCAAGTGACCAGAGTTAACGCAGCCCAGGGAAACGGGCATGGGAGGGAAGGAGGGAGAGGGAGGAGCGGCGGGTTTGGTCGCTGTGTCTAAAATTGACACTGACATATCAGCTTTGTGGGATTGAGGCCTGGCTTGCCCTGCATCTCCCTAAAGTGCTTAGCACATTTTGGAACCCTGCGAGCTGTTGCATTAGTAATAACCTTGGCTCGCAAATAACAAACAGCCTTAAGCTCAGTCCAGTCAATATTTAACCTGGGTCAGGAGGGAAAAGAAGGTGGCACCCCAAGCCCTGTCCATCTGAGTTCCCAAGCTGCGAGGTAAAGCTCTCAGCCGTCGGGCAGATGTTCGCATTATGTTCATGCCTGCTGCTTTTTTCATTAGCTCTTAAATGGTTAACAGTAAGAATTATTTAAAATACTGTCTTTGGCTCCTGATCTTTTCTTCAGAGGTCTCTGCAGACACAGACCAATGTCAAATCCTTGTTTACGCTCCCAAGGTTTTTCCTTGCAACAGCTGAGACTAGCAGAGATGGCTTAGGGAAAACATTCTTGAACACAAGTGTGGCAAAAAGGTGCTGCACCCCCTTGCACCAGGACAACCCAAGATGGGTTGGGCCATATCTGTAAAGATTACATTCTATTTATTAAGTAATTGTTTATCAGACATACATTTCATGTACTAGAAATATATCAGGAAAAAATAATCCAAAAAAGGAAAAAATTAAGTCTAAAATAGTTATCCGTATTCTGGGCCTTTACAGTGCTAAGGTAAAGTCATAGGAAAAGGATATGATGATATACAGAATTTATGAGCCACTGGAAACAACATGAGATGGTGCAATAATGCTAGCAATAACAATTTGTGTCTTCACAGTGTTCAGTGCAGGAAGATGACAGAGAATGTAATACAGTTTAACAATCAACGGTATTTAGAATGTAATATTCCTGAAAGAGTTTTTCCAAAGAGGATTCTACTCATGATGGTGGAGAGGAGGGAGAGAGAAATTCTCTGTATTAGTTTTAGGTTTGCAAAGCAGTTTCCATTTTCCAAGGAAAATGCTACTGAAAGAAAAAAAGAGTAACATTTTTTCACCATTTTGTAACTATTAATACAGATACACTACAATAATCCAGATTCTCTTGTTTCTAATTGTAAAATGTACGAGTGTTACAAATATGTTAAGCTCCTTTGTTGTTACAGGTCAGCATGGATTTAAAAAATGAATTGCTAAACAAGCTGTAGTCAATATTTGGTTTTGTACTTCCAAAAATTTAAGCCGATGGTTACATATTTGGGAATATGCATTTTGTTATTTATTTCTGCCAGCAAACCCTCTTTCTACAAATAAAGATTATTTACTTCCTCTTTAGGGAGAAAGTCAGATAAATGGGGCCAGGTAATAGGGTGGGGGGAGCATTTTTTGTGAGGCGGAGTATGTAAGGAGGGTGGGGGTGCAAGGCAGTTGTGAGCACCAATTAAAGCAAAACGTCTCTAGAGAGACTTCGTTTATATTTTTTCTCCTTGTAGGGAAACTTCCTAATGAAGGAAATGTCCTTTAAATTCGATGCTAAGTGCTGTTAGACTGAAGTGTGCATTATAACTCCAATCTTAAAGACTAACAGATGTTTTAACTTCTGTTAAAAGACAAACCACATTTCTTCGAGACTATCAGTGTTAGTGGGTGCTTGTTTACAGTTAGCATCCCTAAGGAAAACAAACTTCAACCTTGACACAATAATGGAAACTGAAAAAATAAAAGTGACTGGCTGAACCACTCCATTTCCTTTCAAGGGCCCGGTGCAGCAACGCAAGACGTCTTCCTGTGTGACACGCAGAGGCTTTAACAATAGCACATGTGGAAAACTGTTTAAATGATTTTTTTTTAAACAGTCAGTGATTAATTTCTGAAACAATGAACGTTCAGAGCTAACTTCCTTCAGCTTGCTCCCTCTCATGCTTCTTTTCCCCCCAGTAAATTTCTGAACGACCTTTGTATCATAGCTGGAGATTCAGCATTTATAAAATAAATTAGGCGTATGATGCATTGAATGTCAATAGCAGCATGAAGGTTTTTGGGGTGGGAGATTCGACATTTTGTTTAATTTTAAGTAATTTTGTTTAATGGTACAAACTAGTTGATGAAGATAAATCTCTCGTGTGTACCTCTTCTTGGTACCTAAGCTCTGCAGAACAAAGAGAACTGAGGCACCTGAAGAACTGAGTCTTCATGCATAGTCAGTGGAGGGAGGCATTTCTGAGGGTAACTCAGCCTGTTCTGAGATATGTGAAGGATGGACACTTTTTTCTCTCTCTCATCTCCACCTCAGTGAGTATACGAGAATCTCAGCTAGCTTAGTTACAACACTCCAAATTTAATTTTATATGTGGTAATAGTTAGGTGACAGAAAGTCCACCTATATTCTTTGTTGTTTTTGTTGTTGTTGTTCCCCCTGCCCCCAAGTAGCTTAAAGTGATTCTGCAGCAGTGCAGTAAAAGCTGAAGTTAGCGATCATTTTCTTGGGTCATATCCATTCCACGGTGTTTTTGAGGAGCACAGAGGTGGTGCAGGGGCTCAGTTCTGCTTTTCTCAATCATACAAAATGCCACTGAAAACAATACTGAGCGAGGAAAGCAAAACTGTGCCCCAGAGCATGAAGAGGATATCCTACTTCCACTGACCATACCCGGACGACAAAGGACACAGGATTTGACTGAAATGGCACATCTAGTAACAATACCAATATAAATACCTATAATAGCAGTATAGTTAACATATAAAGCAGTGCTTTGGTACATTTATGAGTGAAGAATTTTCCAAACAGTAGTATCGACTGATCCACCAGAGAACGACCCAAGTACAATGTTCATTATGTTACATGATCACTTTGTAAAAACCAAAGTTTTACAAGTTTAGCAGTAGTAGCAGCAGTAGTGTTAAAAGAAAAGAAGTAAAATGTTTCTTGTGAGCTTTTTTTTACCTAAATGATTCTAATAAAAATGCTCTGAACTGGTTTTCTTCGAAATTTGAGAACAAAAAAGCTGTTAGTTGGTGTTTTGCTTGTTTCCAGATATACCTCCAGCATTTCCCTGTTCCTTGCAAGTATTTCCTGCATTGGCTGCACCTCTTTAAGATTGCGCAGTGAAGCTAAATGGTTCCTTTGCAATTTGTGATCTCCACGACTTCTCTAAACAAGGGCGTGGGAAGCTTCAGAGGCAGCAAGTTTGGGGTTGCTGTATGTTAATCGACTCATTAGCTTTCACAAAAACAATGACCTCTGCTAACACGGTCTCTAACACAGCCCTCCTCAAACTGAATTCTTCCTCTGCCCTGGTGGGTTACCTCATCCAGTGTACGTCAGTCTGCTTCCTCCCTGATTACTTCTCTAATTCCCATATGGTGCTGAGCACAGACTAGATTTCTATATAACTCTTCAGTCTGCTCTCTTGTGGTTTTCCAGGTCTTCTTGGTTGCTCTGGGTCACCCTTTGCTTCTGTGCCTCTGCAGCTTCTGTTCTTTTTAGAAATATCATTGGAGCAACAGCAGTTAACGTGAACGCTTCACAGAATTTCTTGATGCCAGAATTATGAAAATCTCGCCTTGACGGTATTTTTCCATTTTTCACAATACAAAGTGCTGAAGCAATACCTCAAGGAATGTTGTTTTTTTTTATTTTTCCTTGCATCATCCCTGATTTCAGCTGATCATTGATTTCTTCTGAGCCAGGATTCAAATATGTTGGATTCTGTTCCTTCTGGCTCCTGCAGATCTTTTGACTGCCATCTGACCAGGGCCCCCATAGCTTTCATCTGTTTTCACTCCAAATCCTTCTTCTAAAATGTAAAAATGATGGCCTCTAGCCAGCATGTTGCCTTTTACTTTTCCTGTGGCCCAGACCTCAGTTAAAGATTTAACAAAAGCAAAAAAGCTCTGTTTCAAGCCAAATAAAGGAATAAAATCTAAAAGTTTTTCCAGATGAGAATGTTGGACCTTTCACAGGCAGCTCGTATACTCTTTGGCAATTGAAATCTAGCACAAGCTTTGCTCGCATAATAGGAAATGGCTTTTTTTAATATAAACTATTTCTGGAGCTTCCGATTGTTGCCTTTTTCTTTTAGTACCTCTTATTTTATAAAATCTACATGAAAGATGAAAGAGAATGAAACTTTACATCTGCGGAGGCAGACTTCCTGGGTTATCACATCTCTAGTTCTGTGCCGGGAGTGGAGGACAGTGGCAGCAGCTTGTACTTCAGTGAGCACCTCTCCACGCACCTTCCCACTTGCAAGCACGTAATCAGCCCCGGCACGGGTGTACAGGGCTGTCCTGAGTTCTCCCATACCTGGGCAAGACCCCACTCTTTCCAAGGACTGACATGCCCAGTGGAACGTCTGCATCTTGTGGATGATATATATACCTGCAAAGCAGCCTTTGCTTTTGAACATCGAGAGCGGAGCCCCCATTTTAACGAAGAAGCACTCTGATAAAAATGTGTTATGCTGAGGGGAATCTGGTATTTAAAATCCAGTGGGAGCAGGGGCATTGAAAGCTGATTATCTTCATGCTTGTTGCACTGTGAGCTTTTTTTTGCTGTTGACATGACTTTACAAGGAGAAACTCAAATGAGGGATGGGGTGGAGGAGAGGATAAACTCCTTCCCTCCCACTTTCCAAATGACAGGCCTGCTGCAATGTAGTTATACACCACATTCATGCTAAGCTTTTTCACAGTACAAAGTGCTACTCAAACACAATGGGTGATTACTACAATTTCCTCTCTTTGGCTCACGGATATTATATCTGTAAGCATCTCTTCATTTGCCATTCGTGACGCTAAGTGCTGGACAGGATTTTCCTCTGCCATTTACGTTCCCGGCAGAATTTATCCTCACTGTACTGTTCTCATCAGTGCAGTGTGACTGCGTGTGACTACTAGGGCAACCCAAACCCAGGCTGGGCTGCTCTCAGCTGGCTGGGGAAGGCAGTCCTGGAGGTACTCCTGGAAGGCATGATTCAGAAGGACTCATGACATTGAAGCCCTTCTGTCCAAATAGATGACACACATTTGGAATGTGTGACACTTAAAACCGATCCAGCTGGAGAGTGATTTTAAACAGAAGATGGTGAATCTTTTATTTCTCAGATGCCTTTGAGAGTGAATGGATTTGCTTTTCCTCCCAAACCGCAGACTTCTTTCCTTCCTTCTTAATTCTCAGAACATCTTACTTGGCATAGGCGTTTGTGAGCCACTGGTGCAAAACGAAGTTTAGCTCATGAAAACAGAATCACAGCAATTACTGGTTATTCTTTAAGACTTAGTTTCACGTAGTGAAACATATGCATTGGGTTAGGTATTTTTTCTGTTCCACACACTTTACCTTGAACTTGTTATATTTAATGAAAAAAACATTCTTTCTGGTTTTTTGGGAGGGGGGTTGTTTTGTACGGATTCTGGCAGACACTTTGGAAGACTTAGCACGAGCAGTATTAATGCGCTGAATCGTATCAAAAATTTCTCTCACTGTTCCAAGCGCAGCTAAAGTCCCGAGGTCCCAAATACAGATATTTCCTGTGAAGTTCAAGGGTGACCTTTAATTAAGCTGAGGAACAGGCTGCCAGCTGCTGCTTGAGGCCTAATATTGCGATGGCAGATAAGGAAGAAAATGAATGTGCAGATCGCTTTCGAAAGCGGTGGTGAGACAGAAGAGTGAAGAAGTGGGGGATGTAGAGATGAGTGGAAGAGGGGGAGACAGGCAAAATATAGAGGTATCAATGTGAAATAAAAGAGAGGAGAGGATTAAGAGGAACAAGGAGCACAGAAAAAAATGAAAATGCACTGTGAAAGGAGGTGTCTTCTTATGAAGAAAGTATAAAAAGTGTGGCATGCACTGCTCAGCCAAATGAAGACTGTGTGGATCTTGTTGCTGTCTATAACTTCATTATAAGGATACATACCAGGGAGAGAAGAGAATTTCTTAAACTAAAGGACTGAACTTATCCAAGAGGAAGAAACTTAGCCATGGATAAAATCAGAGTGGAAACTGGATTTCTAATTCTAAGAAAAGGAGGCTTCCTAACAACTGGGCTCTGTGGGAAGTCTGAGGTAAAGCCTCCACCTTTGTCTAAGGTGGTCCTAGATCACTCCGTGAAAGCAATTATACGACATGAATCTTCCCAGGCCTCTATTTCTACAATATATCAAATTTACACGCACATACATATAGAACTAGATGAAACATGAAATGGGTAATATGAAAGTTTACATGACCTTCATTGGTGTTATTGTGGAAACCATGATAACACCGCCATAGCAGTAAATGCTCATTTCATTTTTGTTTGGGAAAATTGTTTCTTGAAAACATTTATTGTCATGGAGTATTTCACCTGAGACATTTTCAATAAGAAACTAAATGTTCTATAAGCGGAATCGCTTTAATATACCATTGTTTTCTGAAACTGAACTACCTTAGGAAAAATTGTTTCTATAGTAATGAGTTGCACAAGAAAAAATGGCCTGAGAATGTTGGGGAAGGAGGAAGCAGGAGGTGCTGTTGGGTTTCCTAGCCCAATTCAATGAACTACTGAGTGATGTTGACAAGGAAATTAATGGACTAAATTTTGTTTTTTAGAAGATATACTCATAAATATGAGAAACTCACTGCAAATGAAGTCTCCAGTCTCTACATGTGCCAGTGACTGACTCTTTTATGTTTCAGTGCACAAATTAGAGATGCCTCCTGGGGTCTTGGAGACAATTCCAGATTTTTGGCAAATTCATCATTAGAACAGTGCAGCTTGTTGGGACAAACAAAAATTAATTCATATTATTAAGATTTCATTTGTACTGTAGTCACCTCACCTTCCTGCTCTTTGTTTTTGTTCTCTTGATCCTCTGATTCATTCCTCTGACATTACTTCTTTCCTTTATAAACCATTAACTTTCATTGTCTTGGAGACTAGCATATGCTGGCACACTATCCACTCCAGCTCTGCCTTCTTATTCTTCTACGGCTTACATAAAACTGGCTGCACTAAAAAAGAGTCCTTAACTTACTGAGTACAGCAGGGGAAGAAGCAAACACTGTATAAAAAGGCTGAAACAACAACTCTGATAAAAGTCTTGATTTCACAAGCATTACTAACCTTTCCCTAACTTGAACAGCATATGAAAGGCATATAAAAACTGTGTGACAAGTGAAATAAATTTTAAAAAAAAAAAAAAAACACCACTAAAAAACCCCAAAGAAACAGCAGCTTTTTAAAAAAAAAGGCACTTAGGATAGTCATGGTAAAATAAAAGTAGTTTTAAAAACAGGTACGTTTTGTTCTCATCAAGGGAGGTGGTAAAATAAGTAATCTTCAAAGTATTTCAAATAGTTTATTACATCTAGTCTTCCCAGTGCTTTAAAGCTTCTCTCTCCCCTTCATAGATAAGTAGAAAAGTATCTCTAACGCCTTGTCTTTGTGAATGAAAAATAATACATCTTAGATAGCTAGACCTTTAGAATATCATGAATAAGCACTTAAAAATGTCTCACCAGCTGAAAAGAAAGAAAAGTAGCCTAGATTAGAAATGGATCATCTTCAGAAGTTGTAGTGATTAACACTATATTAAATCCTAAGAAAAACATCCATGAGAAAGATTCTGCCACCTTTATGCAGGCTTAATAATAACTTACTCTGAAAAAGAAATCCCAACTGGAAATTAGTGAAGGAAAATACTTTGCAGTCTGTTTAAGTGTGTCAAAGCCTGAGCCAATAGTAGCAGAACTTTTGAGATGCTATTTTTGGCTATCTTAAATATTCGTTCAGTTTGGAAGAGAACAATTTAATAAGCATGAGTCATCGTGGATTTGTGAAAGGTAAATCATCATCTCAGACAAATCACAGTACTTAATGAAATAACTGTTGGTATAGACAGAGCCAGCAGATTTAACATATTTGGATTTTCACAAACCTGTAGTCAGCTTTAGATGTGATGGATTATTGTGTCATGATCTTTTCAAATATAGGACAGGTAATAAAGTAAAATAAAACAAAATAGGTAAGGAACATCAGGGAGGTGGAAAGCAAATGGTTGAGATCACAAAGGCCTTAGCATTTTCAGAAGAGCAAGGTCCAAGAGGGATCTCTACTGAGATTAATGCCTTTTATAATACTAGCTTACACTATATTTAAAGACTGGTGTCTTCTCATGGAGGTTCATTGGAATTTTGCCAATAGCTTTAGGTAGCTATCTGATCTCATAATTAATTTATAAAGTATATGAAATTACAACTTACCTGTTTTAGGACGATCTTGCAAGCGTGGCCAAACCAGAAACACAACAGAAAGGGATAAAAAGCATCTTAATGTGTAAAATTATGCATTTGAATAGAAATGAGGCATTTGAAGTAATTCTCACATCATTCAAATGACATTTGATTTGCTAATATGATTGAGACAAAGGCAAGTATTTCCAGGCACACATGTATACAGCAGCAGCTGCAACAGCCAACAGGACTGGCTTTAGGCATCCATCCGTGTTCTGTCGCTTTTCAGTGCTGTTACCTGGGCTTGAGGGTGTCGAGGCAATTCCTTTCTGAACTGTGAACAGAATGCTGGTGATGGAAAAGGCCCTTTGGAAGAAAGCTAATTTACAACTTAAGTTTGAATATTTTTAAGACCTCCAGCAAGAGATTCACACTGTATATTTTTAGCTGCAGGTGACCTGAATCACTGTCTGGTGACATCTCTAATATATAGAGGCTTGACTGCTCTACCCAGCATGCTCTGTACCGCATGAAGTAGACGGTGTGAATGCCTCTTTTGGCCATTCAATGCTGATTAGTAGGGAAATCAAGATTCTTAAAGTGCTATGAAAAGTATAGCATATATCCAAGAAATACAATTAAACTTGGTAATTTTAGGTATTTTTGGACAGATAAAAGTTTGAAATGAATAGTTTCTATAAATCCAGGAGAAACTAATCCAGAAAAGGTTTCTATGAGTTATGGTACTGTACCAGTGCTGACGGACTGAAATCAGAAATTTTTAGCATGCTTTAAAAGACATCATGTGATTATTAAGTGTAATATATTAAAAATGTACTGATCAATCTGTCATCTTGCAATTTTAATCATTGACTTATTTTGCTTTGATTGATTTGAGTAGGGAAGTAGTGAAAGTACCAGCATTTAAAAATCAAGTACTTGCAGTTTTGTTCTTTGGGATAGTTATCACTTAACCCTTCTTTTGGTTGGTAGAAATTTGGCTTCTCTTGAAAAGTCTGATCTTTTAATATGTGATGAAGGTGTATGTGCCTTACATAGCATCACCTTGTATAGTATTAACCTTTTTTTTTCTTTCCTCTTCCACAGTTTTTAGGCACTTACACATAACTTTATACCATAAAAATGGTGGTAATGTGAATTTTTCTGGGGAAGGCTAAAAAAATATTAAAAAAGATTTTTTAAAATCTGCTAAATTTACAACTTATTACTGGGTACCTTGAAGAGGACGTTGAAAGATAATACCTTTATAGATTAGCTTATAATAGCAAAAAATCTCGCTCCTCACAGAAAGGAAGGAAGGGAGGAAGGGAGGAAGGGAGGAAGGGAGGAAGGGAGGAAGGAAGGAAGGAAGGAAGGAAGGAAGGAAGGAAGGA
>KZ505693.1:1537077-1556321 GCA_002844005.1 Limosa lapponica baueri
AGGAAGGAAGGAAGGAAGGAAGGAAGGAAGGAAGGAAGGAAGGAAGGAAGGAAGGAAGGAAAGAAGGAAGGCAGGCACTTAAAAATATAGTCATCTTAATAAACTACTCATATAAATATGCAGCTGATGGTTAGCAGTAATTGTACTCCTCCAAAGTAAATAAAGATAATGAATAAAAAAGAATATTTTGCTTTTGTTTATTTAACATTGGCACAAAAAATTCAGTTGCAAGAAAAACAATTTAAAGATGTACTGAAAGTAAATGTTGCATTTTACATCTTGTATAATGCAAACATTTAGATTAAGTTACTTACCATGGTATTACATTAGCAAATGTTTTATAGACTTTTTTTTTTAAGATTAAATACTTTTCTGCACAGTTCCACATAGACTTGTTCCACACAACTCCCATGGACTTCACACAGAGCATGATATGGCTCACTAAAAGTTTTGCTTTAATAACAAGTGAGTAGAGAATAACTCAGTTAGTTAGCTCTAAATTAGCACACTATCTGCATGTATGGTTGTGTACCAGTTAATATGGCAGGATTCTGGACAGCACATCAGGCCCACAATCCAAAATCTGAATGTGAATATTTAATATATATAACTCTGCTTATTAGGACAGGAGAGCAAGCATAATGCTTCATTTTTAGGTGTGGCATTTTGTTTTAATTCAGGATGTATAAAAATGTGTCTATCAAACCCTGTTTGTGTGATATTTCACAGCAAATATCAATAAACATCAACACAAAGGAATTTTCCTCAAAATCTTGCCTCCAGGAATCCCACAGTCACTACTAGGGTAAAAGTCAGAGGAAGTGGACAAGATCTGTGTATGCCTGAAGGTCACCAAACTTGCACTTGGATCAATTAATGGCGGGGTCATCAACTATAAATACTCTTTCCTCTGCTGCAGATTCTGGGTACGGACTCCACCATCAGAAGCAGGTATCTGAACTGCAGTCCTGGCACACTGGGAGAGGCCCTATTTTTCCTACAGATTTACTGTCGGCACTGAATTTCAACAGAGCAACATGCACTTCAAGCTGCCTAATAAATAGTCAAGGTTGCCAGACTCTGACTCTCTCTGTCATCAATGGACAAGAGTTGTGATGCCTATGTTACCCACCTCTATGGTATAAATATTTTTCAGAGAGGACACAAAGCAAGCTCTGTCCACACTCCAAGCTCCAGGCCCTACTTCAGATAACACTTCATGCAACTGTGGCTGATACAATGCTGAGACTGCCCACGATGCCTGCTGGATTTTCAGAGACTCTAAAGAATGAATAATGGGAATGGGAAAACCTAAATCTATAAATGCCAGAAGGGTGTAAATTCCTCTACTTAAGGAAGTAGAGGAAGTAGCTATAAAAATAAGCAATAAACAACAGAGGTAGTCAATACTGAATATGAATTCTCTACCAATTTCT
Source organism: Limosa lapponica baueri (assembly GCA_002844005.1). Lineage (NCBI taxonomy): Eukaryota > Metazoa > Chordata > Aves > Charadriiformes > Scolopacidae > Limosa > Limosa lapponica. The sequence continues at coordinate 1,538,514 of KZ505693.1, forward strand.
GTCAGTGTTTTAAAATTGGACAATAAGTAATTCAAGAAACCTTCTGCTACCACACTACTTCCTTTTGCTTTCTGCATTTATTTTTTCAAACTTACATTTGGAAACAGCTAATCATAATTTTTCACTGGTGTTTTCTCTCTAAGGAAAACTTTCACTGTTCACAGCAGTTAGCATTGAATTCTTCTAGTCCTCAGAGGTTTGATTTCATTTTCCCAGTAAAACCTTACGCTGTCAATATTGCCCCTTGGTTCTTTAGAAAAATGTGCGTAGAATGTTCCTATTTGTTTATAGCAGAGATTTGATTATCTTGTAATTTCCTAACATAGTCTTCTGTTAGGAATAAATCTAAGTTATATTGGCTCTATTTCTTATGATTTTGTGGATAATGTCTTCCCTACAGTCTAAGAAAAAAAAACAAAACACAATTCATATTTTTCTTGCAATTCTGTGGAATATTGTAGCCACTTTAATCCAATTTCTTACACATTTTTCATCTTTTACTTGGGAACGTATTTTAATGATTTCTTTTCTGAAATTAGTATTTGCAGTATGTAAATTGTGATAAAGAAAAGACAGAAACTGAAGTTATTTCAATTTTTTGTGAGCACAGCCAGTGAACTTATTTAATCATTATAGCTGCAGAAACCTATATTTGCTATAGAATTTGTTGGTGAGAATAGACTAGGAAATACGCAATAACTGCTTCAGATATATCCTCAAGCTACTTAAAGAAAGGTATAGTAAGAGAAACAAACAAATGAAAAGAAAATTAATTCATATATCCGTAGGTACTAAAACATGTTACCACTTCAATTCTAATACATCCCTTTGCACATCTGCTGCATTCTTCTATATTTATATGAAAAAAATATATTGCCAAGATGGTTTTCCTTTAAAATGTAACAAAACTACTGCTTTTTTTTTTGAAATATCTACATTCAGAGAAACAATCCATTAACCTAACTTCAGTGCTCATTGAAATGCAGCCCTGCTCTATCTGCTTTGAACATAAAGCATGCTCATTATGGTGTAACCAGTTTCCAAATAGCTTTATCTTATAACATACTTTGAATGAAATACACTACTTTTGATTCACAAAAACATTTCATTATCTGATTATACATCTTGCTGCTTCAGGGGCAAAATTGGGAAGTGCACTTCTTCTCTACAACTCCACCACAGAGACTGGGCAAAATTTCAAGTCTTACGGCTGCCTGTGTGAGCCGCTCAGAATGAGGGCTACTTTGCCACCTTTATATTAAAGAGAAGTTTTCTGTCTGGTCCTTGTAAAAGATGAAAATACTGGGGTCTTGACAGTCTAGTCCTTGCACTTGTGAAAATTTGTACTCACAGATAGACTGCTAAATAGGTGTGGAACACCTGCACAGGTGTAGTCCCCAGGCAGCTGGGGAGCCCAGGTCTGCATGTAATGACTCACTGGTAGTCAATAGCCCTTTTGCAACCCCAAACAGAACACACATTTAATTCTGCAAGTCAGCATGTTTGGATCACTGAACAAGGGATCAGCCATAGCAGAACAACAGTTGCCCCAAGAGGCCTCCAGCATTACAGGTACCTCTTGATGCTGCTATTCTTCTTGCTCTGTAGCCACATACTGGTGGGCAGCAGCTGAGATCAGTCACTGTCTCCCTGAACACTGGTCTCAGTTACATCAAGGCAAGACCTGAGTAGCCTAGGCAGAAGCAGAGGAGATGTTCTTTCCTCTTACTTGTCACCTAGATTTGCTGACAGTCAGAGTCTTCCCCAGATCTAGATCTGTCCTGGGAACTGTGTCCAGCTTAAGCCACATGTAGCACTCAGATCACTGTAAAGTCCGGTTCCCAGCATGATATGTTGCTTTTAAAGAGCTGTTAACACTAGCTAAACCCACCCATGCAATGAAAATAGTCAGGATCATGCCTATTCATTTTCTATTCTATGACTCCAGATGAGGATTTGACTTTAAGAGAATAAATTGGAAGTAAAGGAGCAGATCTCATAGTTTTGTGTAATCAAAGCTGATTTAGAAAATTGTTCAAAATTATCAGTTCTATTTAAAACTCCCTTCCTGGAAGACATTTGCTTACACAAGTCCACTATGTCAGAGGGATTGTATCTGTTTGATGAGAGCAGAATATTATCTTTTGGTTATTCAGTATTCTTAGTGAAATAAACTAGATTGCCATTAACATAGTGAAAATGCATGGGTTTTTCCCTCCCTCTTTTTCAGAGCCAAACCATTTGAAAAAATGATTAAATTCTTGGTAACTTGATTCTTACAGGCAGTCATGCCCTAGTAAATTGTTATGACCTTGAAAAAAGTTCACTGAAACCACAAGGAATCAGACTATTCATTCTGTTTCAGTTCCCGGAAAACCAGCATCCAACTATTGCTGCATTAAATAAATTAAAGAAATAAATAAGATAGTGCATTAAATATTGAACAGCAGGCAAAACCTGAACTATCCAGGAGTTAAGGACAGAGCTTACCCTATGCAAATAAGTACCAACTATTGTTTATTGAACCTGAATCAATCAAGAACTTCTTTTATATGTTGCATGCCAAGAATTAAATAGGATTCTCTGTGCCACAGGGTCCCGTAGGCAAAGTCCCACAGAAATGCTTTTCTTCACAAAAAAAGGGACAGTCTGGTTCAAACTCTGCATACATGATGAAAAGAAGCTCTTGAAAAAAAGACTATACAGAGAATAGGCATTAGGCTTAACTTCTGTTAAACGAGCAGTAGAATGAAATGCTGGTAATTAGGAATGGAGACCAGTGGTTACATGTGATAAATTATTTGGCAGTGGTTATTTGCTTTAAAGCATATCCCCTTAAGGGGGTATTTATTATTCTTGAAAGCTTATCTGGGAACAAGGAGAGACTTGGGTAGGAGGCTGGATGCAGTAAATGAAACAACTTGCTAAATGATTTACTACATAAAAGTTGTGTACAGTTTTAAATGTGTACAGTTACATCAATTTTGCAAAGCAATTGCTCTGTGCAATTGTTTTGTTTATTGTTACTTTTCAGTTATGACTAAATAACTTGTATCTAACTTCATCGTTTCCATTTTTTAAGCAGATTGCCACTGCATAGAGGGGAGGATTTTTTTCCTAATTATGAAAAGAATGGAAAAATCAGATTAATTATTTGGCTACCTGAAATTTGGCATGCTTCAGAACTAAGTCAGCAAAGACACATGAAGCAGTCCAGTTAATTCACATCCAGCTGCCAAAATGGTCCACCTATTGAACAGATAGTTGGCATTCATAACTCACCAGAATAATTTCTTTTTATCTAACTACAAATAGTATTCTGTTGAAAAGGTATATCAAAGATTGTCTTTTTTATTGATATTGCAAAGAGAATTTGTGGAACTTGGGAACGCAAAACATATTCTAACGTTCAGATCAAGTTCTGAATAGACACATTCTGCATTTTTTCTCCTCCCCTGCACCAATCCCACCATTTTTGAGAAAATTGGGTCACAGTGAGTGCAGAATCAGTCTTAATAATTTGAAGGGAAACAATTTCCTTGTTATCACTTAATACACAGAGGCCCAGACTAACCTTTGCACGTGACTTCTTGACTGACAGCAGCCTTGCTTGTGCTCCTTCCATGATGGCTGGGGGGGAAGCCATCTAAGCCAGTAGCTGCCTGAAGCAACGACAGTAACCCTAAGATGTTAGGAGGAGAACAAAGAAAGCTGTAACTCCATCTTCTATACTAAAAATAGCTTAAATAAAAAAAAATATTTCTCCAATGTTTTATTCCATTCAAGACACAGCATGGTTTTAAAAGCAGCAGAATAAAACTCAAACAGCTTTTTAATTATTTTACCATATCTGGGAATGCAGATGTGCCTTAATTCTCCTCTGAAACACATTAGTGAGATCAACTTCCAGGCAAGCTCTTACAGGCTCTGAATAGCCCATGATTTTCTCCTTCATATTTGCTTACAACAGAATGGTGGCAACACAGATCACTGAAAGTGCTTGCTTCTGTGTATGCCTTTGGAATTACAGTAAGTGCCAGCTGTAGATTTGGGGGGATAAGACACCCTACATTTTCTTTCCACAACAGGGATTTATTTCTTTACCATATAACATTTTTACCGTTTTCTCTCACCCTAAAATGATTCAGTGACAGGTCTGAACTCTTTTGTCACATTCTGTATGTCTATTAAGGCTTGTTTTCCACTTCCTGCAAAACAAATATAAACTCCCAGAAATCTGAATTTGAAATGCATGAGTCATTTTGAACATTATTTTAATGACTGAAGTATTTTCTACTCTGCTTCTTGAAGAAGAACAATGCCCGTTTATGATCTTAAAAATACAATGATGTAGCCATGCTGATTTTACAAGTAAGGAAGTTGTTGGAAAGAATCAAGCACCAAAACAGCTTTTACTTAAAACAGTCAGTCTATGGAACAGACATTGTTTTTTGGGGAAAATTAATAAATTGTTGAAATGTCTGTTTTCAACATTTTCTAGAATAAAAGCAAACTCCCTAAATCTTTCTCATAAAATTGTTTTGTTTTGCCTGGAATACTGAAATATTCATTAGGCAAACAAAAAAAAACAAACCAAAAGCTTAAAAAACAAAACAAAACATAAACCAGAAAGAAAATAGAAAAGGACCACTTAATAGGCTAGTTGTTAGGGTATTATTTTACCCTAAGGTGAACTTGGGTTCCAATCCTTGCTCCATAGAATGTCTAAAGATGAAATACTGATAAATGCAGGAATTCCAGATGTGATCCCTTTTTGTGGCTCAATTTAATTGTTTCTCTAGATGACTGTGTAAAGCTTTCTTTGAAGTCCCTTGAGAGGCTGTGTTTAAATCCAAAGATTAGAGCTGGCTGTGAGAGCACGTCAACATTCTGTGTCCTCTTTATTTGTCTTCATGTTATTTCAAAAGAAAGTTAAACAGAGAACTGCTTGGCATAATAGCCATAATGTCCATAAAAGTGCTTTAGATGCAGACTTTCTTAAATGCAGACATCTAGCTGGCATACTAGATATCTTGTGATCAGTCTTTTATTAGTTTTCCCCTCCAGATGCTAATTATTTTTCCAATAGCTGGAAGAACTTAACCTGGGTCTTCAGTCGCTAAAATGGATTTTCCCCCAGCTGCAGTGATATACTTATTTTTCCAAAATATACATCAGAGGAGGTGCATGCCAAGTTAGATGCTATATACCTATGCAAGAGAATACTAGGTATATAGACTTGGGTGACGATAGCTCCACAAGTGTAGAAAAACCAGTATTATAGATCTCTCGGTGCTCAGGACAACAGGTAGCTTCCGCCTTTTTGCTGTGGTTTTCTCTTAGTTCAAACCATGACCAACTTGCTGTGTAAAGGGTAGTAACATATACACTGTGTACTAACTGAGTGTGAATATCCCATTAGCATCAGGCCTTAGGTGACCTTCTAAACTCCCACCTTGCAAGTGTGTTCAGAAGATGGTCAGAGGAGATGAATCTGAAATAGTGTTAAAAATGTCAGCAGTGGTCTGCTCGCACTTGGGTTCTAAGTCAAACAGAGTTGAGCTCATTTAGGAAATAGTGTGATGCTATTAGAACCCTTTTCTTAGAGAAGATAGAATCACAGCTACAAGAAGTGAAGAAATGAGAGAGAAAAATGAGATGACAGGGCAAGGGGCAAACAAAAAACTAATGAAAAAGCAAAGCTAATATAGCCTTAAAGCTATAGCCTTTTAGCCTTAAAGCTACAGCCGTATAGCCTTAAAGGAAGTTAATATAGCCTTACAAAGTGACCTTTTGGAGAAAAAGATGGAAATTGGTCTTCCAGGTTATGTCTAAACTGCTGATGTCATCAGCATGTGCATCATCCTGTACTGTCATGTGATTCCTGGCCATAATCATCCCCTAGCTTCTGTCCACTTTTCTTTTCAAAAGAAGGAAAGCTCATGTGGGCAGCAATGGTGTTACATCGCACCCTGGTTTGCTGCTGAGGGACCAAGAGGCCAGGGCATGCCATGACCTCACTGTTTAGCAGGCTTAGTCCTATTATAAATTATACACACCTGGAGAGATGAAATGTCTTGCACATTCCTATGCATGTTATTTACATGGTAGCACTAGACACCAAGATCCCCCACGTACTATCAAAAAATAAAATAAAATGTACTGTAACAGTAACAGAGCTATTAAAAGAAAAATAGATCCAAAGACTGTTCATGTTGATTGAACTGGAAAACGGGCCTCAAAATGTAAAATCTTATTATCCCTATCACGAAGAGTGGTTCAATGCTGTGAGTCATCATGACTCCAGAGCAATCCTTTTAACATTTCTGACAATGGTATTTTGTCTCTGAGAGAGCAGAACAGGAGAAAATAAACTATTTTTAGTCTCTGACCTGAGAATATTTGGGACAAAAAGAAGGTGCATCTCCTAGAGGCTCTTTTGAGGTTTGTTCCCAGAAAAGGTCTCAGTTGGAGAGGTCAGTCCTCTCTTTGCATGGTGGTGGTTCCCTCCCTGACCAGCTATTCCTACAGGAATGTATGAAGCTCCTTTGAAGTGCCAGCATACCATACCAAGACGATAAAGACAGATCTCTTCATCTAAGGATGGAGCTGAAGGTTTCATCTGTGATCTTTAGGACTTCCCAAATTTGGAATATAAGTTTTTATAAACATAGCTATTAGAAATCCCTTTGTCTGTTGATAGCTTAAATATAATACCAAGACCTCAATCCTAAAAGCACCAAACAGTGAAAGGCTTAATCCTAACTCTTACCCCACTCCTTTGGTTATGTAAATATGCTGCACAATAATAATTAAGTCTTACAAAAACCAGCCTTGTTCTGAGAGGAGATGGACATCTCGGTTCCCCTCTTAACGCCTAATTTGGAGGGAGAGGAAGGAACCATGCTGCCAAAAGCACAGCAGAGACCGAAGAGACTGCTGTGGAGGCAAAGAGATGGGAGGAAGGGCTGCAGCAGTCAAGACAGTTTGGCAGAGTGCTATAATCAAACAGGTACTCAGAGCTTTAGCGAATATTCAAATGGTCCAACTAACCTGGCCCCATGGGCCCTGACAAGCAAATAGTCAAACGCATGTCTCCACTGTCTGGAAGAATAAAGGAGCCCTCAGTTTCACAAGTGCCACTTTCACACGGGCAGAGGAGTGCATGTGAAATCCTGCCAGCCCAGTCCTGGGGGATGAGTCATTCTCCTGGAGTTTCTGCTCCTTTAGCAGCCCCAACCCCAACATCTCATCCTGTCTAGCCCCTCTCTGAAAACTGTGCGCTCTTTTCAGTATATCACCATTGCTAAATATTGTAGCTGTGATACACAGTGCGCTTCTTCCACCAATCAAACTGCAACAGACACTTGGCCCATGGGGCTCGAGGCTAGATGGCCATTTAAAGAAAAGTATGCATAATTAAATTCTGTCTCATTTTACGCCTTATCCTCCCTCTCCCCTTTTATCTCCAGCTACCATTAACAGGCTCCTTTTCATTCTCCCCCTTCTCATCCTTTTTCCTTCTTTCCCTTTAATCCTTGTTTGTGTCTTTTTCATTTTCCCTTACTTTAATTTTTTTCCAAATCCTTTTGATCATCTGCCTCCTCAGGCCCCCAGTTCTTTACCCAGCTATATTCATGGGCTTTTCCATTTTATATCAGCTTCTACCTCTCTTCTTTCTTACTATGTTCCTACTTCAGTTGAATTAAACCTTATTCCAACAATCCCAGGACCTGATCTTCAGCATTGTCTGTAACAAATGTTAGTACTGTTCCTTAATGAGCAAATTTGGATGGAAACAAAGCATATGGCTAGAAGGAACAGCGTGGAAAATGGGGTGATAAAATCAGTGGTATGAAAATGAATTTAATTACATTATTCTTATCATTGTATCATCCAAATGTTCATTTGCTTTTACAACAATTTTCTCTCGGCATGTGTGACATCTTAGCTGTATAGTTAATGTATAGCCTTGTCTCACATTTGTTATTAAAAAGCAGTGAAAGGTTTGTCTAAATGAAATCAGATCTGCGTTCTACCAGCAGGAATATAATCTTCAGAGCAAATTGCCAAGAATGTCCATCCAGGTCATGTATACGTGTATCTGTTTTAATTATTCCCATATAAATATGCTTGTTTTCTATAGCTGTACATAAGCACATACACAGCAGCAAGATACACAGGAATATCGGGTAGGTTATCCAGTTACAAATTAACCTAATTATCCATTAAACTGGTGCAAATAGAGTAATTTGCTCCCTTCCACATGCTTCCAGGCAAAGTGCCTTTGCTTTGAGTCCTCATAGTTTCTCAAGTTTCTGGTTTGAAACTAACACTCTTGAATTTGAGATTTCTTGTCTAGCAGTCTAGCATCCTTTTTTATATAAAAAAAAAAAAAGAAGTGATAGTCCCCCAGCCTTCCTTCCTGCAGCATCTGCACATTCCTAAGCCCTCCAGTCATGCACTGTGACAGAGTAGTTTGCATATCAAGTTTATACCCTTCAGACTCCATGTGCCAGAAAAACCTGGAATTCAAGTTCAGGAAAGAAATGCCTTTGAGTTTAACTTGCAAGATTCTTGACATCTATAGGTGCTTTGGCACAATTTCTCCTAATCTAAATTGATCTCTTCTCTAAATCTGCTCTTTTTTTTTGTCAGCAACTGAGGCTGATCTGCCTCTTATTTCCTCCCTGAGCTCTCCTTATGCAACAATGCCATACTCACTTCTGCGCAGCTGAATCCCACTCTGACCTCTCTCTGTTCAATGATGATGAAAACATCACCACTCACACTAATCCATCATTCTCTCACTTAAACTTGCCCAAAACTGGTCCTTGAGGGTGAACCAGGAGTCCTGTGTCAACTAAAGTTATTAGTCAGAATTGGTCATTCTTGGTATTTATTTTTTTTTCCCAGAGAAGCATTAAATGTCTTTTTCAAGCAACCCAGCTACTGGCTCAGAGAATCCCCTCAGTGTATAGTACAAAGCAGACCTCTTAATTTGATAAAGTTACAATTCACTTCATTGCAACATCTGAAAAAAAACACCAAAGGTGGTTTAGAATTTGCAGCATTCTAAAACATTCTAACATTCTATGCATGAAAACTTCTCTTTTAATATTGGATCAGTCTTCTGCAAACTCTTTTATTGGTGTATGAGTAATATCCATAACATTAATTTCTTGAAGTCTTTAAAATAGTTTGCATTTTATAGACTGTAATTCATCATAAAACCAATACCACACATATATTACACATGAAAGCTCATCTTTATGATGACACTGACATTTCGTTTCACTCTGAGCAGAGCCAAGAGAATGCCACTGATATGTTTTCTGATTTCTCCCACCTAAAGAACTCAGTGAATTCATAAAGGCAAATGTCACCAACTGAGATCAGCATTCACATAACATATATATGCATTATCAGGACTTTCTGTGTCTTTCATTTATGTCTGGTAGAGTGCTCTTCTCCAGTAACTTTTTTCTAAAAGTGCTGGACATAAAGGACCATGAAATATAAGTGGACCATTCTTATTCCTTATATCCTTTTCGTGTTAGCTACTCGTAAGTTCCACTTCTCTGTGTCAGTCACAATTGTTTCATCATTTTCTGGGTCATTTTATTCTGGGTCTCTGATTCCTCTCCCCCTTCATGCCTTCCCACTTCATTAGTGCTTCTATTACACGCTGTTTTGTTTCTTAACTGCACCTTTCCTTTCTTTCTCCCTTTGCTATCCTTCCCCTCCTTTCCTTCCCCACCTTTTGTATTTTTCCTAAAGTCTCTTCATAGAAACTGAATCACAGAGGAGAATTAAGAAAAATGAGAAAAATCATTCTCAAGGGCATCAGGAGCAGCCCAGAAATGTCTGGTTCTCAGTAAAACCTAAAATGTTCAGCGAATGTGAGGGACATTTTCACTTACATTTATTTAAGACAGATACAGCTAATACAGCTGGTGTTCTGCTATTAGTGAAGAAAGTCTTGTGGCCATGTGAGCTGCAACAGATTAAAGAAGCTGCAGCATATTTATGTCAAAATGGTATTTATAAAGGTCAAAATATAACTTAGGGTGAATGAAGATTTAAGCATTGGTTTTGGAGAAAGTAACCTTAAGTGGGCAAAAATACTGTTAAATTATGACAGGAGGAATTACACATAATTCTTGGTTCTTTCTTTCTTTTTTTTGCAACGTACAGAGTGACAGCTTTCTAACTTAATCATGTACCAGGCATTATAAGCATTACAAAACTGTAACATTGTTTACATTATCTTCTTGTGCAATCACTATTTTTAATATTAACAAAAATATTGACATGCCTATGGAAGTTACATTCATTTCAGAAGTCATTCATTTTTACAGTTTCAATCCTTCTCAATTCCTGTCAGATTTCATTTTAAATCAAAATTATTATTTTGCCAGTGCACTTAGTGACAGTTAACAGAACCAAACACACAAAGTTCAAAACTAGACCTAGAGAAAGACAAGAATAAAACCAGCTATTTCCTTTTTATATCTTTAACAGCTACCACTGTGCTATCTTGTAAGAGCATCTTCAGAGACAGCCTTAAGGCCAAATGCACTGTACGGACCACTCCACAACCATTTTCAGACTATTATTGCCCAAACTGGAAAGAATAATGCAAAAAGCTTCCAGATCATCCCAGGTAACAGAAAGCATAATCCATGATACCACAAATCCACTCTGCTACAGCTGTAGGAACACTTCCCACTCTGCATTGATCCGAGTCTCCCCTGACATCCTCCTTAGGTGAAGGTTTATACAACCTGTCCTTGTATCATTACCCAGAGCCACCAGCAGCCTCAGTCCTGCCAGGCAGAAGACCTACTCTTTGTCAGACTAGTTAGGGGCATGCCTTTAGCCATACCTTGCTTCCCATCAGATACAAATGAATAAAAGAACTCTTTTGGTGAACCTCTTCTCCAAACCCTCATGGATGTTGCTGAAGGATGAAAAACAAGACCCAGTGAATTTCCTTCTGGGACTCCTAAATCCCAAACAGCCAGAATAGACCATAGCATGGTATCCTCAGAGGTTCAGCTGAAGCAAGACAAGAGAAAGCAAAGATAAGAAGGTACAGGAGCTGTTGACAGGGGAGCCCAACAGTCCTGAACCATCACACTAACTAGCATCCACACTCCTTCACATTGACCCTGGTCATTGCTGGAAATCACTTTTTACAAGTATGTTTTCTGCTGAAAGTAGCAAGAGAATAACAGTCTGGAATCACCAGACATTTGCCTTGTGAGTCTGCCTTGTGATCTCTTGCACTTCAGCCCAGGATGCTTCCAGCCAGCCTTACCTGTGGACCAGTGGTCCACTGCTGTCTATCCCTTCTCCTCAATCCTCTTTCTACCAAGGGGGAGGCCAGTGCAAAGCCTCAGTGCTATTTGCATGTATTTTCAAGCTAGTGTGCAAAAATACAAAGGCTATGCTTATATAAGAAAGCCTAGTGATTTCTTCTTCAGAAATGATGCATTTCTGTCAGTCAGTATGGCACATTTACAGCTTCTTTTTCTCAAGCACCCTCTTGCCATACGGCATCACCTCATACAGGTCTTCTAAGCATGCTGCAGCGTCCCCCTTGACACAGGCATTTCCAGATTTGTGCCCGGTGTTTGCTTTGTATTTTTTGCACATTTGCTTCACATCTGCAGCAAGTTCAGAGTGAGCACTGCTGGGAACCAATTGGATGAGATGGAGTTGTAAAGTGCCCAGAGGGTGAGGACTCATGAGATATATAATCTCATGCTAGGAGATACTGTCCTAGGGACATTTATCCTGGGAGACACTTGAGAGGGATCAAAGGGGAAACATCTCTCACAAAAGAAGCCCTACTGTAGGTAAAAGGAACACATGAAAAGCCACACTATGTGACTTTCTCCAAGTGACATGTTGGAAAATGCTTTTTCTCTAGATGGGAGACAACAAATACTAGTCAGCAAGGAGGGTTTCTTCCTCTGGTCAAACATGATGGGAATAAAAATCCAGGACTAATGAATGTTTGTCAAAATGGGAGATAGAACAATTTTTCAGGACAGCAGTCAGGGACCTGATAATGTCCCTGTCAGGGACAGCATTAACTAGCATATTTCCTGGAATGATGGCAACAGACAGCTTGGACTACTGCTTTCACAGGGTAGGAGAGACAATGTAAAGAGGTAATACAGAAAGGTATGACAGAGAGACTAAAATAAAGGTGCTCTAAGGAAGGCATCAACAAAAAGCACGGCCTTCTGACAGTGAACTATGACACAAAAATGCTTTGAATGAATATTGACACCATTCTCCATTGGTGGATGTCTATCATTTGGGGAATGGGCTTAGGACAGAGCCATGCCTTTTTGTGTGCACAACTGGGCAGCCCATTGCTCCTTATTCTAGTCTTGACATTGTTCAGCCAGAGTATGCTGGTCATCTGCTTCAAGTAGCTTCTTATTCACCAAAATGTGGTAGCTCTCATAAGTCATGATGGTGAACTCATGGGATACAGGAGCCCTGTGTGTTCTCCTCCGTATGAAGAGACTGAATAGGCCTCAGCCTGGCCTTTCACCTCCGTCTTTGCCTCATCTCTGCACAGCTGCATAGCAAAATCAGTATGGACACCAGGGAGCTGGAGCTGTCACAAGGCTAGGATGGTGCTCAGTATCCTGAAACGCAGCATAAATGCTGAGGGAGCTGCGTTGTTACTCCTGATTTCACTGGGAACAGGACTTGATCAAATAGGAACAGTACTACTGGTGAAAGTGTCAAGGCAGACAAATCAGGCCCACAGGCTTGTTCTTCTAGTACTGTGACCATGAAAAAGCAAAACTATTTTGATTTCTCCTTTTGAGTTTTTCCCCAGTTACTCTATTCCAGAAGCTGTGTATCCCTAGTTTTGAGGGATTTCAGAGATTTTATAGACAAGAGGTAGACAGAAGCAGTTACTTCAGTTATGACATGGATTATTCTAAAGCGTTTCGTCATCAGAAGGGAGAAATTCTAATCTGGGAAACTTTTAACTCATATCTGCAATGCTTGTGACCAGAAAGGTTATTGTACATAATTCATACAATCATATTCTGAACAGCTTTCAGTTCATTGTTTGCACCTGAGCCTTTGAATCTGGCAGAGGTATAGCCCTGAAGTTATAGAATTGTTTTAATCTAGGTGTTTTATAACTTGAGGGTGCTCGATTTTTAGTAGTATTCTTTTAATATATTTTCTTTGTTTGTACTGTAATAAAAATAAGGATTTATGATGAAAACTTATTGCCTCCGACTTAGCATCTGTCTCTCTGGAAACAACATACCCTTAGTTTATAGCTTCATGCAATGACTGGTCAGTTCCTCAACATGAGAAAATTTTCCTCAGCAACACTCGCATCTGATCACTGCTTAGGAGAAGGAAGAAAACAACATTGCCTCATTTGCCACAGAGATTCATCTTTTTGAGAGCTGTAACTAATACTATTCTGTAGCCCTTTGAATGTGGCCAGACTTTTAATATGGGCAGTGGTTTTGTCCCAAAACACACCTATAATTCCCATTAATACTGGTGTGAGGGTAAAAATACCAAATCTACAACACTGCAGCTTTCCTGTGCATAGAATTCCCATTAACTTTAATCGAAGTTCTGCACAATAAGCAACAGCAGGATCAGCACTCATTTTGAAAAGCTAAGTAATATGTAATGATTCACCACATCTGCAAAGCCTTCCTGACTTTTATTTATCATGCTTTTATTTTGGTAATCATTCTTGTCTCATCAGAATGGTTATTTAAACTTGTGAGAGGAATCCATTTCAGCATTATGTTTTAGCACATCCATTTGTATCCATCATAATTCTTAATTTAGGCTTAATAAAATAATTTAACAGTTAGTATAAAATCAATTATTAAATAATTGATTTTTTAGCACAATAATGCATGGAGCAGGGAAATCAATAGCATTCATGGCCACAACAAATTTCAAGTTACCATTCCTGATGCCTTTGACAAATCAATGGGCAGTTGAATTCCTACTAATTTGTTACGTGTAACTTGCTAAAAAATTTCACTGCATGCAAATAAAGTAATTCTTTGATTGAGTACCTTTCTGCTTTTATTCTATCCTGTGCTTCTTCCCCTCTTTGTCTCCTCAGGGCCACACTATTTAAATAAGCTCCCATTATTTTCAGTGGAATGACTTGCTAAAGGGAAATATTTGTGTCCCTTCACTGGACATCTGCTGTTGGTATGAAAGCAATCAAGAGGAAAAAATGATGGTATGAAGCACATTTAACTTTCACGCCTCTTCATCATTCTGCACAAGCAAACACCAACAAGAATTCAATCATATCGAAATATATTTGTCTCCTCTCTAAAAAACCAGAAATATTAAAAAAAAGAAAATAAAGAGTCAGAAAAAATGCGAAATAAAAGAAGCAGATTTTACATGTGAACCTCTCAACTTTGTAGTACCTCCCTTGACCCACTATTACCATTTTTCAAAAAAATATTCAAACACTTCCAAATAAACAAATATGAAATAAATTCCACAAATCACTAACACACAGAGCATAATTTAGAGCTGTCATCATTATAACATGTAATTTACTTATCAACAACTTTTTAACGTATTAAGGTAAAAACCTGCAGTCAGCACAGGTGGTGGTGTGAGAGGTTGTACTTACATCTATGCTCATATGCTGCCTCTTTGATGGATTCTGCATCACTGACTTCTGTGTCTGCCTGCTCAGAATTGCCTCTGATGAGACAGTATCACAGTGTTTTGCAACAGTATAAATTGTTGTTAAAGTAGACTTCATGAGAAAAAAAAAATAATCAATTTTTTTTGTTGAAAGACAAGTACGAGACATAAAGTGTACTTCCTTCCATTCAGCTACAACTATAGGGAAAAAATCTTAGCTTCATGTTCCAATAGGATCTAATTTAATAACGTCTCATGCATCTCAATACAGCAATTGCATCCAAGTAATAGTAGGAAGTTGTCTAGAGGTGCTGCCGACACGAATGCTACATTGCTAAATAAGAGTTATTAATGAAGAGGCAAAAGGAACTCTAATTCCATCCATCAATTACTGTTTTTAAGACCCATGGAGACAAACAAAGAGGCTGCATATTTCATTTCTTCTGTTTCACAAACTCCTAATTAGCTGTAAATGAACTTTTGGAAAAACTTAATCTTATGCTAAGGCACAGGTTCTATTATCTGATGCTAATTCAGAGCTATTGAAGAAAAATATATATGAGTGAACAAACTCAAGGGAAGTCTACAGGCAGAAAGAAAACTAACCTAATATAGAATACGGCTTTTCAGTTGGCTTTTGCTTCTGTGCATTTTTAGTGGAATGAACCCAAGATGTCAGAAATATGTTCTAGCTGGAGATACCATCTGAAGGGCTCTTGTAGATGTTAGCACTGATGGCATCAGACTTCACTATTCCAGTTGTCTGCTTCAGTCCTCTGCCTTATATGAAGGCATCTGAAAAACAAACTTTTGTCAAGTATTTCTAGGGATTACTACTAAAGGCAATGGTTCATCTGATGGGAGCCTGCAGAGAAACCCATTTTGGAAAAGGGTTTATCTATGGAGAAGGATGGACTAAAATATTTTTAGCAGAAAAACTATAATGCTATAACTCTGCTGGTATAACTCAGTGTGTGTTCCTTCTATTATGTAACAAATGTTAATTTATTTTGGAACAATTACTCTGTCTTGGAAGACTGAGAAGTTAGCTTACTTCACAGTGCTGATCTCCTAAATTTTGATTCTTCTGGTCTCATTTCTTGACATGGCTGATTACAGAAGCACTGAATAGAAAGAACAGTAACTTGAAATTCAAATGAGTAGGGAGAGGTAGCACAATACAGAACTTTGAAGACAATGAAATTAAGCCTAAATTTGTAATAGAAAAGGATGTTAACCCAGATGAATGACAAGATCAAAGCAACGAGTGACAAAGATGATATTACAGTCAGTATTTGTACAGACTTTGAAGACTGAATATACGAATATTTGCAAGTATTTGCATTTGATCAATCCCGTGTTTCTGTTTCTTTCTGCTCCTGACCAATCGTATTCAGCCATACACAAATCTGAAGGTTATACATGCTCAGTTGGCATAAGTAGGTGTTTGTTTAATGGTATTAGGTATTTGAACTATTTTGCTCTCATCTCCTGTATGTACCTCCTGATAATGTTGACAGAGACACAGTTAAGGGCATACACATTTTGGGAGAAACTAAGAAGTAGTAGTAAAAGAAGAAGAGTGAAGACAGTTTCCTTTAGAAGGTATAGGAAGCTAGAAAAACTATTACAACCCATGTAATATATTTGAAGATGCAAAGGTGGAAAATGAGATGGCTCTGAGTGCAGTAATAAGCCTCAATGGCCCTGATCAGCCTCACTTGGGACGTCCACCCACACCCTTTTCCCAGTCGTCCCAGGAGCCCCATTTCAGCTCACCCTGGGGGCTTCAGTCTCTTCTGGAGCCATGCTGCAGGACCACAGGTCTCCACATGTCTGGTCACAGACTCTGTTCTCCGAGACCCCAACCTGTGGGTTGACTTCTGGGCTTGATCTTGGACCTGTCTTATCACTGTGGATGTGCTTGGTGCTCACTGAACATGATCCTAATCCTGACACCTGGAGATTGTCTTCCTGGCTTCATTTCAGACCTGCCTCATCACCGTGAACTTGCTTGATGATCTGGAGCCTTGGTTGAATCTGGCCATGCTCTCCTGGCCTGTCCTGCTTACCTTGCTGCGGCTGGGGGATCAGAGAGAGTTACCGCACTCAGTTCCTGCCTCCCCATCCCTTAGGGAGCAACTGACCCTTCCTGTTCCCTGCCATTAAGTTCAAGTTTGAAGAGGCCTGCTGCTCACATATACTATATAGTGGAAAAGTATTTCTAAGAGTAGAGTTAAGAGCCACAATGGTTTTAAGACTCTGTAGATTGTTAAACACAACAGATTTCTAATAAAATGCTGACAATCAGAAAACAAGGCAGGATTTGGCTTGCAGATGTCAAAATGCATCAATCACAACCTGGTATGAGGTACATGGTCTTCCTTGTCCATACAAATCACTTGTGTGGGTAGAAGACTATGTTGATCGGAAACTTTTGCTTCCAGCAGAAGAGACAGCATTGCATATAGAGTTAAATTTTTTGTGAGTTTACAAGCTTCTACCTGCCTAGGCTACACTTTGTCTTACCCGTCTTATTATAGTGAAGTGTGAGATTATGAAATAGATATTCTTCCACAATGCAGCTATTTGTTCTTGGGCTTGAACTAGCAGTAACCACCTCTGTACAGTGCCAGCTGTTGCTCCCCTCCTGACATTCAGTTCCTAAAGGTGCCCCACTGTTTTCCTTGGACACTTCAGACCTTTCTCTCACTTCTGTTTCAACAATTTCTGATTAAAGATTGCTTCCCTCTAGTCTCTTAAGTGCTTTTTTTTTGCAAAGATCTGGATGTGTTTTCTCTCTCAAGTCCCAGCTATGGTTTAATTATCAAGGCCAGGAGTGGCCATGTAGAATTTCCTCAGCTATCATAAAAAAAATATTCTTTTTCAACAGTTGGAAACAAAGAGGACTTTGGGTTTTATTACCCCCAAACTTTAAAGTGATCAAGTGAATAAGGCAAGGTGTCCTTGGTACAAACCGGATCGGTTATCGCTGTTTGCACAGATCATTAGCAGTAACAAAAAAAAAAAAAAAGCAGGCAGTCATATTACACATGACAATATCTAATAGGGAGCAGCCACAGTTGTGATTAGCACATCTCAGTGCCAAAAGAA
>KZ505693.1:1561586-1581232 GCA_002844005.1 Limosa lapponica baueri
GCGCTGCGATTTCGGACTCGCTTTGGGGTTCGGTTTGGTTTTTCTCTTCTTCTTTTTTTTTTTTTTTTTTTTTTACTTCTTTCTTTCTTTCTTTTACTTCTTCCTTTCTCCCCGTCCCCTTGGCGGGGCGGACACTTGAGCCGCTGCGTACATGGGGGAGAAAAGAAGCGTCCGGAGGAGGAGGCGGCGGGACGCTGTGCGCCCCTGTGCCCCGCCGGCGAAGGGAAGGGCGGGCTGCTGGCGGGGCCGGGGCAGCCCCGGGGCCGGGATGGAGGGGACGGGCGGGACTCGGGCTCGCTCCGCCGTTTCTCTGCCGCCGACTTCCCGAAAGTTTACCCCTCCCCGCCCCGGGAGGGCCGGAGGGGGCGAGGTGAGCCGCCGCCCTCGCCTCCCGCCCGGCCGCGGAGGGGTCGAGGAGGGGAAGGAGAACCGGAGGTGCTGCTCGGAGGGTGTCCCGCCGCCCTGCCCGCCCCCGGAGCTCCCCCGCCGCTCGCCCTGCCCGTAGGTGCGGCTGCGAAACGCCGGTGGAAGCGGAGGTACAGCGCCGGCCCCTCGTTTTCCGCACTGTCCCTCCGTGTCTCGTCCCCCCCAAAATCGTCACCCCGGAGGGCAGGGCAGAAGCTGCCCGATTTTGCGGGGTGTCGGGGTGCGCATCCAGCCAAGAGCCCGGCAAAGCGCTCCGTCCAGCAGCGTTTGGCTGTCGCCCGAACTCCAAGACCCGCAGATGGTTATCTGGGTCTTGCGGTCCTCTGCCTGCACCCCTCTCCTGTTTATATGTTGAAGAAACCCATAATTTTAGACAGAAATTTGGATTGTGAAATACTTCTGCGTGCTTCACTGTGAAGATTTTTTTTTTTGGTTTGTTTTGTTCCTAACATGAAGTGAGTGCAACTGAAAAGCACGTTAAATTGAAGACATCTGGTCTTCGGTTCGTGCAAAGTGTGCTTTGATCTGGTGGGAAGCAATACTTTTGACTTTCCTTGTTGCTCAGGCTGCAGAACAGTTTATATCTTGTATATTAAGTGTTTCTTCTATGCAGCACTGTAGCTAAACCAAGTTTTATGGCTAGGAATTGGTGGTTTGTTTTCAAAACTTTTTTAAAAAATAAAAAATTCTGGTCTTATGTTAGGTTCTTTTGTATACGTTGCTGCATTTCTGTCCAGCATTGTTACTGCAGATGAGACAGAAGAACCCTGAGCAGAAAGATGTTTTGTACCGAGGTAATATATAACAATGATGAAATCTTTTTCCAAACACTCATGTTAAGATGAAGCTATGCTCTTTAGTGAATTATGGAACTGAACTCATGTATATTAGCCCTATAACTCATTAATATTGGAAGTCTAGTGTCCAGACTTCAGTGAGAGCTTTTGCTTTATTAAGATAAATCCATAACTCATTGCTGACCTGCATGAACTGTCTTACTTCTTGTTTAAAGTTAAGCTGGGGCAACTCTTCTTCTCCTGGATATTTAAATGACTTGTGCGTGCGATATGCTGATGCTATACTAGGGTCAGCATTGAAGTGCTGTTTATGTTGCTGAAGAACAATCCCACATTAGTGTTAGATTTGTATCTGTTGTATTCATTTCCATCACTGCACGCTGTGGAAAGAACTGTAATATAAAACATAAACAAGTCAGAGATGACCTGTGCATACAGTTATTCAAAAGGTGTCAATCCCAATCCTTCCAGAGACTGAAATTTACACACTTCAGTGAGCTTGCAAAGGATGTCATGGCATGCAGAAACTGGCCTGCTTTCTCCCCATGTGTGCCTACATACATGTATGTTAAATATTAAATGTAAGGATTATTTGTGAAGATGTATTTACAGATTTTATTTTATTTTTTTTAAATACTGATTCTCGACACTTACTTAGAACAAAATTGATGAAATTTCCATTTTTGTACTTTACCATTTGAAGTGCATGTCTGAGAGTCATTTTTGCTTGGGGGAAAAATAGCTGTTGCTTTTGTTAAAAGCTTGATGCATCGGTGTCATCCATCCTTGAGTTGGGTAGTTATCTTTTGTAATAGCTGTCCCTTGTTGCAGGTGAGAGTTATATGACTAACCTATAAAAAGTTTAAAAACAAACCGAGAAAAAAGAAACATAACCAACTCCACACATGTTCTAAGCAAAGAACAGCAGTGGGTGAGTTAAGTAATCTTTGGCATTTATAGTCCCATTTTTATTTTTACCCTTTTCTAAAATGACTGATTTGTTTTACAGAGATTGGTTCTAATGTTACGCTCAGCTATTGTTATATTTGAGTTTCTTATTTAGAAAATAATCTTACTGAAAGATCAGATCTTGGCTTTTTAAGGCCTGGAAGCTTTGAAGTAATCTTTTGAAAGCAGCTTAACAGTTAAGGACTCGGAGAAAATCTCATTGTTATTAACTAAAGAATTTAAAATTCTGGATTCATCAGTTCAAGAAGCAAATGGTCTCAAGAATTTGAATTCAAGAGATGTTAGTGAAAGCATCATCTTAAATGGACAATGCTGTTTATCTTAACTTTTTTTTTTTTAAAGTAGCTGGGGTCTTTCTGCAAGAGTAGTTTTGAGGTTTGGGTTTGTTCTTTTTTTAATTTTAGTTTCTTCCTGAGAAACTGTAGTACACCTAATTTAGCTGGTTTTGTTTATAACTTTAACAAAAATGTTATTAAGTGGTCCCATGCGAAAACTAAACGCTAATACTACAACAGTTCTGAAATGTGGTGTTCCTGTCATACGAAATGCTACCTTACTCCACCATGTTCCTTCTTCCATCTCCTTGGTAGATTATTCAGGCTATGGAAAGCAATCCACTCCTGGAAGGGATTTAGGTCAAACATAGAGATGTGGAAAGTTAGAAGGGACATTTTAAGCCTAAATATTAGGTCTTATATATAATGAAGGGTCTGGATGAGATGAGTTCTGTCAAATACCAAAATGGGGAGCTGAAATTGAAGGCAAGGAGATGTGTAATAGAAGTCAGAAACTGTGTTTTTATGAAGGCATCGTGTTCAGATAAATGTAAATTTGCACACAGCCTGAATTCTGAAATTGGTGCTTCTTGCATATAACCTGAATCTGACCGAGGAAGGGCTATTATTAGGCTGTTAGGTTCTCTTTTGCTATGGAAAGTGACAAGGTTGTATATTAACACACTCTTGTTAGGTGCTGGTTTTAAGAGTTTCAGTTTTTCTCTGAGAAGGGATGAGTCCTATTGCAGTGAGAAGGAGAGATACAGATGGACTACAAGTGCTTGTAGGCAGCCATTCATAATGAACTTTGCACCAGGATTAGTGGCAATTATGAGGAGAGGAACAGGAGGACAAGTGCTGTATGAAACTTAAAAATGATTTTTCCTAGTGACTAGTAAGGTTTTTTTACATGGAGAATAGTAGTTCTCAAGCTATTTCATGTTGTGCCTTATATTCATCTGTTTCATTTTTGGGTGTAGGCAGTCTAAAAACAAGAATCACATTTTCCAAAAACAGATGTAAGGGAGAAGTTTGACGTGCTGAAGTTGAAACTTACTGTGATGATGTTGATGTTTGGTGACTGCGGAGAGGGAAGATGAAAAGAAAGAATATAGGTTAAGTCTTCATAGGTCCTGTCCCAGCTGAGATGAAGCTCCTGGCAATCGGAGCAATGTACAGAAAAAAAAAGTTTCTAATATAATTAGCTGTGTTTAAAGATATTTCTCAGAGTATTCAGGATCTCTATTTGGGAGTCTTTAATAGCTATTCTGATCACTTTATCAGCAAAGAGCTCCAAGTGTGGTTATATCTCATGTTAACAAATTCTTTTTACAAATTTTCAATTTAACAAATGCTTTTGCTTGCATTGCTTATTCCACCTGTTTTCCTTTCTCTTCACCCATCCATCAAGTCTGTATTCGTGCACTTCCTAAGGGAAGTAACATATGCTAGTGAAAACACAGCTTTATTAGTGGCTGACACAGTTGTCAGCTCATCAGCAAAACTATTCTAGTTAAAGTTCACGGTGTGGACTTGGCCTTGCTAAACAGCTGCCAGGGAAGATTCTCAAACCAAACCACTTGTTGTCAGGTGAACGACTTGATTTCTGTTTTACATTTAAGAGTATCCTTATTTAAAATAGTGTAGCAAATTAATGGAGGCATGCTGAAGAACTGGTTTCTAAATATGTCTTTTCTTTTTTTGGTTAAACTTTTGGCAGTTAGAAACAGATGAAATAAATTTTGTATTTCTCTGTAAAGTGGGATGTAATTTAGAATACTTCAGGTAAAAATGAGTCTGGGCTCAGTTTGTCAAAAAGGGAACTGTGTGGTTTGCTTTTTTTTTAAGAATTTATTTTATTTAGCTATTCTGGTCTTCTTCCGGTGTCAAAAGTTAGTAATGAAACCTCATCAGAAATTAAAAAAAAAAAAAAATTCCTACGAACTATTACAAGGATGTAATAACACTAGGGAAAAAAAAATTCTGTGATGTTTATTTGGTCTCACGATTTAGCAGACATCAGAATCCATGAGGAAAACAAACCACTGTGTCCTGAACCAATACAGCAGCATATAATTTATGAAAAAAATAATACATTTAGTGCTCACAGAAGTTGCTAGATTGACAGCTAGAGAGACCAAATCCTCAGGCAAATCACAAAACATGTTGGGATAGAGCAAGTAAGCTTCTGAACTCCACCTTGCTGATGTCATTTGGGTCTGACCTGAAGAAATGTGGAGATCGTTCATTTTTCATGTGTGCTCACTCGTGTGCCGAGATGGTCAGCAAGTGTGTCAAACAGCCCAGTTGCCAGTGGCCAGGTCGGTTTTACACGTTCCTACTGGGACGGACAGTTCAGTTTGCATCATTAGATTCAGCTTGGGGAAGATAATAGGTGCAGATTTGATAGAACAAAGTCCAGTGATGTTGTGGGATCGGGACCTGTGAACTGATCCTGTATTTCACGTTGCAACTTCATGCTAAAGGAAATGCCGTTTGAGAGGGATATCTCTTGTGTTTAAAGCTTGTTAGTATCGCTGTCAAACATTTACTTGAGGTAGCTACATCACTAAGTTTCAAAGGTGTTTCCCCAGAAAATGACATGCATTTATGAAGCTTTCAGCTCACATTTACGACTCCTCTGTAAAGCAGTAGTTCCGAAAATTTTCCCAGGAATAAATTATTTGTTGATGTGTGAATGTGTGAATGCAGCTGAATTATCTGCTCAATTTCTTTAGGAAAAACAGAGGGACTCCTCTTTATTTCATTTGGTTTTGCTGATAACTTCCAGATCTGCATTTCTGATTTAATGTGTAATGTTATCAATGTATTAAAAAGGGTTTCAAGAAACCAAAACCAATTTGGAGCATAGTGTCATATATTTAGGAAAAAAAAGTCTAGCAATAAATTTTACTGTGTCACTTTTTTCACCCCACTATGTTCACGTACTACTTTCTGATTTTTGTAGCATCTTCCTGAGTTTTGCCTGCTGTGATCTGCTGCTGATCACTAGGTGTAGCTGCATCTCTAAATCCACTTTCCTAAGTGTAGAAAGAGGAAGGGTTATAAACTGGGCTTTATGAGAATGTATTTGGAGCTGGGGAGGTGTGAAAATATATGATGGATTTTTTGTGACCTAGAGAATTTTAATCCATTGGTAGCTTCTTTGCACCGGTTTGATTATAGTACAAATGAACTTTTAATTACTTGTGAAAAGGGAAATTTCAGTATCAGTGTTAGCACTCAATAGAAGGATGAATGAATGCTCTAATATAACAAAAAAGCATAATAAAATGCATGAAATTACAAAGATATTGTCAGTACATGCCCTGTGGTTTAAATTCAAGGGTTATTGCTGTAGAGATATGATACGGTTGTATCTTAATCATCTTGATTGATCCTTGTCTTAAAGAGAAGCTTAAGTGCTGTGTGAGTATATGTCTTCTCACAACCTATTAAGAAGCTTTCTGTTCCATTCAAACTATTTATTTTCAGAAATGATGTTGCTGTCAGTGGAATTCTGTACTGACTTTGGAATAATGTGTTGTGTTGGTTTTTAAGCCAAGTTATTGCCATTAATGTTCCAAGGAGGTACAGTGGGTAAATCCCTACATATGCTTTAAAAACGAAGGGAAGACATTTTCGTGCCCAGATTTCTGACAGTAATAACAGTAAAAATAGAAGTGTATTGATGCCTCTAACACAAACTCGTGCTCAGTAGCTGCAGGGAATAGGAAAGAAGTGTCTCAGCCAGAAGTGTCTGACTGTAGTGACCCTTTGCCGCATAAGGAGCAATGGTAGGAAACAAAGTAATGACCACATTTGTTCAGGCAAAACCATGTCAGAATCAGCAGGAAGGAGTTCTGAAAACAGGTTTAGAATTAGGGTGTTCAGTGGGAGGAAGGTGAGAAGGAAGGTGTAACATTTTCTGGAAGAGTATCAGAGATGAACCTTACCGAAAGAGATGTTCTAGAAAAAAAGCTGAAGTCCTAAAGACAGCTAAATTACATCTGGAAAACGGAAATAGATTTATAATTATTTGCATTTTCTTATTTTTGTTATCTTAGTTTTTAACATGTTTTTCTTTAATAATATATTCAAGGCTCAAATACATCTTCTGACAGCTTTACATAGCAATAGTTGATTATCTTTACACATATGATTAAGTGTAGTGATGTTAATGAATCTTTAATTTTTTTTCGTGGAATTGTGTAAAACCAGCACTTCCCTTATGAGTGTGTTTGTTTTTTGCCCTTCCTCCGCCTCCCCCCTGGTTTAGTGAGCAATAAGTTTTGGTTACAGTAGGGTTTTTTGAGGGGTAGATTGGTTCCCCCCCTTTTTTTTTAAAAAAAAAATCTTCTTGGATGTTAAGGTATTATAAATGTCTTTTACACCACTGGGTTTTTTTTTTGTTAATCACAAGAAATGTGTTTTTGCTCTGGAATAACTAACAGCTAATTACCTCTTTCATCACTTCAGCTCTTCATCTAGGAGAATGAAATAGAGCATCACATGTCTGTATTAGAGCAGGGGTTTTTTTTTTTTGCTTGTTTGTTGTTTGTGTGTGTGGTGGTTTTTTTTTTTTTTGAGTTTTACTGCACATTTAGTTTGGGAAAGTTTGCAGAAAAATTGTACTTTATTGCTTTGAATCCTATCGTCTCTTTTATCCTTAACTCTCAAATCAAATATTGTTTAGACTCTTTATTTTTGAAAGTAATATGCTGGATAGAATACTTTTGTCTGCAGCCTTTTTTTAATTCTGTAGTGCATAAATGTAGGCTGATTAGATGAAAGAACTGTTTAGTTGTGCTGATGAAATTCTAACATAAGATTGAGGAGGATATTATGGTAGTTTCTGTGCAATTTCAGGTGGATGGATAGTGGACCAGTAGTGTCTTGAGGGTTTTCATAATGGAGGTTTTTTTATAGGTAAATGAATAGAGGGGCTTTTTACATTTGTTTTTCTGTTGAATATAGACTAGACTGAGTAAATAATTTCTATGCATGCTGTGTGTACTTATATAGTTGTGTACATGCTTGTAATCTATGCACTAGTTTGTATGTCTGTGTCTTAAAAGAGTTGATGAATTATTACCCTTTAGCAAGCTTCTGCATTTTTCATGGTGTGCTTGCAGCAGAGGTGGTTGCAGGGGGCTTGTATTCCCACCCCTCCCTTTTTCTTCACCCTTTAAGATAAAACAATTCCTTATTTTGGGAACTGATTTTTAGTAATTCTACTATGGCTGATAAGGTAATTTATGGCCAAAAAATGGTCATCTACATGCACATCTTAAAGTTTTGGTTAGCAAGTCTACATGGTTTGTGAGGATATGTAGACAGAAAGGATCTCCAGTTTTAAAAAAAAAAAAAAAAGGCTGTATCTCAAGCAGATGCTGAAATTTCCCAAAGGGACTCACATTGTCCTTTACTTGCATAGAAACTCGTTCGTCTCATTTCTGCTATTTTCATGTTCATAGCTGAACTGTTTCTTAAAACAGGAAAAAGCCAACAGTTGAAAACCACCATGAAAGTCAATTGCCGTCTCAATGAACTGTGTTAGGCCCCAGAGCATACATAGCTGTTTTCTCTGTAGTTGTTTGGCGTAGTTGCGCCCTCCTCTTATGTGATTTGTATACTTGTCTCATTTGAAAAGAAAAACTGCATTATTACCAAGTCACTCTTCCATCCTTCTAGTAAATAAAATCACTGCGAGAAGTCCCGTGTTTCCTAACGACTCTGCAGCTTGTTCCGAGTGTGCTCACAGGCTTGGTAGAAACTTGCAAGGAAATGTATTTGTTTCAAGGTTTGACGCTGTTTGTATATCAGTATAGGACTACATGTAATCTGCTGTAATTACTGTGGTGTTTCTATCCAACTGTATAATTCCGGATCAACAATGTTCTGATGACTACAATTTTTGGAAGTTATTACTATTTTGATAGTGTAAGATCTCTTTTACTTAACAGTTTTAAGACGTGTCATATAATCTTAACCAGGAAATTATTTTTCTCTCAGTGGTACTTTCTGAGCCTGGAGATTTTTCTGGTTCCACTTGGGATGACATAGCCTAACGTGAATCATACCACTGGAACACAGCATGAAAAAGACACATCTATATTTTAACTACTGTTGTAATAGTCAGTTGCTTAGTGATCAGAACTCCTACATAGGAGTGGGAGACCCAGATTTCAGTCTGTGCTCTGGCATTTGACCATGACATGGGTGAGGATCTTCATAGCCAGGCTTTTCTGTTCTTTTTGTGGGCTTTTGTTTGGCTTTGACAAGCAGGATTTTTTTTTTCATAGTTGAGAAATCTGGTAATTTCCATTTAAGAAAAAAATAAGGAATGTGATTGTTCAGAACCCCCCAAGGTATTTAGAGAAAATTTACAGCAGTCACTTGTCACCACCTGTAGCTTTTGTTTTCCTATGAAACTTAATGATGTGCTTAAATACTTTCACTTGTTTAGGAGATAGAGACAGTTGTGGACGTTTCCAGGAACCATTGTACTCGGTGGGGTAGTTCTTATGTTAATGACTGAGAATTGCTATAGCCTTTTTTTCCTTTAATGTTACCTTTTCTGACTTCTGTGGAGTAGATGAAGATTATCTGCATTCAACACTTTAATATAAGCACTTTACATAACACATTACTTAAGCTGTTTTTCTTTTTAACTTCGGCAGAGACAGCTATTACTGAAGTAGTTTCTCAGTTATATAAGATAAATTGTTGTCCCAGTAATAATTTTAAGGCACCGTGTGATTGATGCCCCCTTTACTGTGTCTGAGAGATGTCATCTCAATTCAGTCCTAGCTCAGGAGAAAATTTCTGCGAACGCCTTTGTAAATATGAAGGCAACCCTTTGGGGTTAGGTCTGTGAGTATCGCAGGAAACCAACAAAACCAAAACACAATTAAAGTTAATATTTACTTAAAACATTAGAGGTTGAAAATGCAAAATGGAAGCCTGTATATTGCCCAGCATTACTGCCTTCTGTTTATAGTGACATGGATTGAAGACCACATATAAAGTTCATGAGGTGTGTTTTATTTATTCTTACTTTAAGAATTTTGTTAGAATTGCCTATATAAATGTAGGCTAGTAAGGGATTTATGTGAATTAGCCTAGCGTTTTTATTTGGGGATTTGGAAAACACTGGGGTTTGAGTGTTTTATTTACTTAAGTGTGTTTGAGACGAGCACACGCCCTTTAGAGCAAATACGCATTTAGATTGTGCAGGGCCCAGGAGCCCAAGACAAGTTGAAATATGCTCTGGGCAAATAAAAAACTGGCTTCTGCAGCAGCCGTGCGGCAACAGCGGATGCAGGTTGGTGTTTTTAAACGAGTCTTGCAGAAGCTTCAGAACTGGATCTTTACAAGTATAATTGCTTAACAGAAGGTCCGTTTGTCCACTAGAATCTGTTACTTTGCATCGCGAATATTGGGGAGTTACATTAAAAACTTTACATCGCCACAAAAAGGTGTGAACATAAAAAGCCTGAAAATATTCTTCAAGTTGTAGCCCACTATCTAGCATAAGATTATCCGTGCAGGGAAATGACGTGGAAATAATATTCCTTAGCTGCTACTTTTCTATTTTCAAACGTACTGTTGTGCTTGTGGGCTGCTTCACAAGCAGATCCATTGCTGACTGTGCACTTCTGCCTTATTCACTTCTACCTTCCTTTGTCATGTAGTGGACTTGGAGTCTTGAAGTGCAGATCGTAATTTTGAGTTGGGAGTTGAGGTGAAGCCTTAGGTATGTTCAGACTGAAAAGTTCGGATAAAGACTGTCTGAACTTGGTCTAGCGGTATTACCAACGTTGCGTCAAGGGGAAAATTAGGGAACATGAATTGTGCATGTGTTGCCTGCTGCTTTTGAAATTCTTTCTCTGATCTTTACAGAGAAACAGATACAGTGTTTGGAAGTCTAAATTCTTATTTTGGAAGATACCTGTTATGATTCAGTGACAAATGGAATAGAAGGCAGCTGTGGACTCATTCTGGCATCAGTCAGGAATTACTGTGGAGGTTTTGGTTACATGTGACGGGTTGCAGTTTAGGCTGCAACAGGAAGCTTGTATTTTGAAAGTTATTGCGTGCCTGCCAGTTCTGTTGCATTCATTGCAAAAATGGAGTCAGTTTCTGATGTGTAGCCCAAACTTAAAGCCTTTATACTCAAAACTGTATTTTTGAAGATCCCGATTTCAAGATGAATATAAACTCCTGGCTTCCTGAATTGGTCCACAGCAGATCTGCCTCAGTGAAGTAGTATCTGATGGACTTGTTTGCTTCAAATCAATGCTCGTAGTGGGTGGATCACAGGAGTTTTGCAAACCACAGTTTGGGAACCACTCTCACACTGTGAGTAAGAAAGCGCCCTTTTCCAGAACTCACTCTGTTAAAGTCTTCACAAGCTGCGGAGTGCCATGCTAGATTTGCAGCAGTGAAAAACTAATTCTGGCTTGTATGTCAGAATTGGATTACGTGTATTTCTCGACCTTTAGGAGCAGAACTGCAAAAAAAAAATCACATCTGTATGCTTGAAACTGGCATTCAGCAAATACGTGACTTTTACCAGCAGCCCCATTTCACATGATTTCAGTGCTTTGACTCTACGCAGTGGTCTAGCAATAAAAGAAAGAATTGGCCAATTATAGTAATCTGCCAGAGCTGTGTACCCTGGAATTTTGTGCAGAGGAAGAGGGAGGGTTCTTACCTGCTCTCAGTTCCATCTAAAATTGCACTTCAGTACCATCTATTCCACAGCAAATAACATACATATTTAACAAAGCTGTTAACCACTAGGCCACCTTTAAGAATATATTGCTTACATCCCACCTCCTGTGCTCTCTCCACCTCCTTTTCTCTGCTCATGTCTGCTCCTCATCACCATGTTCCACAAATCACAGATCGTTTGTGCCTTCCTCTGCCACCTCCATCCTTTGGGTGGCTGTGACTGAGCTGAGAATGGAGAATGGTAGCTCTGATTAGGGTGTTCTGTGGTGCCAGGGGCCACTCTTGCCCACAGAGTTTGGAGAACAGTGTGCACATTTTGAAAAAGCCCCCCCAGAGGCTCTGGGGGAGGTATGACAGAAGCTTGGGGATACAATTCCTGACTGCATGAGTATTATTTCTAACAAATTAGGGTTTTTTTCTTTTTTTTTCTTTTTTTTTTCCAAAATGGTCCCATGCATGTGATAACACACATGCCAGCAAAGCATGTGCTTATGAGTAAGTACTGTAAAAGAGTGAAGTTTAAATCTTACTTTGCATTGAGAGCAGTCACTCTGAACACTGATAGTGTGATAGCAACAGCAGGCAGTGCTAGTGGAGAATGAGATGCTGTGGCCAGATCTACATTTCAGACCAGATGGACGTTATTCATAATATTTTTGGGGTGTGAATGGTTTTTACCAGAGTGTGAAGTAAACTGATGAGGAATTTCTGTTTGTTTGTTTGTTTTTCAAGCAAAAAAGGATTAGTAATACTGGCACTGTTTGTACAAACACAAGCTCAAAACCTAAAGATGAATACCGTCGGTTTTGGGCATACTATGAAAGTAATTACAAAAAGCTCCCGTTGACACAATAATTACAAGTAAATAAGGTGTTAACACGAGTCAGCATGAACATGCCAATATCAACATTTTGTAGAAATGTACTTACATGTATAGTTTTCTGGAAATTGGAATAGCGCTTTACGGACACAGCAATGGAATTTTTAGTTCCTTGGTGATAAGTAGAGTGTTTTTTGCCTACTCAGCCTGCCTTTGTCCACACAGAAAAAGTATTCCAGGTGAATTTTCAAAGTGCCATTGAGTAGTATGCTAGAGGTATCAGCTCTTTCCTAAATCTTTTGAGCACTGTTTATGGGGAGAAGATGGTGCAGAATCTATTACATACGGTTGCTTCCTTTCTTAGATATAGAATAAATGTTGTATGCAAAGATTTAGAAAATGGTTGCTGCTTTGTTCAAATCTGCAGTTAAATGTATAGTATTCATACCTTGGGTTAACCTGTGTTTTGTCCATGCTGACATTAATTTTGATGTTGTTTTTATGTGTACTTCTAATGCATATAAATGCCTATGCAGTGTATTCTATGCCATCAGTACATATTTTTAGCAGTTAAAATTGTGCTTTAAGATGAGCTCAGAAGTTCCCACTCTGTATTTACTGTGCAAATTATTAATGTGGTTCCCACTGATGAAAGTTCAGTATATGAGCAGGATGCTGGCCATGCTCGCATCATTCTGTACAATGCAACGTATGTTCTCCTATGCAGCAGTGGAAGTAGTCTATTAAAGCATTCGAGTTCCCTCTCCATATTGAGAGCAGAAGATTCCTTCTTAATCCTCATATGGCTGATGTCTCTGCTGGAGTGTTTAATAGATAGTCTAATTTGTGAGCTAAATTACTAATTGTATTATGAGTCTAAACCTTATTAAGCCTTTTGTGTAGAATTAGATCACAGAGCTTTGGGAAGCTGAATACTGGTTGGGTTCTGTCTCTTTAATGACAGGAGCAAGTTTTACTGGCGTCTTTTCAGAGCTGCATAGCTCTGAGACTGCGACTGATTTCTTCTGCTGCCTTCTACTGTATCAACAGAATCCTAAGTTTGAAAAGCAGGGTGACTTTGGGAGTAGTTGAAGATTTCCAAGCAGGGTCTCAGTTATCTGAAAGCAGTAGGATTCTGTGTTTAGCTGAGGTGAGGCCATGATTGGGGATATAAAAGGGTTGCTCTGATCTTGTGTACACACACGCACACTGTGTGAAGGTGGGAATTGTTGAAATAGTGCAAAAGCTTTAAAATGGCTACAGTTATATAACAGGATAATGAGTTTGGTAGAGGTATATTCCTGTAAGAAAGAGTTCAGGTGGATGAACCTGAACCTTAACTTCAACACATCACTTGAGTTAGATTTTTATTTCCAAAGATGTTCACTACCTACCTAGAGATGGAGGATACTTCCCTTATCGCTCAGCTGTGCTGCTGGATTTCATGAGCGCTCCTCACCTGTTTCTCTGCAAAACTCAACTGAGACTCTTTTCAGAGGTGGTTCATGCTCCCCACTCTGACTTTGCACTGGAGTCAGCCTGCTAATGCAGCCTGGTTGGAGATGGAGCAGATTGCCTCCAGCAGCAGATCAGTAATAAACAAACAAAGTGGGGCCTAATGGATTTTGACATCATTTGCGATAAATTTTTATGCTGATGTGGAAGATGGCTGTGAACTATTGCGCCTTTCACACAAAAGTATTGCACCCGTGGGGGCCGTGAGAGGTACAGGTACAGAGTAGCCTGGGAGCTCAGTGGTCAAGAGGGTCTCCGTGTATTTCTACATCTGTGCTCCATGTGATGACTTTATCTACTTAATGACCTGGGATAGAGATTCAATTTCACAGTATGAATTTTAGTAAATATGCTCTTTGAACCCTCAACACAAGCGTGTGATGATGTTGGGAGAGTACATGAGAGGCCAGGAACTTCTGTAACAAGGAGTCATAGTTTTAACAAAATTTGTCCTGAACTCAGTCACTATGGGCCCATCTGGATTACACCCTAGTCTACAACTGATCCGTTCATTAATCTTGATCAGGATCGTCCCACCTTAGTATCATAGAGCCTGGACTTAAATTTTGAGGTATTCTTTGAGCTCTGTTGCTCTGTTTTGAGCTCTGTTTGCTCTGTCCACAACCTTTTCTGTCTTTTTACTCCAGGAAAGCTTTCTTCTTCCTACTATTGCTCTATAGCCAGAGTTTACTTTGCCGTCCCTTCCTCCCTCTTTTGCCACCTGCCTTCTTTCTCCATCTGTTCCTTCAGTGGTGGGAGCAGCACAGTTGTCTGGTTGGAATTTAGGTATCTGGGAAGAGGGAGATTTTTGGGTGCTTAAGGAGAAAATTATCTGTCCCCTGTTAGGTTGTACCCATCGAGTGGGCTATGACTTATACCAGTGCTTCAAGTCAGGACTTAATAGTTTGGGCTTTGAATTAGTTGTGTGGAGGTTTTTTTTTCTTCTTTTTTTTCTGTAAATAAAGTTTTAGGATTATGAGGGAGGGGATGGGAGGACAGCTGTGAGATAACTACCTGTTTTACAGGGCTAATTATGGTATATATTACATATTAATAAGGAACTTTCTGTTGCCACGGGCAGAATCTCCCAGTGGGAGGTACAGAAGAAAGCTGTTTCAGAAGCAGAGGACGATGGAGAAGCCTGGCTTTGCTCTTGTGTGTGGTAGCATGTTCATTGTTGAAGCTGGGAGGGCTGCTCTGACAAACCTTGAAGCATTACATCTTTGCCATAGAAGAAGCTGGTGCTGTACTGGCTCAGGGAGAACTAAGCTTTGAGCTGGGGAATTTGTTCTAGAAGTTTTCCAGGGATTACCACTACTGTCACTGTGTGAAATGTAGGGACAGTTTGTGCACAGACATGAAGCTTTATAAAAGCATTGCGGACTAAGAGCTTTTCAAGGTACGTTTAGTTGCAGTGCTTTTCTGCTTAGACTTGCTTATGGGCTCCTATATTGCATTTATGCTGTGGGAGTTTGAGAGCTATGGCCTTGGTGTTTATTCCTAAAGGAGGGAACACTTGTATATTAAAAAAAAAAAAAGAGAAGAAAAAAGCATAACTATGTGGTTGTTATGTTAAATGAATTTTAAAGCTGGTGAAAAGAAGCATTCAGAGATGAGAATGCTTGGGGGGAGAAATGAAAGCACACTGAAGCTGTTTCCCCTTGAGGGCTTTAGACAGGATTGAGAAGAAGTGGTGCATACTGAAGCCTTGTTTATAGTCTTTCACTTACTGTTAATAAAACAGGGATGTTCTAAAAGGTTTCCATAATTAAAATGCAGTCCTTGAGTATAGTGCATTTTCAGAGTGGTCTAAAGCCCTGCTGCTTCTCAGACTGCTTAAATCATTATTTGTAAAAAATGCTGCAGTGGACTTAGTGTTTTGAAGTTGTTTTCAATCAGAATGATGTTAGAAATGTTGGGTATTGAGTAAATGAAAATAGAACTTATGGGGAGGCTGATAAGTGTACAAATTGACTGGTTAGTAACTAATTACCAGTACAGAGATTGTTTTTGCCTTCTCTCTTTTTTTTTTTCTTAATTGGCTGAATATTAATAAATCTGGTTTATGTCTGGAAAACAGCAAGTTTTAATGGTCTGGCAGAAATTCATAATAAAAAAGCTAAAGAATTAGCATAATAAATAATTATTGCTTCCAGGGTTTTTATTGTTAAGATAATAAAATGTTAAAAAGCAAACCACTTGAGTAGAAAGTAATTGCACTGACAAGCACCACACAGCTAGCATTCACAATAAAGTAAACCTTCCCTCAATGTCAACCTGATTTGGTATCCACATAAATGCTTCCTCACATTATGGAAATGTGCTTTTTCTATCAACAGAAAAGAATAAAACTCTAGGCATCTAATTAATCTTGTCTGACATTTGATTTCATACTCAGGTTAAAACATGAGGCAGGTGGGTCTGTACCCCCCCCTTCCCTCCCCCAACTCTATGTGCATGACCACAGGCAAATCTCTCCATTAATGTCAAGTTGCATCTGTGTGTCTGTCTCTGCCACATGTCAGTCATTAATGCATTAGTGTTGCTTGTATTTGATTCATATGCACCAGTTTTCTTGTCTGGAGGGCTTGGTAAATAGGGAACCGCAAGGCTTCATCTGTACATCACAAGCATTTCACCTTGACCCTCCCTGTAAAGGAAGAGGGACTCTGCTGCATGGGAGAAGGATTAGAAGTGGTAATTTGTAGCATAGGGAATTTCTGAGTTGGTATGATCAAGTAGAAGAAAGAAGCAAACCTGATTTAGCTTTGACATTTTATTGATTAAGAGTGCTCTTGTTAAAAAGACTAAGAACTTTTAATAATGCCTCGCTGTTCTACCTGCAGTAGTTTAGACTTGTTGATGGCAGGGTTGTTTTTCTGAAGTGCACAGAAAAACTCTGCAAAACTATTTAGATGCATTATGGGTATTTTATTTTTCTGAAAATCTAGTTAATGGTTTCCGCCAGAG
The DNA here is from genome assembly GCA_002844005.1 of Limosa lapponica baueri. NCBI lineage: Eukaryota > Metazoa > Chordata > Aves > Charadriiformes > Scolopacidae > Limosa > Limosa lapponica. The sequence continues at coordinate 1,578,098 of KZ505693.1, forward strand.
GCAGCGTGCAGCACTTGACAAGGCAGTGGTTTGACCTTGTATGCTAAAAACTGTAACTCCGTTATGTTTTTACATACTTGGGTAGTACAAACACTTGGAATGACACAGTTAAAGAACTTAGATCGAAGTAGTAGGCTCTGCTTGTTCTTAAAAATAAAAGTGATAACCTTAAGCGGTTTCATAATTAAAAGAAAGTTAGCAAACTGAAAAATGTCTTCATGAACATCGTTTATATATTAAAATATTTTCCTTAATGTTTGCATGCAAAATCCCATGGCATTGTGAAACAAATATTTGCTTATGAAGTCAAAAAGTAGTAAAAAGCATGGGGCTTTTTTTGCTGACTAAATCCAAAAAGTAAAAGCATCACTGATGAAGAATGCATGATTTTATTTTATATGTGTATTTTTTAAAAGTTAAGTTCTAAACTTAAACTTTCGCTTCTAGGGTCTGTGTTCTACATAAGATGGATGTAGGTGTGAGTGAAATTGTGTTTTGGTTTTTTGTGTGTGTGGTGTTTTTTTTTTCTGTGCCTCTGCATAAAGGGCTGGATGCTGTTTGGAAGAAGTGTACAGCAGCTCCTAGCCATAGCTCTAGAGCAGCCCATTCTATACATCACCTATCAAAGATGCTGAAGAATCCTTAAAAAAAACAACAATGTACTAGAGCAAACAAAAATGCAAAGTTGTACATATACAACTTTGATGTTTATGCCAAATTGGTTATATACGAATATATACATATATATGATTAGTGTGTTACCAGAAGTTAACATGCAAAAGTTGTAGATGAGAAATGTTCTCATGATGATGAGCACTGCATGGAGTAGATGGGTACTTCACACATCACCTGCTTTTGAACAGTGACAGGTAGAATCTGGTGCTAGAGGAATTAGCATTTAGACTTAAAAAGAGAGAGACTTACTCATGATTGACTTTTGGTGACCGTGGCTTTCACTCCTTACCGTGTTGGTGCTTGGGTTGACTGTCTTCCTGTGATCTTGAAAGGCAGTATTGCCAGATGGAGGGAGAGGAGGAAGCCAGGAAATACCACTACCTGCTAAATCAGTCTTGACTATGAGGTTCTTGCTGTCAGCTTTTCCCTGGATGTTTCTTGGCAGACTGTGCTTTCAAGAAGCAGGACTAGAAACCAAGAGGAGGAGGAGTAACACTGCTTTGATCCACACTTATTAATTATCTCTGCCGCAAAGAATGAATATTGCTTTTCTAACAGCTGTTAAAGAGACTATGAAATGTAGTTGTGGAGTTGGAGAAATGCCTTCCTGCTCTATACGCCCTGAAGCTAAAACCAGCAGATTTGGTTGAGAGATGGTTTGTAAACCTGTGCATTTATGTACTGCAGTGTCTTTTCAGTTGCTTTCAGAAGGGATTAGAGTCACAGAACAATTAAACTAGGAAGAAGCTTCTGTAGGTTGTCCAGCCCAACCCTTAGAGAGCACTAACTTCAGAGCTGGATCGTGTTGCTCAAGGCCTTGTCCAGTTGAGTTTTGAGTTTCTTGAAGTATGGAGAGAGGCTCCACCACCTCTCTGCATTATATGAACTTGTAAAATAGGAGCTGTAGAAAAAAATTCACTATGCTAATGCAATATATTTATACAAGAGGAAACGTTTATTGAGAGAAGATATTCCACAGTATATTAAAACATAGAAGGTAAAAGCTAAAGGATTTTTTTAGGCTTCTGAATGCGCTGTGTTTGAAATGAATCTGTCAGGATGGTCTTTCTAGATACCTTTTTGTAGTGTTGACAAATACTTTTAAGGGTGCCAGTAATGTAAACTCCTGTTGCTTGCTGTCAAGTTTTATTCAGAATGAATACGGTTGTACCAGTGACTGCTTCCAATTGTATTATTTTTCAAATAATAAAATGATGTCTTATATCAAGTAAGAGATAGTCATTCCAGAACACATTTTAATTTGGTTTTCAAATTCACATACCTTAAAGGCATACACTTGACTACTTTCATAGCAGAAATTTTCATTGTATGGTACCAGCATTCTCGTCTAATAACAGAATATTGGAGCTCTACCTAATGAAGATGCTTTTTTCAATTGAAAACTTCACCAAAGAGAAAATACACACTGATACCAAACAGAAAACAAATTGCAGAACTACTAAAATGAGAAAAATGTATTAAAAAAATCCCCACAGGGGGAAATTAGTAGTCGAAGGATAAGTACAGACTTTTAACTGAGCTTTGTCCCAGATATCACTGGAAGGGAAAGGAGTGTTGTTTCTCTTAACTCTGAGACTCCGTGGGGAGTTTTAAAACAGCGAAAGGAAGGAGAAGCGATGCCTCTAGAGAAGTTTATGGAAAGGAACAACAAGCACAAACATGCTTTCCTCTTGCAGGGGAATTAGAGGTTATTATGCTGTGTCCAAAGACTTTTTTTTCCTATACATTTTTCTTCTCCCTAATTCACTTAACTGTTGTTGACTTTCATTTCGGTTGGGTTCTATTCATTCCAAGTGCTGTAGAAACCTAAACCTTTCTTTTTGTTTGGAGACCAAATTAAGAAAGACTCAGAGGAATGGGCCTGACTAGGCATGCTTTGGATCCCAGGCATGCTGGTATTCACAGGGGTAACATAAGTCTCCATTGCTGTCCTCTTTCCTTATTTGTCCTTTTAGCAATAAATTTTGTTCTTGCCAGAAATGTGCTAAGTAATGAGATGACACATGCTGGTCATTTCCAGGGGATTAAAGTTCATGTTTTCAGAGAATTCTAGAGTTCATAGTCACAGTCAAAACATCTTGCTAGTAATCACTGAACAGTGAAAAGGTTATGGGTTATTCCGTGTTTAAATTAATTACCATGTCAGACATCTAATTAGGAGTTGGTGTGTTATAGCTGAGATTTCACGAATGACTAAAATAAATCTGTATCGTCTGTCTTTCTGTGTTTTGGGAATCTCAACAGGCTCTGTAGAATCAACACCTGAGAATCTAGATTCCAGGGGCAATTCTTGTGCTGTTTAAAATGCATAGTGTTGTGGTTTTAGTTTTTAAGTTCTTTAAAACATTGCAAAGGGGTTCTTTGTTCTTTTTGTTTAGTTACTGCTGGTTTAACTAACAGTGTGCTGATTCTGTCTTATCAGGGGATAAAATGCAGAAG
>KZ505693.1:1608839-1623047 GCA_002844005.1 Limosa lapponica baueri
TACCTTTAAGCTGGTAGATAGGTATAGCAGCTTACATAAATTTGAGTAATAGCTGTGTATTTTTGATAATGTTTGTATTTCCCTGTTGTAGGAATCACTTAATATACTGTATTCCCTAAGTATTTGTTTTACCAAGTTAAAATAAACCCAACTCCACAAAGTAACTTTACAAAATATCCATATACATCAACAGTCTCTGAACTTTCAGAATACTTGACAGCATTTGTGTTGGTAAATCCCTATAGGACTTATTCTGAAAAGCTTTATATGCATATGTAAGCAAGAAAGATCATGGGCAGCTATTTTAAATGTAGCCATAACACATCTGATACCAAATTCATACTGAAAGGAGCTCAGTTCTGGTTTTCATAGTTAAATGCATTTAGATGATTATAACTATTAATGCAAAATGCCTTTGAAATGTCTGGTCCTTATAAAACACAACAGTTGTACTAAACCAGAGGAGTTTTTATATTCCTTGTTAGCTTTTAGAAGGAGCTGTTTCACTTCTGTGCTGAAGCATTGGCCTTTAAAAATGAGAACTCTTCAGAGTGCTAGCAGTTGATTTAATTTGTAACTTACGCAGTATATTGAACTTGCAAATTATTGTGCCCTTATATTACAGAGATAAAAGAGGATTTATAGGTGCTTTATCCTTTTGATTGAATAGTACTTTCACAAGAACACTGTGAGTGCTGTTATGGCTGAAGTGATCAACCTTGCAGTCATGTCTGGTTCATATGCGGAGATAGAAAAGGTGGAGAGACATCACATAGGACTGAATGGCAGATAGCAACTTGTCTACAATATAATCACAACCAGGCATAAATGAGCTCCAATTCACCTGTATTGACAGTATTAGGTCCGTTATCAAGAAATACCGAAGTCCCATGTAGGGGCTTTGCTGCACAGAGTTAGGAGAGGTTGTCCACTGTGGCCAGCTAGTTTCTGCCTACTTTTCCTATAGCTGGAAGTCTCTCAGGCTACTTCTCTTTGCAGGTCAGCCACTGCCTTTGCCTCCAGATCCACTAGTCTTTCTTTTGTATCTTTTGCTTCTTAGGCCAGTTGATTGGCTTTCAAACTCTCTCTGACCTCACTTGTAAGATATTCAGTAGACCTGCCTGAGTTTCATCAAATGAACGTTACCATTTGCAGCCCATCTTCCTTTGCCTCTTGCATCAGGAAGAGGACTCTGAGGGAGCTGTAGCTGATGCGGGGTTTGCCCTGACACGCAAAACTTTTCCCTGAGCCCTCCTACTGCATGGCCCGTAGCGGGGGTCATGCTGATGGCTCTGCTCCACAGAAAGTGAGGAGCTGAGGGCTTTCTCCTGATTCTGCTGCCAAAATAACACAGCCTCCAGACTAGCCATGACCTTTATATAAATCCACTTGCCAAAAGGTACTCACACCTGATCTCCCATTACTGGAAGGATTGCGGGGACTTAGTTGAAGACAGCCCTATCCTGGTCCTTGCTAGGGCCAAACAGGTCCTGGCTTGGACGCGGTATGGAGGTGGGTGGGAGAGTAGTGTACCCCTTGGCTTTTCTTTCTTATCTTGAAATGTATCAGCCGATGTGAAGGTATAACTGCCCTGCAAAGCCAGGTGGTATTTCATTTGTGTTTAATCATGCATTGGATTCTTATGTAGCCTGAATTCTTCATTGGGAATTGGCAACAACTGCTTGAACAAACCTTTTACTTGTAGATTCCATTATCTGTTGTGTTCATTGACATCGATGTGGTGGTCATCTGCACTTCTGAATAGTTAGACTGGATATAACAGCACTGCTTCTGCAAAAATGGTTCATGACAGACAAGTGTTACTTTTTATAGGTAGACCTTTCAAATCAGAATCCTATTGGGATAAACATGGTCATTAAAAACTTTAGCGACCAAAAAAAACCCCAAAACACCATAAGGGAAATTAATGAAAGCAGTTGGCCATCTGAGATGAGAGTGCTGTGCATGTTGTTCAGCAAACATATTTATTAATTTTTAGTTATATGCTCATGGTGTAAAAATTGACCATTTATGTGATCATTTTACCAGTGATAACAATTGCCCAAGTATAATTTTATCATGAAAATGTTTCAGGTTTTCTGTGCTACTGGCCATATAGGGACCTTGCAGTATGCCTAGAAAATCAGAAAATACCACGTTAATTGTTAATCCACTATGCACCTCGAGCTCTAGCTGTAGCATCATATTTATTGCAGCTGCAGTAGTGTGAATTTAGTCTCTCTTGAAGAAAGGAAACCTTTCAGATAAATAAGGACCAGTCTACTTCAGGATTGTGTTACTGCCATTGGTAGCCAATGTAGCTACATTCTCTGGTGTATGGGCTGTGGAGTTCTGCACAGAGTTAAAATGTTTTCTTATTGTGGGGTGCATCTGAGCATCAGCTGTCTAATATGGAGGAGAGATGGGCACGGATGATTATTTCAGTGTTCACATTTTAAGGAAAAATGGGTACTGTATTGTGGCCATGACCATGTAAAGCACAAAGCTGACTTGGATGTAGTTCCTACATTGCCTTTCTGATTTTGGTCTGAAATGTTTCATGTTTTCACAGCTTTATGTTGTGCATGGATTTTTTTTTTCTTCCCCTCAGCCAAAGGACATAGGAAGAAATACAGTCAGTGTAAACTGGACTGGATTAGAAAGGTGCTAGCTATGATGCCCAGTTACATATTTTTGAATGACCACCTCCTGTTACCAATATTATGTACAAAGAATAAAGTATAATAATTTGGTTTTCTTCATTGTGCAAAAAATACTGATTTTAATCTTTAAACTTACTGACTTCACCTTCTAATTGTTTTTTGCCTGTTGTAATTTCCCTCTGTAATTTCTACAGTGGATAATTACAGTGTTGAGCAGCATCTTCCTGTCCACAGGGAGACAACAGAACAGTAAGATTAAGAAAGAATAAGAAAATCACACTTTCTGGGCAAGGAAAGCTGATTTACTGTTCTGTATACTGAGGCAGCTCGGAGGAGTAAAAATAGCATGAAAAATAGATGGAAGCTTTGTTTTAAAACTTTTTCAAATTTCTTATCTTGCCAGTTACCTACTTAATATCTAATTACTACTTTTCTTTCAAAATAATTGATGTTAAAAGTAGTAAGAACTAAAATATAATAAAAATGCTTATTATAGCTGAAGGTGATAGTGATGGCACCCTTAATTTGAGTTGCTACAATCTCATTCTAACCCTGGTGCTTTGACTTTGTTTTTGTTGGCTGCTGGAGAATATCTCTGTGTTTCTTAAGTAGCCAAATGGCATCCTGATACTGAGGCGCTGCATGAGGTAGTTAAATCTGAGTTTATAGCTGTGGCTTATAATATAAGGAGATCAGTGAATAATGAAGAATTATATGCTGAAATGTAAAATATCAAATGAACAAAACTTCAAAGCTCAGGATTTCATAGCTCATTCCTTCTGCCATCTCAAAGAAAACCAAAAATCTCCAAATTAATGGGGGAAGATGTTTTAAGAAAACTCTAGTTCTGTTTGTTTTCCTTGAAAAGTTTTTCTTTCTTTAAATTACACTCCATTTTCTTCTGGTTCATGTTTAGTCCATTTTTTTAAATGATAGGTATTGGAACTCTCTTTCTATTGCCAGTTTTCCTCACCTTCTGACTTGCGTAGCCATAAAATAGGGAATAAGTAAAGAAAATCAGACCTAAGCTATCTTTTTGTTTAAAGATAATTATTTCTCTGGGCTCATTAATTCTTGAAGAAGAAAAAGGGAAGCAAACTTGTCTAAGCAAATACTGTGCTTAAGTATTTTATAGCTAGGTTATATTGTAAATAAAAGCTGTAGTTTCAGGAAATAAATAACAATCCTTAAGGTTATGTTGAGTCAGCAGGACCTAGGTATGCTAAGAAGTTTTACTGATGTGCAGTGTTTTCATATAGTGCTCTAGTTGTTTTATTCAGTGAGACTTTTCTGTCTGGAGATGATTAGTTGTGCTGGCTCTTTTTAAACGATTCTGGTTGAATTGCATGTGCTTTCAGTCCTTGTCCTCTCCACGTCTCTCATCTCACATCTTCTGACTTGGTGAAACATTAGATGATTATGACTTGTACCTACTACAAGCAGGTAGAAGTTTGTGGAAAGGTGATGTTCATTCTGCAGATTTTTCCATGAGGGCACTGGGAGCAGACCCTCAGTAGCTCTGTCTGCATCTGTACAGTGGACTTACCTTCGTCATCACCTTGGGCACCAAGAAGGTTTAGGTTCTCACAGATGCCCACCCCCAGCCCAAAAGCTGTTCCGTGTTTTGGCATTTGCAGAGATCTTTGCAACAGCCCTGGGGATTTCTCTGACATTAAAAAATATGGAAAAAAATTGCTATGGAGTGACCTTTTATTAACTACAACCTTAAGCAACTTATCAGAGCTGCTGGGGTAAAAGCAACACCATCGTGTATTCAAAATTAAAATTGGTACAGTTGTATTTTCAATTTTGTGACTTGTAATGCATCCCCTTATGAGCTGCCTGGCTATAATTTTCCTAATAGGAACCCTTAGCTAAGGCCTTGGAGAGACTATCCAGTCTTGGAGAATAGTTGACTAATAATAATTTATTTAAAAAAAACCAAACAAAAACAAGTGAAAAAGCCAGCGGAATATTTTTATGATAAGAGTCTGCATATACTGGAAAAGGTATCATGATTGTTTTGCACTGAGCTGAATAAAAAAGCTGCATTTCCTCTTTCAGCATTTCCTCTTTTTCCTCTTTCAGCTGTCTGGGAGGCTTTCTTGGCTTCACTGATTGGCATTTGGGGGCAGGGGTGAGAACCCATTTTCATTTAGAAAACTCTGACTGGCTTGAGAATGAGCCACTCTTTCCGTGATTGTTGCAGTTAGAAGGAACAACCGAGCAATTTGCCATTTACTTGTATCTTCTGGGGCTTTCTCCTCCCTTCAAATGAAATTATTTTAGTATCATAGGATCATTGCAAATTCATCTGACCTGAGGCAGCTTGGATGCGGTCAATGATGATCATACTGTTAAGACAGATATATAGCTATGGTGGGATGAGGGTGAAGCTGAATTACTTTTAAATTTGGGATGCTATTTCTGCACCTGGGAATAATCCACTAAATAAGAAACAATCTTATTGCACATATCCAGTAGAACTCTATCTGCAAAGCTATCAGGCTTAAAAAAAAATAAAAATAAAATTTGTCTCTGATGAATGGTGAATCAATAATCTCCTGCCGTATATGAAGTGTTCCATAAAGAAGCTCCATCTTAGTAGAGTAAATGGAGATTAGTCCTGCTAGGCGAGAAATTTTGTGTCATAAGTCATCGAGGCTGCTTATTTCTTTTTCTCCCTCCATGCCCCCCTGCCCTTTTTCTCTCCTTTTTTTTCCCACAGAGAATATTGTGCTAGTGGAGGGAGAAAGGCAATCCCAGCTGTGCTACTGCATTTACTCTTGGTTTGTGAAAGTGAATATTGAGACACTGTTGGGGAATTCATTAAAAATAATTTTGTCTTCAGAAGACTCTTCCCTGCCCCCCCTCCTCCCCCTCAAAGTGTTATCAGTGGGTCTTACAGAGCACATCTTGCCATATATGCTTGTGCAAAAGTAGGGTCCTTAGAGGAGCTAGAAAGAGGTAATGAGAGGCAAAAAACCCCAGCCTGTGAAGGATCAGAGTCTGGGGAGCTTGGAAGGTTAAAGGAGAGCAAGCTGAAAGTCAGCAGGGAGAGAAGGAAGATGGAGGGTCTTCAGTAAACTGGCTGGTCTTCTGCTAGGGCTTGTTATCCAAGGAATGGGGGTCTAAGGTAGGTAAGTTCATTTTTACCTTTCTTTTTCTTGTGGAGATGGAAAGGGGAGAAGGTGTCATGATGCTGTTACTTGATATCACACCAAATTATTGTTGGTGGGGATGGAGACAGATACAGAAACACATGTACATATATACATATATATATACATGCGTACTGAATAGATGTATATCTGTGTGTCTGTAAGTGGAAAAAGCTACAGTTTGAGATATTCAGGCAACTTTGCATTTAAAAACAAACCCAACAAAAAATGATAGAGCTTGCAGATTCTGCATCAGCTGCTTTTTCCTGATGGGATCAAATAATAAGAGTAATACTGCACAACCAAAACCAGTGTGTAAATAGCCCTCTCTTTGAATTACTGTGCATTTAAGAAGTTTTTACATCTCTTAATACCTATAAATAGGATGAAAATTCTTGCAGAATATGTGTGTTGACAAACTGAGCTTTACTCTTTCTTTATGCTTTTACCAAACAACACCATTAGAGGAATCCAGAACAGATATTCATGCTGTGTGACAGTCTTCCACCAACTGTTTTATTTCTTGTTTATATATGGATATTAGGTTGGAAGCAGTGCTCATCATGTAGGAGAGAAGGTGAAAACGTGGCCTGGCTTGGCACAGAACCTCATCAGAAATATACAGTCAGCTTCTGAGGACACGCACTTTTGCCAAGGTGTAACGTATGCCAGCAACCACTTAAGGTTCTGGATGTTATTCAAAAAAATCTTTTTGATTCTGATGCAGTTGCCCTAAAGACAGTAACTCACTGGGTGCAGGTTGTCTGGATTCCTGCTTAAAGGCATCTGACAAATTGGGTATGAATCGCCAGAGCTGGTGCGTTCATGCCTGTGTTCTCAGCATCCTTCTCGCCTGTTTCGTCTGTTCTTAAATTACCAGCATATGTTCGCCTGGGCTTTGGTGGTGACTTGTTATGAGAAGGGGACACCTCTAGTTTTGCTCGAGGGTAGCAGTAGGCTCTGTTGTAGCACCATCTCCAGTCCTAAATACGTTGCATGTAAAACCCAAAAGATGCCAATATTCATCCTTTTCACATGGATGTAGAGTTCGGGTCTCAGATGCTTTAAACTATGATCTAACTGTGCTGCTATTCAGCTCGATGGTAGCCTGACTGGGGATTTCAGTTAAAACCCAAAGTAGATCTAGACTGCTTCTGAATAGAAAACTTACAAAATTTTGTGGTGTTGATTTTATAAATAGAGAAGTTACGTAAAATGATTTTTTTTTTTTTAAGTTGTAAACTGACTCTAAGTCTTTATTGGAGATCTTAAACAAAATGCAGTTGGTTTAATTGAGTACATGGTAAATTAATGAGAATACTCTATAATGAAAACTTTCAGTGCAAGGCCTCAGTGTGGTCTAGACTTCATTAAAGGGTTGTGAATTTTGGGGTCTCTTGGTAAAATACTGTCAGATCTTTACTTTGACTTTGTGTCTGTGGGTGACTGAGGGATGACATCCATGGTTTGTGGTACTATTGTAAGCATTCCAGAATATTTAATATTAATAATGTTCCTTCATTTCTAAAATATTCTTAGCAAATGTAAAAATAACTCTTTAAAATCCCCAGGTATAAGAAAGATTTAACAAAATAAAATCTAAATCACTACTTTGTGATGAAATAGGATATAATCCTCTCAGTGAGCTTTCATGCCGTAAAAGGGAAACAGCCATTCTGAATTGAACGCTCATATAGGCCTCTTCCCTTTGTCATGTATTCAAACGCCCAGTATCACATGTAAAAACAGAAATACATTACAAAGAAAAGAAGAAAAGGGCAAAGCAGGACTAGGATAAACTGAGATGTTCCTGACATGTTCATGGTGGCATCCTTTGTAGAAGTTAGGTGGCTTGTGGTCTTTCAATCAAAATTGTTGTGTTTCTCATCTCTGAGAGCAATAGTGGGTATACAGCCTGTTAGCTGGCCTCCAGTTTGTCATCTCTTTGCTTATTACCAAACAGGAGACATGAAATGACGTGCAGAAACTTAAACATGATTCTGTGTCTCTCTCTTCTAATTTTCAACTATTCTGATTGACTTTCTTCTGTTATTCCAGTCCTTTCTTACTGACAGTAATGGCAGTGCTGCTTCTCTCTGATTTACATTTCCATTAAGACTTCCTTTCAGATTCTAGCCCATATTTCTCTTTCATGGTCAGATGGTCATTTGGGCCAACCACTTGCAGTCAGTCTCTTATCTCTCAGCATCAGTCTGAGTGGAAAAATGGGGCAAGCTGGTATACTGGAATGTGTGCCCCCTCCCATGCTGCAATCCCCCCCCAAAAATGCCTGTAATCATTGTTTTATCATTTAAAAAAAACCAAAAAACTGTATAGTCTTTATTTTTGAAGGCTACAAGTCACATTGGATTTCAATTTCTGAATTTCACATTGACAGGAGGCAGATTGCAGTGAAGACCATAAACTGACAGTTTAAGGCAAGCATGCTATTGCCTGAGGCAGTCAAGGATGCGGACCACTCCATCCTTCTGACTTAGGACATTCATCCCTCCTGAGGTTCCTTGTCCTTTCTGATGATAGATTGAGAAAGACAAGCAGCACATGGGTAGACAAACACCTCACCCAGGCACTTGGTGCCATTTAACAGTTTCTTCCTGCATTTGACATTTTCATTTCCCTTCTTCACCTCACTCATCACTAACCGTTCGGGTCTTGTTTTCTGTACACAACACTAATGGAGAACGACAGAATACAAATACAAGCTCCATTACTCATTTTGTATGCTGTATATTCTAGCAAAATTATATAGGAAGCTTCACCAGCTGAACCGTGAAAGGAACACTTAAGATTTAATTGACATTGACCTTATGCGACTATCATTCAGGATAAAGTGGGCTTTTTGTTGAATTTTGGTTTTTGTTTGTTTGTTTTTAATGAAGCATGGTTACCCAATAGCGTGCAGGTATTCAATTTATTCCTCGGGAATGCTTTTCTGAGTGTACTACACTCACAGTACCACTATCAAAATATGCTTTGCATATAAAATAACCTTCCAGGCTCTCATGTTCATTATGTCTTATTACTGTGTTTTGCTCAGGTGGGATCTTCACACAGAAATTGGAAAGTGCAAAACAGATTATAGACCAACTGTGTGAGTGTGCATGTATTTTCCAAATCAGTGTTCTGCGTGCTTCCTTTCATGAGAAGATACAAGCTCATGTTGCAGAGGAAAAAGTCTTTAGAGGAGAATTTCTATGTAACCTTTGCGTATTCTGCAACTGAGAGAAACAGAGGAGTTAGAATCTTGGCCAACCTGGTTAGTAAGTGGAGAAATGCCTTGGTGGTAATCTCAGTTCTAGTTTCTGATGGGGCCAAGGAGATGCATGGCTTTATGTTCTTCATAGCAGTGTGAGGAAGTTCTCAGAAGAACTACTATGTGACTATGTGAATCACTGCAGGAGACGAATTCCTAACTGATGTATTCACCAAAAATCCTAGTTTTTGTTTTTGATACCAGTAAGGAAAACATGCCTTTCCATTGCTGTACTGCTGACATCCAGCCTCCCCCTCTGTTTCTTCCAGATTTTTTTCTGTGAAGGTGGTGGAGGAGGCTGTTCTCTTGCAAGTGTCCTCAGTAACTCATTGCTGGTACTTCTAGTGCTCTGAGAGAAGGCTGGAATCAAATGGATATAATTCTTGAAGTTAATGGTGTACATTGGTACAGCACTGAAACTGAAACAGATTTAATCTTGAAATCTGTTGTTACCTGGGGAGACCCTTAACTGGGAAGGAGACATTAGAGATCTGGGGTGATTCAAACCACTGTCCATTTATACATATTTAGCTTGCACTTGGACTGAGGTTTACATTTTTGTTTATATTTCTGAGGATTTCTGTTAAGAAGGACAGACTGAACTCATCAGAAATCTATGGTCAAATGTCCTATCCCATGCTGTGAGCATGAGTTTATTGTTGAATTCTTAATCTGGAAAGAAAAGGTAGTCTTTTGGAATAGAAAATACTTTTTTATCTACTCTAGCCCACTGAAAAGAAAATATATGTGGCACTGAGAAGGAAAATTAAAAGAAAATGAGGTTTCAGCTGCTTCTTCCTTCAGATCCCCCAATGCGTAGTGTAGAACAGTTTGTGGAGCTGTGGTAGCACACTTTCTTTATGCAGTTCAGATAAATTTAAATCAAGTTCTTTGGGACCCTTTAAGCTGAGAATCCACACATTCGGGCTGAAGATCAGCTGAACTGTATAACCTGCTCAGCTGTAAAGTTGAGTGTGTGTTTTTTTTCCTGTTGTTTTGTATGTTTGAAAATAATGGGAAGTGAAAACTCATCAGCTGTGGATTTTGATTGCTGAAGAACTTAGCAATGTATGTTCATTCACTCAAGGATCATGAAGAGCTGTAATGGCTTTGCTCTTCAGTAGCAGGACAAAAATGTGTGTGTCTCAGTAGCAACACAAAAATGTGTTGCCTTCTATCATAGTAGCCTCCTGACTGTGATATGGGCATGTCTGAAGAAATAATGCAATGATAAATTAAGCTTCTTAACGTTGGTAAAGGTGTTTTATTTGCTGCAAGAGGTGGTTCTTTTTCCTTTGTATACAACACAATTAAGGTAAAAACTTTTTTCAGGGGGAAAGCTTGTATGAGTCAAAATACATCACTCCGGATAGGTCTTCATTTTCAGATGTCTGTGTATTTATGCTGTTTAATCCTCTATGCAACAGATCTTGAAGACAGAGGAAAGTTTGAGCATTATATACATATTGCAGGCATGTGCATCTTTCATTTATCCCTAATCCACTGTTCTTGAAAGTAGGAAAATTTTCGTAGTGTCTATTATTGCACTTAGAAATTCATTACACTGGGTTATGGAGCTCTGCTGACCACTGTGACTGCTTTGCTTCTTCAGCTTTATTTTATGGACAGAAACTGCACGTAAAATCGTATATGTTCCCAAAAAGGATACTGCTATTGCCTATTTAGTATTAATTCAGGAAAGCTGTTAGTTGAAAATATGAAAAGGAATATAATGAGTATTTGCAGCTTCTTTACTGTGAGCTTAGAAAGAATAGTATGCTGGATTCCTTCAAGAGAAAAAAATTGAAAGGTTAATTTTTTATAACCATCTATAATGTTACTCATAAATTTTCCAATTTCTCTGCTACTTAGCTACAATACATTATTTAGAACATAAAAGATATTAATTTGAAAGACTGATCTCTAGAGATAAGCCAGCTTTCCTTTTTAATAAACCATTTAAAGTACAGGGTGCGTAGCAAGAGTTTTGCAGATAATATTTCTGATTGCATTAAAATAATTACTTATTTCAGGTTGTATTACTCCAGACATTTGTACTCTGAGGAGGAGTACATGACAGGATTTAGTCTTCGTGTGTGATGATATAGAACCAGGTTCCTGTATGGCAAATCTGGATTTCTTCTGGTAAATTATTTGCTTTAGCTTCGAACATTTATGGCATCAGTATTTTACTACATAAATACATCAGACCTCTTTTGTGTTAACTATCTTTTGTTTTAAAGTATATTTCCCCCATAAGCATTTCTTTTTTACTTCATTACAAACATCAATTAGTTGCTGTTTTGTGGTTTGTTTTTTTTTTTTTTTGTCTGCTAGGTGTTTTTCCCTCTGCTTTGTAGCAGGTTTATCCTTAAATGTATGTGGAAATGAGGCCAAGATACTATATTTGCTTAATCGTAGATGCTCCAATCAGACTTGCGTGCTTCTCTATATATGATGCACATATATTTAACTTCCAGAATACAGAGATTTACAAAAATTACCCTCTTTATTAGGTGAATAATATCTGGACAAGAAAGCAAAGCCAGTTTATGTAAAAAAGAGTTCTGAATTCTTGAGGAGGTAGCAAAAATTGGTGGTACTTTATACTCCAAGGGAGTTTTGAGTATCGTAGTTTTCTGTAGGCATATGAATCTTAGTACCCCATGCAAATAAAACTTCTGTGAAGTCTTCAGTTATCAAAAGTCTGCTAAAATTATTTATTCTGTAACTGCCTTCATAAATAGCTCCCTATTTGGAGGACAAAGGTCACATGCAATTACTACAGCAGTTTCCATCTTTTCTTCATCTGGTATTACCGTGCCTGGAGCACTTCATATCCAGAAATGTACTGGAGTTTGCTTGCCCCTTTGTCTCATTTCAGGAGCTGACTGTTGTCTCTCCTGAGCATGTTTGACTGATGACTGGCACTTACCTGGATCTGCGGTATTTGATGGACCTCTGTGCTTTCTGAAATCTGTCTGCTCCCAGATGATTTCTAGCTTTCTTCATAGGTAGTTGAAGACCGATACTTTTCTCAGGCAACAAGATAATATTAAATGAAGATCCAATTTGGTGGTGTTTTTCATGTGGAATAGCCAAATCAATGAAATTCAGACCCTGCTCCTTGTTAAAATGGTTTCTTTGGATGCTAGACTTAAACATTTGGTGAGGTGTCAGGCACTTTTTCCACTGGATGGGTGGAACCCCATGTCTCGGTTTCCTCTTTCAAAAATAACTTGGGAGCAAGGAGTAATAATTTAGCTTCTCTCTTCCCCTAGTGTCTCCCTGCAGCTAAGAGTGAGGAAGTGTGGGTTGTTGGTGTAAGTAATAGAGACCAGGCTTGCCTAAGAAGAGAATGAAAATTACCCATTTGCATGTTAGGAAAGAGCTCAGCAGGTTCTGTGACAGACCAGAATGCTGCAGTGCTTTGTTTTTATAGAAATTGCATAGAAATGATGGATGGTCAGCATCTGGCATGTGATATCCAGGCCACCTCCTTGGTCTGCTGCTCTTCTGCTGAGGCATTTTCGGTTTTCCGACCTGTGCCAAGTTAAAAGGCTGCTGTGTTAGAGTATGCTTGCCAACTGATTTTCAAGCAATGTAGGTTGTTTTAAGATAAACTAATCTCTTGAATCGCCACTTATTTAGTAAAGATGAAAAATCAGTATTTCTGTAAGAAATTAAATAGTACTTGTTGCCATCTGTGTCTTTTATAAAACAGAAAATGTTTGGCATAATACGTTATTTCAATTGCAAGGTCATGTCAGAGGAAAAGTGATTTGCTTAGTTGCTTTTTTTCCCCTATATGACAGAATTGGCATTCACATAAAGTTAAGCCAAATTCCTCTGAATCATCTTTGCATTTAATGCTCTTTTTATACTGGCATTTGCTGAACATGGTGTTTTTTGGTCTTGTCGTCTCTCCTCTTGACATGCCCTTTCTGCTAGAAGGGTATGAAATCAGCTAAGGTATACTGTCAAGGGAACCACTGCATGGAACAGTATCTTTTTCTCTCTCTCTCTCGTGCGTTAAAAGTAATATGCAGGGATATCTTGCCCATAGAAAACTTGTTCTAGTTATTATATATGTACTATTAATGTTGATGAAGTTTTCTTGTGGGTGCCGTTAGCAATAGATACCAGGGAAGGGAGGGCTAACGTGAAATGTGGGTGCTCGTGTTGCTGATTCAGAATTAAAGTAGACTGTTTGGTTTTGCTGCTTCTCTCCGCATTGAAATTTAACTTATTTTTCCTCATGTATATCACAAGTAAGTGCTATGTAGCTGTGTTTTTTCTCCTCTTCCCTTCCCCGAATGGGAAGAAATTAACAATCTTAAACATTTGTGTCATTTATAATGAAGAGGATACTAGAGCTTTGATTGTGAAACTAGCTGGTGTACTTCAACGTTATAAGCAACTTAAGCATATGCTTGGATATGATGTAACATATGTTTATGGAAGGAGAATTTTATGCAAGTCATCACTCTTGCAGCAAAACGGCAAGCAGTAAAGGCAAGAAAGGACATCTGGAATTGTGTTCTCTGGCCAGTGACCTTTAATTTTTCATACAGGAAGTTGATGTACTATTCAAATACATCAACAGCTTCCAAGTAGGATAGATATTGCTCACCGCCTTTTCCTGGCAGGGGTAACAATTACTAAGTTTTGACGTTGGTCCGGTACCAACTCTGTTCATAAAAATCACTATTTTTAGTACATGTTCAGTAATTTAAAGCACTAGTAGGATGAGAGTGGCACTGGATGAGGGTAGGCAAGATGCTTAGTGTTACTGAAAGATCTTGAAAGGGAGAAGGTGTCAGAGATACAGTAGTCCAACCTCAAAAGGCCATGTTTTTGTTGGAGAGAAATGAAAGTATATAGTAGCAGGAGATGGAAGATGTTAGGAGAAGGGAAGTTATTTTAAGGGGAGAACTTTAAGTCATTTTTTTTGTTATTTTGACTAGGCAATTTTTTCTTTTCTCCTTACATTTTTCACTCTGAGATCAAATTTTGTATCCAAACCATCGTTTTTCTGCACAGAAGGAATACACGTGATGGTTCATGGCATACAGTGGCTTCAGTGCAGGTGTGAAGTGCATGTAATCTT
>KZ505693.1:1624172-1645183 GCA_002844005.1 Limosa lapponica baueri
TCAATATTTCGCAAAGCTTAAAGGAAGTTTGGAGTTACAAGATTTTAATGAATTATTGAATGCTACTTGCGGGAGAGAGATTTAAATAAACTAAAAATACTTTTTTTAATTTTTTTTTTTTTAACCAGAGTGCCTTGCTCTGTTAACGGAAGCTTAAAGTATCCTAAGGCTGAAAGACTGTTTGTGCAGAAGTCACTTACCAGGCATGGTTTGCTCCAGAATTACTTGGAATGATCATATTATAAATGCATAGACTTTCAGGGCTACATGTAAACTGCATGCCATCTTATAAATTATTCATAATAGCCCACAGGTATAATTATTCAGAGAAGTGAAAATGAAGAAAATTATTTCCTATTAATGTTTGCTTATTCAGATAATTATTTTACTTATTTTTATTCAGTTTTTAATACTAAATTATCTGAGTCCAGCTCACACAATGTACATATACTTTGCATGCATTTTCTTTATGACCTAAACCCCATGAAAGATGCATAAATCATATGTGTTAGAATTTCTTCACCAAATTAAGTATTTTACTTCACTCTTCTATGCTGTGTTTCAAGGAACAACTTCCTCCTATATCTGAAGTGCAGAATACAGACTTGCCATATTCTCACATGAACTGTAATGCATCAGAGGATTTCAAAAAGGTGCTGAGGCTGGTGAAAGTGGGGCTCTCCAAGCTGCCAAAATATGAGTGTTATATATAGAAAATAAAAGGCCTCTGCATTATATGGAATATCAAGGAGAACAAAATTGCTTTAGGTCTCATTCTGCAAATAGCCATATATACAAATGTTTTTACTAATGTGAGTCACCCCATTGAATAAAATTAATCATGTTTGGTGTTTAAGATAAGAACTCAATCCTGCAAGCTCTCCTAAACAAGTGCAAAATATATCAGAGTTCTTTCTGTGCTCTGCAATAGCCAGTGTAGGCAATGCCTATGTTGCCTCTCAGCAACTGCAGAAGAAAGCACTACAGAAAACCAGAAAAATAATATGTATTTTTTTAAAAAAATTAATTTTGGCCACTATTTTTTACTAAAACTTCTGTGAATGACAAGGGCCTTGAGTTGTCATATTTTTTCAAGTATGACAAAGAGCTAGAACTGCTTCTTAAATCTCTTTCAGAGTCTACTTTTTGCTTCTTTTGAAGCATTGTCTTCTATTTGTAGATCGAGCGTATAATGAAAAGTCAGTTCTTCGGTGTTGCGGTTAACATAAGGTAGCAGAGGTAGAATTGCATCCCTTTTCTTGGGAGAGGCTGTGCTGAGCTCTGCATGGCAGTTGCAGTAGGAGAGCGGGGCAGGTGGCATTTCTGGTGCATTCTGCTGTGGTGAGGGTAGCACAGCCCTGCGTCACCTAAACCAGGAACTCCCACATACTTCAACAGAAGAGAACATATATGAGGATCAAAAAAGACTGCATGATAGAAATCCATCTGGCTCATACATCTTTACCTCATCAATTATAAACTGCTTGTGTTTGTGTTCAGGGACATCACCAGCCCCTTACGACACATCTCCACCCTGTGCTGTCTCCTCTCATTCATATAGACAAGCTGGTGCCAGCTTCCATCATCGGATGAGTAGAACTGTGCATGTCAGTTTGTGTGACAGTTTATCCATCTCTGTTCACTCCGTAAACCTAATTGTCAGTAGATGGCTGTCATCAAACTTGGATATGAAAATGTTAATGGAAGTAAATAGAAGAGTCACTGAATTTCTTGCTGGCAGTGAGATTCAGAGACTTTCTGGAGAATTATCTTCAAACTCCTGGATCCTTAAATTACTTGACTCAGATCTACTAAATTCTGAGAATGTGCAGCTCTGGGGACCAGTCAGCCTGTTCCAGTCTGGAATACCCCTGACCACTTTCCACTCTTTACATTTCACTTGTGTGAAACCAAAACCAAAAATTACCATTAACACTGTGAACGGCATCATGCTTGCACTGTCTGGTACAGCCAGAGTCGTACAGAAGGAGCGTGGATCCAGGGCTCACATGAGAGAATGGCCAATGCTCTGCTCAACTCCACCGTCCCTGAATGGTCTTTGTGAAGTGGTACAGGATTCTGCCTTCTCTCCTTATTTCATGACCTTTAGCAGATTTTTTTTCTTCCTCTTCTTATCTCTCCGCTGCCTGCCCTATCTCCTCCTTCCCCTCACTGCTTTATCATTTTACATATTTCTAAATTTTGGGAAAGGCTTGATCTTAGCAGAGTTTTGTTAATGCTGTCTGTGTCTGAACTGTGTTGAGTTACAGCATTGGAGAGCTGTTCTGTTCACACTTCTCATGTGGGTGTAGATGGAAGCAGGATACAGGCTCAGTCTGGCATGTAGTCAGGTATTTCATAAGATACCAGGTTGGAAGGGATTCCAAGGATCATCTGGTCCAACTTTCTTGGCAAAAGCACAGTTTAGACAAGATGGCCCAGCACCCTCTCCAGCTGAATCTTAAAAGTGCCCAGCATTGGGGAATCCACCACTTCCCTGGGGAGATTATTCTAATGGATGATTGATCTAATTCTGAAAAATTATCCTGTGGTGTCCAACCGGAATCTCCCCAGGCGTAACTTGTACCCGTAATACTTGATATGTATCTATTTTTCTTGCCAAATGTTGGGGCTTTTGCTGACATCAGGATTTGTCAAGTTGTCCCTTTTGATAAGCATTTTGAAGAATTCCCAGTATTAAACAGGCTTGGTCTGCTCTTGAGGATGGCGATTCTTAAACAGGGACTCTATGAATGTTCTTATTCTTTTGCTTAAGCTGATACTGTGAAGGGTATTAGTAAACTGATTTTTCTTGCCTGAATGATGTCTTATTTTTCTAGTAGTGTTTTCTGAAGTCCATTTTAATCAAATGTCTTACTTTTGTCTGAGCTGGTCGGGTTTCCTAGTGGAATTTTATGAACTTCTCTGTAAAACTTCAAAAGTAAGAAATGCGCAACTGTGTTAGGAAATATACAACAACTTAAATGTGCATCTTGAATTATTATTTGTTTTTTAAAGAACTTTGATTGATACACAGGCATAAGTTTAGGAAAAGAAAGAAAATAGTTTCTCAGTTACTTTCCTTAAATAAAAATCTTTAGGGGAAGACAGAAGATATTTAAAAAGTGCATGGTACAAGAACAGATTTTTAAATGTTTCTAAACTTTAATGAAATGTGAAAGTTCATCCTTAGGCATTAAAAATCTTATTGTGCCTTGGTCTAGTATCTCTCATTTGTCCACTTTTTTAGCTTTCCCCTTCACTTTAACAAGTGATCACATGTGCACCAGCTAAATGTCTGATAAATCTCCAGGCGAAGCTGGGTTGACTTGTGTGGAACTGACTTTAAAAATATTTGATGGAACATTGCTTCAGTCTCTGAATACTTGTCAGCTTAGATTTATTACAGCTGCTCCCATTACAAAGATGTGCACTTTAGTCCTTAGGGATCTTTCTCTCTCTCTTGCTATACAGTCCCAGCTATTGCAGTGTCACAGTCGATCAATTATTCACTTCGACACTTTGAGTCCAGCAGAACATTGTTAGAGTAACTTATCACCATAACTTCATGATTACTTTTCTCTTCTATGTAGGAATATTTTTTTTTTGAATGAAAGCACTTAGGTTTTTATTTTTTAATTTAAGTGGAGAAGTGCATGTTACATTTTATTCATTTGGAGAAAAAAAGCTCCAGTGTCTTCTGAAGGATCATATAGTGTGTATCGGTGAAATACATGCATGGCATAATAGGGAGAGTTACTGATATTTATCATATTTAAATCTAATAGTATTTTAGGTATTCATAGCCTGAGTTTCTGTGTGCATATACGGATAACTATATTCCATTGTGGTGGGAATAGGAATGATAAGGGATTACTTTGGAAGATCTGTAATAAATATGACAGCCTAATGAGATTATTTTCCTAGGGGTAACTTGTCATTATTTTTAAGACTTCAACAGGAAATTCAGAGTTTGTATATATTATAGTTGGCATTTCGTACTGCTACATAACTGTGATTTGTAAAATAAATGTTCTGAAAGATATTTTTTAGCTTGCTGAAAATACATATAATCTCAGTGCACTCTGATATCAACAGGAAACAGTAATTTTATTCAAATAGGAGGAGCGAGTCCTTACAAGGTTATAAGCAAAAGTGCTGACTTAGTTACACATCTACTGTTGATGATAATACTATGAATAAATTGTTGTTTAAAAAAATCAAAACAAACCCAAAACCCTGCCAAACTTCTTAAAAAAGTAAATCCATCCTGCAGACTTCCACAGTGGAGTCAGTTGGAACTGACAATAAATTAACAATGTTTTTAATTAAATTGAAAACCTTTGAGCAGTTATATGCCAGGAAAAGAATTATAGCCTACATATTACCATACTTGTGTCTCATGTGGTTTGAGAAAAACTTCAGTAGTCAAGGTTAAACACACAGTAAGTGTATTTATTGCTCTCAGCAACACAAAAAAGTATATTCTCTAATGTCTTAAGTGGAAGTATCATCTAAAATGTCAATCAACATCTCTTCCCTGCCCTCAGGACAAAATTCCCCCCCTGCTTCCTTTCCTGCATCTATACAGGAAAAGCGTAGGTCAAAACTGTAGAACCTTTTAGCGTTAGTGGTCAGCTGTGCTATTTAAAGTTTTTCTAAGTGGAGCCCTGTAGAGCTGGTCATTTATCACTTTAAAGTGGACTAAGTTAGCACCATGAGGTCAGTTAACTGTCCTTTCAAGAATTTTCTTCTTTTCTCAGCGTTGGGGTAAAAGAATAAAAGTTGACTTGTTAGCAGCCCTTGTCAGAGAAACTATAGTTGACAAACTTGAGACTGGTTGTGATCCTGACACTGAGCCTTCCTCTGCTTTATGAACAATTGAGATTTACATTGGCCCACTTTTCCTTTATCTAACAAATTCCTAGTTGTCTTCTGTTCAAACAGAACTAACTGAAAATTCGGCTTGGGGGAGAAACTAGGTGAGTTTGTTCTGAAGCCAAATGATTTTGATTGCAAATACATTCTTGTATATTTTTTTCAAGGTATTTACTCACTGCTCTAGACTTTTATCCTGTGAATAAACGAATGAACACACAAGAAATATATAATAAAGGGTTTTTTTCCCTTAGTTTTACTTAATTAATGTCTTCAGTAAATGTGGATTTCAGCCTAGAGAGTAAAGCTGAGGCAAGGTGGAGGAGAAGAGATCAGATCTTGTGTACAATCTGTAAGGCTGCAAGAATAAAACTCTAATGAGGAATGCGAACAGAGGAAAAAGTACCAATATTAACAGCCTTTTACAGTAAACTTTGCCATATGACTACTCTCTCCTCTGAGGAGAAAGGAATTCTTACTAGAATGCATCTGTTACCTCAGAGCGACCTGGGCTGAGGAGGGCAGGTGATCTGTAAGGTAACTGGACCGTATGAGGGTTTGCATAAAATACTGATAATTTGAATTTCAGCTGAGAATGTAATGACTACCTGACAGTCTGAAGGTTACATTGTGAAGCTCTGTTTCTTAAGCAGTGGCAGCATCCTGTTCAAGCTCCAGTTTCTGTGTTGTCTCAGAGTACTGAGTCTGGGCCAGACCAGCTGAGTAGGCACGGGTGCCCAGCAGAAGCCTAGGAACTACTAGGGTCTCAGTGGTGAGCGTTAAGTTAATTGCCACCATATTGTCACCTTCAGCCCACAGTCAGACAGGTATTGAATCAAACCCGTTGGGTTGACTCTGAGAAGGTGTGTGGTTTATTCAGTTCCCAGTCTTCATTGCTTCTGGGCTGTGTAAACTGGTTCATTGTCCTCAAGTTTACAGGTACCTTAGGTTTTCTGTTGCATGAAATGCACTTCTCTGGCATATTCCTTACCAGTGGTGAGAGCAGACGTAGCTGACCTGCTGTGTCATGTTTACATTTTACTGCTGTCTCATTTTTCCACTAAGATTTTAATTGACTCTTCTATGCTCATAAGATTATTTTAATCTATTTAATACTTTAGTAGACTTCTAATTTTGGGAGTGTAAAGCTGTGCTTTAAGGTTGATTCATCTTATTTTCTCAGCTGAGTTCAGGTTGCTATTTAGAAAAAGGCTCCCAATCACTAGATAGCCTCTGCAGAGAGCAGGGTACTTCCTGTGGGGTTCTGAGTTCATATTCTTGGGCTGGAAGTTCTGAACCAGATTCAATTCTTTTCTCTGTTTTTAAAAAAAACCTCAACTTGCGACATTATGTTCCTTGATGCTGACAGGGTTTTTTGGCTGTTTTTTAATTCTGTCTACACCACCTTTGAGAGCTAAATGTCAGACTTCGCTTCAACCACAAATGATGTGTGACCCAGTCGGCGCGGGGGAGAGGGAAGACGGAAGATATTCCTGTCCAAATAAGCAATTCCTAAGGACAAGTATTTCTTATGATTTGAAGACTACAATATAGACTTGGTGGTGTCCAACAACTTAGTGGGCAAGGCACTTGAAGTTTGGAATTCTTCAGAATGCATTTAGTTTCTTCAGGATCTGGGATTATGAAATTATTTTAAAATTACTATTTCAAGCCATTGAGGGGCTTTTATAGGTCTCTATGGTACTATCATGGGTTATTTCAGATGCGCAGATGAAGTTAGTAGTCAGCCAAGAGGAATGATGACAGAAATTTTTGAAGAGCAGTGTATTTGTCAGTAGGTGGTCAGCATTATGAAGACAAAATGTCATATATAGTCAACTTCTTTTTTTCTGTTTTTTCAGCTCTTCAATATGAGAAGCAGGTGCTCAGAGCTTTTTTGGATATGCTTGCAAGGCATGCTTAATTAGATAATAATTCACCTGCTGTTTGTGTAACACTCTATAGAGTATCCTGTAGGCTCCCGTAAAGAGTTTGTTTACTGTCCGTTGTCATACCTCTGCTGCAGGTTTCAATTGCTTCATGCCTAGTTCAAAATCATAGTTAAGTAAATGAATTTTGGATTTCACAGAGGCTGTGGCTGCGTTCAGACAATGTATTGCTGTAAGAGATCAGTGCTGTCTGAACGCTGCCTGATTAATGGAGGCGACGAAGTACATGTTGTTAGATTTCACTTTGAACCTCATATCTAATTTGGCCTTTTCGGTTAACACACCCCACCCCCAATAAATAACAATATAGGTGAGGTCTTGACTAAACAATTTAATTTAAAAAGGAAGAGCTGTTTATTTTCCCTTCTGTAGAGTTCCATTAGTTGAAGGCCTCCCCTCGGCTTTCGCAGGCTGCCTCTTGAAGAGCAGATGCTGAAGTATTAAAGCCCTCTGTCCTGGATGGTGGAGGGGGTTGTCCGCGTGTTCAGGGGTCATGCTGGTTATCGCATTCAGAGGTGGAAGGGAAGGCTTTTCCTCAACTTCCAGTGGCTAATAATTGGTGAGTATTGCTGGAATATCTTACTTTCCTGAGCTTCGTAGGTTACGTGGCAATACGTTGCTCACTTAGTTCTGTGCCTTGGTCATTAGTGCCAGTCTTCATAAACTTTCCTCAGTGGCAGCTAGATTCATTGTGAGCCACATTGATTGTATGCTGTCCATCATCTCTTGAATATGCAATATAAAGACTGGTCTAACGTATAATCAGTCGGCACGGAGAAAGGTACATTTTATGTAACTTAAATTTTAAAGAAAAGTTCAGAATTAAGTGAAAACAAGGAATGTAGAAATGATGGACTGCTTACCATCTTCCCCTCTGGCCTGTGCATGCTAAGTAGGTGAAAAGTACTCTGCCAAATAGAATCTTTTGCGGATGGGCGTAACAGCAATTTTGTGCATGCATATTCAGCATATTTAAAAACGGAAGGTGAGCTGAAGAGCCATTTGGATAGTTACTGTCATTGTCAGTCGTGGACAATTAGGGAAAGGAGAGAGAGGTTTTGTACTGAACGGGAAGGTAGTGATACTTCAGATGTCTGGCTGATGCGTCAGTCTGTCTGATTATCTGGTATCTTTCATAATCTTTAATGTATCAGTCCTTTAGAGCTCTTTCAGGAGAAGTGCTTGTACTATTGGTTTTTTAAATCTGAAGCCAAGGTCTAAAGAGCTACACTCAAGAAGTTTTCAAGGGTAACAGTGTCATCTAGAAAACTGAGATATGGGTATTTGCATATTTCAGAATATGAATAACTGTATACATTATACAGGCCGCTTATTCTGCAGTGCTTAAGTGCTGAAGTCCAGTGCATGTGCAGTTACACTGGAACAAAAATACTTTTGCTAACAGTTAATTTTCCTTGCTGAGCAGGTATGTAAGTATATATCAGGGCTTTTGCCTGCAGAGCTACCCCAGAAAAACTTTCATCTCTGGTTTGATGGAGCGTGCGCAGGAAGCATATTGCAGTGTGCCGCACAGAGCTGCAGGTTCCCAAGTTCCCAGTTACACCCATTTGTGTGTCTATTCTCTGTACTGTTTGGAAAATCAGGAACAAGTGAGAAACTATGTTGATTATGCTGGAATCAAGATGTGCTTTATCCCTGCAAATGGGTTGTAGAAGCTAGTTTATGTGTTTAGTCAGCTAAGGATTCTTTGGATACTTTAGATCTTGCACATCTTTCACCTCTCTGAGACCCAAATTTAAATCCAGCACTCAAGGATATCATGTGGATTTGTACACTTGCTGGTGGATTGGGGTTCCATAAAACAATGAAAAGATTATGCTTATCCATGCTTATTCCATCTGTAACAGATGTAATAATAATTTTTTTTTACTTAAGTCACTGAGCTATAAGCCAGTGCAAATTAACTGAAATTAAAAATAGTTTTTATTTTAGCGTCTCAGAGCACATAAGGCAAGAGAACACATCTGAATGACTATTGCTTGCAGAAGATACTGACATAGGTACATCTCCTGCATACAATGTGTTTTTCAGTGAAACGAAATCATGTTGCAACATGCTCTTTGCACAGAGACAGGCTTCCTGGCACATTGACTGAAGTGTGCCTTTGGTGCATTGCTCTATTTTTTGTGATGCAGAATTTGGGCCTTTAAATGTATAGCGTTAGGTAGTGATAGATGTTGTTTAGGCTCGCAATGCTATGGAAAATTTCCTCCACTGTGGACACCTCCATGGCTAGATTGTTAGGAAAATTGTCTCTTGCAGCTTCCTACAGCATTCTTCACTATAGGGGATAGAAAACATGTTGGGAAAGGAAATGAGAGTGATATTTCCATTATTTCCAGCTGATGACCTGGTCCGGGTTAAGTCTGGTTAGCATCTCATGTGTTTTTTAAATTTCTAAGATTTTCCCAGTTATTTGCAATTGAAAGCCTGAGATACTCTACTGGTGCTCAGATAGATCAGCAGGGTAAGCTGAATTTGCTCATTTTAAAAATCAAGTATGTATATATTTTTATCACTAAAGAACTATCTTCGAGTTTCTGTTTTGAAGTATGTGTGAAAGGAAATGTGATCCACAAATACACAACATTTCTCCTCTGTTATTGCATCTGTGGGTTAAGATCGTAGACATTAGTGCAGACATACTATATTATGGTTAGCACAAACCATTTAATTACTGTCCTAAATTTCCAAATTAGCGTCTCGGAGCACATAAGGCAAGAGAACACATCTGAATGACTATTGCTTGCAGAAGATACTGACATAGGTACATCTCCTGCATACAATGTGTTTTTCAGTGAAAAATTGTCTGTAGACAATTTTGTCTGATGTCTGTCTGTGAAAAATTCATCTGTAGGTGAATGCCTTACTTCATCAGCAGCTAAAGTGCGATAGAATGAAAGGCTGGTGCAACAGGACCACAGATTTGTAACTCTGACACTAGAATGCTTCTCTAGATTTACCACTTTAAGACAATTTCCTTCAGAAGTGAAATAAAAGTTTAGGTATTATTTTCAATATGTCTTAGAAGAACAATTGTACAATGTATGTAAACCACAAACAGCATTTCCAATGTCGCTGTGCTGAGAATATGGGTATGTTACTGTCTGCTGCTTGTAATAGGATTGCATGTGTGTTTAGCGAATACTTTAAAATAATCCTTTTTTTATTATTTTGCAGTATGATAATATTTCTTTTTAAAATGAACAACATGTGTGTTTAACATGCATTTTTCAAGAGTCAACAATTTCTGTGAAAGCTATCATGGTGTAATAGCATTGTATCAAAAGCTCCTTTTCTTCATAAACCCTTATATTTAATCCCTCAAAGCGGCAAGCAACATGCTGGCTGGAGAATTAACTTCAGATTGAAGATAAAGAAGAGGCCAAAGTTAATGAAAGCTACAGAAAGCTGAAAGATATAATATAATTCAAGTAGGAGAGTAACAGCTTGCAAAACAGGTTGCAGTATTTGCTTTATGACAAGTAACTAGTGCAAAAGAGAGTATATTTTCAGTGTCTACAGAAAACCATGTTTTCTGGTAAATAGATTCTTAAACTAATATTCCTGTGAACATGCAGGAAATAAGTTAGACGGGTTATGTTTGGGATGATACTGGCTATCTATTTGATTTTAGAATATAAATGGTAATGCTGTGCAATGGAAAATTAATTACAATGGTCAGACTTAAAGTTTCTATTTCATATTATGAAATCATCAAATAAATAGGAAATCTGTTTAATGGGAAAATAAATCTTCCTTGCAGTTAAAACTCAGAATAAGAGTTACCATATTATTAAAAGTAAAAAAAAAAAATAATTATGATTTTCATTGCTTTAACCATGTAGCCACAGAAACATACAGTAAAAATTCTGTAAGATACAGGTTCTTATCAATTGTTTTCAGTCCTGTTTCATCAGGTGCTTTACTTACGGATGAACCTCAATGAGTTTCTAAAAATTGATGTGATGCGTCAAAATATGCCAGAAGTTAAAGATGATAAGTCACAGAGGGATTCACAACTGTCTTGAAAAGATGAATTTCTTCCTGTGATAGTTTAATTTCATCTGATTGGAGTAATAGAAAATACTGTATGCATCTCTTAGCAGCCAAAATGTGGAAAAAATTGGTCAGGTCTATAATGGACATTTTAAAATAAGTGTTCTCATCATTTGGATGTTACAGGCAAATCCAGGATCAGACACTATTGTCAGCTTCTATATAATTCACAAATTCCTAGCGTGCCTGAGGTTGGAAGGGACCTTTAGAGGTCATCTGGTTCAACCCCCTTGCTTTCAAACTGGCCCCTGCAGGGCCACCTAGAGCCAGTTGCCCAGGACTATGTCCCTACAGCTTTTTGAATATCTCCAAGGATGGAGGCTCCACAACCTTCCTGGGTAGCCTGTGCCAGTGCTTGGTCACCCTCACAGTGGCAAAACTGTTTCCTGATGTTCAGAATGAAGCTCCTGTGTTTTGATTTGTGCCTATTGCCTTTGGTCCTGTCACTGGGCACCACTGGAAAGAGCCTGGCTCTGTCCTCCTTGCGTTCTCCCTTCAGGTGTTTATAGACATGGCTTGGATCACCCTGAGCCTTCTCTTGTCCAGTCTGAACAGTCCCACCTGTCAGACATTTCTCACAGGAAATCCCTTCATCGTCTTCATGGCCGTTTGCTGGACTCTCTCCAGTATGTCTGTGTTTCTCATGCTGGCGAGTCCAGAACTGGGCACAGTCTGGTGTGAATAGTTGGAGATGGAGGGGGAAATGTTGATTTCTAAGCTGTTGGTGATGCAGTAACACTGAAAGCTATGGGGGAGAAGCTGAGGTTATGAGACCTTTCCTCTGCGCCAGCTCAACTATTTACTTCAGTCATAGACTTCCATCCTGAGATTTAGGAATATTCAGGAGTTTTTCCAGTTGTTTATGTCTGGATCTTTGTATCCAACTTTCACTTGTGCTGTGAATCCCTGCTGCGGGAGACTGCTTCGTTACAGAAGAAGTGCACCTTTGTCCTCACTCATAGATGCAGCCCTAGGGACGTGGTGCTGCCATGTACCCATCCTTCTGTGGGACTCTGAGGTTGGATTTGATTGTGTTTTGCACACTTACTGTGGGGGGAAATAATGTGAGACTCCCTGCAGTACAGCATAGTTATTCCTTAAAGCGTGGTACAAGTACATAATAGCAGCATTCAGCTTGCGTGAGTTCAGCACTGCCAGAGTAAAAATAAAATAAAAATTTCACTTGGAAAACTTACACAAAAACCTACTGGAATCATATGATGAGGTGAACACACAACAATATTCAAGCAATGCAGCTGTCAAGATATTTTCACGTGCAGAAAGACACTTTGATCAAGTCTCCAAATAATTCTTCGCATCATATAGCACTCATAGTATGGGAACTTTGTCCAAAGTACTGTTCATTCTATTGAGAACAGAGGGCTTTTACCTCTTCATAGCTTACACAGGGTATCTGTGTGCCACAGTTTGCTAGAAAATGCATCATTAATTAATGCTGCATTTTAAAATAAGAATTAGGAATTATCTAAAAATAACATCATTTAATCAGCATCATTGAAACCTCTTGGAGAATGAAGCCAATACAGTCTTGAGACCTAAGTAGGGCAGTTTATTAAAACAAATGGAAGTGATCAATTCCAAGCTTTCTCAGTCTCAGCTGGTGTACTAAAGCAGGAGTAAGCACTACATAAGGGAACCCTTTAATGACAGAATCCTCTTATCTCAGAAACCAAGTAATAAAAATAGTTATTATTGTCTGGATGCAGCTAGCTTAGCCTTGGCATTAGGTACCACAAATAGGAATCTGCCCTTTTGAAGAAGGCCTGACTGGTTCAGTGCCACATAGGCCAGGAGGGAGAAAGCTGTGGCTTTGTTTTGTGCATGCCTTCCCTCACGATTCAAAAGGTAAAAGGCAGTAACGATGTTTTTGAAGAATTCATGAATGTTTCTTTTAAAAACTTTTAACACCAGCATTCTTGAGGCTCATACTCAAATAGTTATGATGATTATAACTGGTAATGGAAGATTGGTGTGGTCTGTGTTTTAGACAATTCAGAATGTTTTTCTTGAGGAACAGGTGAAAGCATGGGTTTGTTGAATATTGTATGAGAACAAATAAAACCAGTCTGTCTCTGAATTCTGTCTTGATCCTGTGAAGAACCTTGTTTGGGAAATATTTCCAGGCATGGCATAAATTACCTACTTTTTTTTTGATGGATTTCAGGGTGGTGAGTATTGGCTTTCTTCTGGACAGTCCTCTTAAACTGAGATGTGTGAGCTCTACTGTTAAAGAATTTTGGAAAGAGTCGCAGATCAAATAACAGATACTTTTGGCTGTAGAAATTGGTGTCTTGCATGGCACTCAGTCAATTTACCTTCAGGGAATGTGGCGAGACTCCTGTTTTTTCTCTCATTACTTCAGCCTTTAGCTCCCAGTTTAGCAAAGGAGTCGAGCACGAGCATATTGTTTTGTGGGCAGTCCTTTTAAAATAACGATGCTCTTTAGATCCGAAGTAAGCACGCTTGTAGACTGTGTTAGTAACATGGAAGGCTTTACTTGAAGAAGAGAGACCAAGAGGCAGTTCGTCAGCTGGAGGTGGTTCTCCTCTCAGAAAGCCAGAGAAAATAATACTGTAGAGTTTTTTAAAAAGGGTTTTATCCACTCGGTATAATCAAATATTCCTAATACATACTTTACTGTTTTTCACAAAGAGTAGTTGTTACTGTTTTCTCTTCCTCTGACTCTTCTCTTTTTTTCGTATAGTCAACATACAAGATGTAATGTTTTTATTTTGCATGATGTGAATATTTCAAAATGCAGGTTAATGGCCTCAGCTATGGGAAGAATTATCTATGCCTCTACTATGTCACTTTGCACTACTTCGTCCAAGAGATTCAATTTATCCCTCTTCATGGGATAAATCGAAGATGGGTCATGAGGATTACTGTGGACAAAGGGAGAATGTTTGCCTTTGAATTTTGTTTACTAACCTGTCAGCTTTGACCTAGGTCATGGAATCATTCACCTGCGACTTTTCTAAAAGTCCTTACCTGGGCTGGGCTGGGCTTTCTGCCCTGGCTGTAAGGAGCTGACTCCCTTTGTAAATTCAGATGTACTCATGCGGCCTGTAATCCCCAGTGTCAGCTCTTCCCTACTGGCTGGTTCTAGGCTTCAGCCAGATTTTTCTAGAAGAGAACACAGGGAGTTTAATGAATCTGCACAATTAAAATTTTGGCGTAAATATGCACCATTATTTTTGTATATCTGAGCTCGAAGATTCCCTGTTTAGAGACAGATGTAGCAGTGGTGTCTTAAAATCTACAGTGTCTGTAACACCTATCTACTTGAAATTTCTGAATCATCATAAGTATTTGATGCATTTCTCTTAACGTCTCCCCTTCCAAAATACGCTCTTCATATTTTGCTGAACTTGTTCCCTTCTGAGTTTCTTGAGCTTTTCTTACTCGTTTTTTTCCTTTGTGTCCTACCAGGAAAAAAATAGCCTGTCAAGTTATTAGCACAGTTTAGGTTAAATAAAATCACCCTTATAGTAAGGACATTTTGTATAGCTTGTTATGAATGACAGCATTGGCACCGATTCACTTCTTTCACTTAAATGCTGTGGTTCTTGTTAACAGAGTTTGTGTGATGAGCAAACTGAGATGTTCAGAATTGCAGATAATGATCCTCTGACTTCTTTTCACCTTTCTTCTCTCATTTGACAGGGCAAGCCCTAGTGCATTATTCTGAGATATTAAAGCGATTTTTGTAATAAGTGAATCCCTTTGAAACCTATACTTCCTTATTTCCTACAAAACATAATTATCGCTTCATTAGTAAACTATAGTCATGAGATTTTTTGCCATGGTTGGCCAGTTAGTACTGGTTTTTGTGTTTGATCATTAACTGAATGTTGTAGTTAGACAAACATTTTGCTGACTTAAATGCCTAAAAATACTTAGAGAAATTCAAACCCATTAACTGTTTTGGATGACCTTGAGTTTACAGAAGCACATCCATTATGCTGGATGTGCTTTTGTAAGAGCCTCTGGGGTTTTTTGCCATGGGGATGGGCAGCTGTATGTATGTCTACATATTTCTGTTCAAAACATTTGCCCATGCTTAGATAAATAAAATGTTCAGTGATGGGACATCATTATTGTGTGGTTTTATAAATGATTTTCAGTTACAGTAGTAAGTTGCAGAATAACAATATGGAAAGTCATAATACAATTTGGGAAACAGCCCATTTCACGTACTTCACGCAGCCTGTGGGGAAGTTCTTTCATTTCTGCATGTGCTGAACCTTTTATTTTCATGTGATGAAAACAGTGGCCTTGCATATTACACTAAATAGGAGTGGCTTTCTGACTTTCAATTAAGAAGACTTCACAATAGCAGTCACTTAAGTTCCTGCTGATCTGAATGACTTTGACTTAATTTCAGTCCTTCTGAAGTCAGTAGTTAAAGTAACTTTTACATTATTCTTAATTTTTTTTTTTGAAAAATGAAAACTGGTTGCTGCTGATGGGTAGTTGCTTCTTAGGGATGGGTTTTAATGTTGGTAGTAGTCATAATAATAATAAATAAGTCTGTGTAATACATAGGAAACCAATTATCACAAAGAACTTGTCAACACTATTTGATAATTTATCTGAAATAAAATGATGTTGGCAGAAATATTGGCACGACACCCATCACAGCTTAAGACTGTAAGAAATGTTTGTTTTTAATACAAAATCAGCTCCTGTTTAAATTCCTTTCCGTGTGCCCCATACAATATTGACAGCACTGCTAATATTTGAAACTTCATCCATCAGCAGTAGCTGTGTACTGATTTAATCACTTTTATTGTTGGTGTTGACATTTAATGTGATAATTTAAAAACCCCAGGAGAGTAGTATGAGCTGATGACGACTTCTTGAGCAGGCTTATTTATCGGTGTAGAAACTGTACATGTCTTATAATATACCTTCCAGAATCCGTATTCTCTAAAATTGCATCTGCAAAATTCAAGCTTTTTGTATGCAAATCATTTAACCACATTTTTTGCCTTAGCACTTTTAATATTCAGTTTAGTTGATGTGATAATATTGTAGGTAAAATAGGTATCAAATCTTGATATCTCAAATGAGAAATTCCATTGTGCTTCTTTCTTCTCGTACTGTGTTGGCAACAGGCCTATTGTGTGAAGTTGAGTTTTGATTCTTTGAAGCAAGAAAGAGGTTATATATTATACAGCGTTACATGATATTGATAACACTGGCAATTTTGTCTTTCATGTAGTCATACATATGTATATATAGGATTTCAAAGGGCATCCTTATTAAGAGCGAAGTATGCTGTATAACTGATAGTTTTCTCATAGAATCCTGTATTTCCAGATTTATCCTGTTTATGCTAATCATGCCATTGCTGTATATTCATTTAGCAGATTTCCGTTCTGTGCCCGTCGATGTAGCTGTTTTAACTCTGTAGTTTTTATGTCTGAAGGTGATCCATAGAAATAC
The DNA here is from genome assembly GCA_002844005.1 of Limosa lapponica baueri. NCBI lineage: Eukaryota > Metazoa > Chordata > Aves > Charadriiformes > Scolopacidae > Limosa > Limosa lapponica. The sequence goes on from KZ505693.1 coordinate 1,640,552, forward strand.
AAACAAGGAATTGTATCAGCAGTATTTCATTACCAAAGCTGAGAGATGTCAGACATAATTACTGAGACTAACATCTGGAGTGGTTTATTGAAGGGAAACCTGCCAGGATTGTTAGCACATACAAAGCAGCATTATCCATATGTATGAAGCTTTATAACTAGAGCAAGTTGGGTGAGTAGTGCAAGTAAAAGGTATAAACCACAACAAAGATAATCTATGAATGTGCCTACTGTGGTGATATGTTTGAATAAACTACTCAAATAAGCTGCATCTCAGTACTGTCCATCTATAGAAGATTTTGGCAAAATCCTCGGGATACAGATTATTTGAGCTTGCAGTGCAGATTGGGGTTAACTGAAATGTGAGAATCTGCAGCAGAGAAAAGGTCCAAGGCAGTGTTCGGTCGCAGAATGAGCGGTTGGGGTTTTGTGCCCTTTTATCAGGCCATTTTCAATACAGTTTTGAAGTGCTGAGGGTCTTGCTACTGGTTTCTTCTGCCAGGAACTTGACAGAATGGTTTGGAAGAAGTGTGACTTTTCGATATTCTGCAGCCTGTGTCTCTTCACATGCACTTTTTCATAGTCTCTCCCTACCAGCAGAATGGGGGCCAATGACCTATGAGTGTTTGATAATTTTAATGGGCATAAAGCCTATCACTTATTTTTATGAACGTAAGGTACATAGGAAATCTTGAGATGGAAACTTAGAAGTCATGTTCTATGCACCTTTTTTACATTTCCTACATGAGGGTGCTGGTAATGAATGCGATTTTGTGCAACACAAAGCTTTAATAGTGGATTCATGGATAACAAATGCAAGCAAAAGTATGTAGGTATTGGCTGTGTTGGGAGTTTTATATTGTGGGTTTTTTGGTTTGGTTTTTTTTTTTCCTGGTGATGATTTCCACTACTGGTGCCCAATAATGTTAATATGATTATTGCCCTAAATCCTTAGTACCCATCCATGGTTACTTAGCAATATCTCTTTCTAGAAGGCATATTAGGATAATAGGTTAAAAGTCAAGAGTATTGGATATTTTAAATAATGTTCCCATGTTCTTTCAGTATTGGTTGTAAATTTTTTGTTTTATCTGGCTTTCTTATACATCTTATTATTGTCATGCATATTCACTTTCTGGCCTCTTTTCCCCTTTATTGTCTGTGCCACTCAGTGATTGGCAAAAAGGCTTAAAATGTTGATGTCAAATGCCTTCTAACTAGGACATCAAAGACATACCTATGTCCTTGATTTCTGCATCTTTTCCATTATTACGTAATTTGTGAATATATTTTACATGGATTGTTTTAAAAGTTTGCAAAAGCCTGTTACAAAGTGTTCAAGTAGTTCCAGTATCAGTTTTGGTAGGTACTGCAATATATACTAAGAGGTGTAGAAGAAATAGTTTACTGTAAATTGTTTGCTCATGTGAACTTGCAAAATAACCTGCTTTTGGAAGGTGATGAAATGTTCTCAATTTATTTTTCAATGAACTGCATAACATATTAATGGGATACTTTAGTATGTGTAAAATGAGATGCGTTTACTGATTGTAGATCAAATTTTTGAACTTAAATCCATGTGTTGCCTTAAAAGTTGCTAGTAGCTGCTGGTTGCAGAATAGACACTGTCCTGTTTTCTTAGATAGCTACAGTAAATACTTGTTTACAGATCAGCCCTCAGCAGGAGTTTCGATTCATGCTTAATTATTAAGAACAAATGAGTCCCCAAGGAGAAGTCATGTATTTTGTTATATCTGAAGCAAGCCAGAGAGCTGTTCTAGTTACTTTACTCATTTCTTCATATATCAGCTATAGGCAGTACGCCGGGAAGATCAGTATTTTGTTTAGGATCAAATAATGTTTGATTTTAATTTTTTTTCCTTGTCTTTGACAGTTTTAAGAAATCGCATAATTCTCAAGGAAGTTTTAATTATAAAATGTAAAGCTGCATTAGAAGAAAGTAATAGACCATTAATCTATTACCCTACATGTCTGGCATTAGTATTTTATATTTAATAAAGTCAGTTTAACTACACTGAAAGTCAATAAAACCATAGTGGGTATGGTGCAACCAGTGCTTGTAAATAATCGTAGTACCTCCAAATTATCATTTCCCCCTTGGGAGGCAGTTAATTATTCTGAATTGTGGATTTTCTTTTGGAGCTAAGCTGAAACCTGATGATTTGAGACGCGAGAAAACTTCAGGCATTTGTTCAAATGATATGTTGCATTTACTTTCAACAGTAAGTGAAAATAAGAAGCCACAGTGGATTTAATCTTAGTCAACTAGAAACTTTTTGGAACTTACACATAATGTATATGGATGAGATGTGTAAATTACAATAGTCATTTATTTTAGAAGTAATAAATAATGTAATTCATTACACTGATATGTTTATTTTTCATTTAGATCTGTTTTTTCCATAGGAACAAATACTGAAAAGATGGTGCTTGACAGTCTTGTGGATAAAAATGCAGTATATAATATTCCAGTTCAGAACTGGAACCTCTGTTTAACAAAGCTGTGCCAATGCAACAGATTTATGTTGCTAACAAATCTTTCTTGTGCATTTGAAGACCAAGTTAAGCACTTACTTCCTTATATATTACTGGTTTGTTTCAGCTCAAAAGTAAGTAGAGCATTTATCACAAAAGCTGAAATGCAACCTAAAAACAAACTTATGACTTACGTTTCCAAACAGAACGATGATCATTATTTAAAAGAGCGTGCATCCTCCCTCCCCAACCCCTTTAATAACCTTCATGTAATCCTTTAATCCTGTAAGCTTTTATCTGGGGCTTTGTATATATTACCGGAGGAACTTTCTTTCATTATAACATCATCAAAGAATGGATTTCTGATGTTCTGTAGTGCACAGGGAGCATTAAGATATTTTTTTTTAAAAACAATTCCTTTCTGTTACTGCTTTGCCTCTTGGATGTAACAAGTTATTTTCCCTCTGCTTCTGATAATATATTTGAAAGGCTAAGCATTTACAGTTTGGAGGTGTAGGTATAAAAATCTTGCAATTTAATGTTTTTCTGCAAAACTTTCTTAGTAGGGAATAGCTTTAAGGTTGATAAGGAATGTCATGTTACTCACTTTATTAATATATGGTCTAAGAATCTTTCCTTAGTGTATAACAAGCTGACCTTTTGCAAATTGCCAGGACAGAAGGAATAAGTGACATTGTTACAATGAAAAATATGTATAAAGTGAATGTTGCATTTTTAGTTTTGAAGACTGAAGGTCTGGTCATGTTATTTCCAAACTTCATTAGTGGTTGATACAAAATTAATTTTCTAATGTTTGACTAATTTCCTTAAAAGCTTGATTGCTATAAAAAAGATCCATTTTAAAAAATGACATTTGTCAGTATTCTGATCTTTATTCAGGACAAATCTTTAAGCTGTTCAAGCAGTTGTAATTATTTTAAATATAATGTGTAGATTATATTTTTACTAATTAGATTCAAGTTAGCGGTAATGTCATATTGTTGTCACAGAATAAGCTGCAAACTCCGGTATTTGTTTTATGCTTTAAAAACAGTGTAGGCTTTGTATGAGCTGTAGACGAGTCTTGGTGTGGGTAAAGTCCAGCATTTTTTAAAACATCACATCATGGATTATTCTGGTATGGAAGTCTATATGTTTCATAGTTCTCTCCAGTGACTTAATTACTGGGGAAATCTCTGTGCGTAGAAGGACTGTAAATGCTTTTTCCTGGGTTGTTCTTGCATTGACAGCAGGCAGAAGGCATGGAGGAGCATCTCCGCTTCTCGTCTTGCAGATACTCATCTTTGGAAGGATTGAGTCTGACTTTTTAACTGGCTCTCTCAGGAACATGTATAAAAGTTCTACACCTGTCTATCTACATTGCAGGTATTTCTACATGATTTTGTGTGGGGGGGGGAAAGTAGCTGAACTAAGAGGTGTTGTAGCTCTCTAGGCTAAACTTAAGTGAAAGGTAACTAGCAGTATTTGTGAAACAAATTGGCTTCCGGTTTCTTTATATTAAATTAACCTGTTCTGAAGGACTACCAATTATAATCAGGCCTCGTTTGAAGGCTTTACTGGGGATTACTTTTTTAAGAGAGCAATTTATGTGGTGAAAACATTTTATGTTATCTACTTACAGTGCTCTTTCCATCGTTTTATTGAAAATTTCTGGCCTATGTTTGTCACTGCAAATGTTCAGCCTATAAATGATTGCAGTGAGTATTGAAATAGCCCTACATTATTCACAATGGATGAAATTAATTCTTATGTTTCCTGCTTTTGGGAGGAAGGAGAGACTGTATATACAAAGGAAAAAGAATTTTTATTGTCTCAATAAAATTCACGTGATACACTTTGTTGTTGATAGTATGTTAATTTTAGTTCTAGTTCAAGTTTAAAATAACAGGGTTTCGTTGATATTGGTGCATTTCAGTGATTGGTCATAGAAGGTGGAAAAGGTACTTGCTGGTTTTACTCTACCTTTATACTCTTTATTTCACAGAATCACAGAATCGCCTAGGTTGGAAGGGACCTTTAAGATCATCTAGTCCAATCATAAAAAACAAAACAAACCGAAACAAAAAAAACAACCAACAAACACACACACCAACACTAAACCATATTCCCGAGCACC
>KZ505693.1:1645557-1657711 GCA_002844005.1 Limosa lapponica baueri
GAGGACAGGGGGACAATCACCTCTCGGGTCCTAAAGAGAGCTCTGTTCGAGAGCTCTGTTTCCAAGCTACTTTAAATAAACTTACCTAGAGCTATACAATTGGAAGTTGGAAAGCAACAAAATTAATAAAAAAATATTATTTATTCTAATAATTATGATTTTATCCATCTTCACTCTATGTGGTAGGTTTCACAGATTCCCTTATTTCTTTCACAATTTCTGAAAAAATATTTTAACTCCTGTTTTAAGACTTGCTGAATAATCGGTTTTCATGCTTGGCTCTTTTGATCTCCCTTTGCATTCTTAATTTTCCTTCTAAGAAGAAAGGATCTGAGGACTTATCTTTATTTTTATTTTTAAAGCCAGTATTGTTTTATAAGTATTGATGTCTGAGCTCTAGCAAGAGTTCTGTTATTTAGCAGTCTTGAAATGAACTTGCTTATTAAGATGACTGGCTCTCACTTCCAGTATGCCAGAGTTATCAAAGGATTTACCTTTTATTTATTTATTTTTATAAGACATCTTTCTGTTTCTCCCTCTCCCATTCTTCAGAGTATAGAGGCTAATTCCTTGACACTTAGGGACGTTGGCTACAGGAATTAAGGCTTGTTACTGTCTGTATTGGTTAGGGACAAGGAATAAACATTGTCCACTCCCCAAATAGATATATAAAAAATCCAAGAGAATTTACTGTTTTCATCTCAATGAAAATTCAGCACGTTCACTTGTAACATGCAGTCCAAGGACTGATCTCAGTAACTAAGTCTGGTGGAATGGGGAAGCTGGATAACAAAATCTACATGTTCATGATCTTTCACGTGTGTTGTATGAGAAATTGCAGTGTCTGTTGGATTAAATACAGCGTAGATACGGGAGGATGGAAAGAATGGTGGATGATTTTTCTGTTCCTCTGTTCTTCACTCAATCTTGGCAATTAATAAGGCAGTCCTGGTAAGGAAAGTGTTACTGCATATTCTGGGAAGAACTTTAATATGCCTAAATGGACATCGTTTGCTTATTGACTGGTAATTACTGGCGATGACTGCTAATGGGGGAAAAAGGCTATCCTTCATATAAAAACTGACAGTTTTTTGCATTGGGAGACTTTGTAAATTAATAAATATCTGAGAAAGCCTGGAAGAAGCTACAGAACAGCGAGAAGTTGTTGAATAATATGAAGTGATGAAAACGGCAGGAGAAAGAAAATGAGAAAACAGTTGCTCTCTGTATTCCTCTACTGCAGGCTAGTGCAAAAAGGGACAGATAAATGCTGTTTAGTCTTTGTCTTGACTGTTACCACAAATCTCCTAAAACCAGACAGAACAAGCAGTGAATGCAGCTTATCAATGGGCCATGATCTTTCTGATTTTCGGGGTCTGAAGTGAGAAGTGTTAGGTGCAAATCCAGTAAACATACTTAAAAGAGCTTAGGGGTCGTACTACGGAGTGTTTTGGGCTATTGCAGTGAAATGCTGGACACTTTTTGGGCGTGCAGGGTCTTCCTGACACATTTGAGGCATTTTCTGTAGGACAAGGAGAAAGCCAGGCATTCCAGGATGGTTGGCAGAGGAGGCAGGTAGCTTCACTAGCTCACCTTGCCAAGCCTGCTTCAATCTAACCTGCAGGGAAAACTGAATCCCCAAAAGCTTTCAGAACATCTTCTGGCACATGAATCTTCCTGACAGCCCTGAACTCTTTAATGCTCTTTAATGCAATTGTCTGCTTCTTCTTTTTCTGGTTATGGGTTCTCTTCTCTTCTCTTCTCTTCTCTTCTCTTCTCTTCTCTTCTCTTCTCTTCTCTTCTCTTCTCTTCTCTTCTCTTCTTCTCTTCTCTCTTACTGTATAATAGCTTAAAGTTTTTCACCTTCAGGATAAGTTCATTTATCTTGAGATTGTAGTGTCATCAGCTATCCTTCTGTCTCCTCGTCTTTGGACTGGTGAGTCTTGCATCCTTTTCTGCACAGTAGTACATTTTAACAAGAGCACTGGAGAGTGTCTTCCCTCAATAGAATTCAGGGTTTATGTTGGCCAGTAAACTGAGCTCTAATCTGTTGGTTTAAAAACAGGGGCAGGGCAAGCCTCCTCTGCTGCTTTTTGAACGGTTTGCAATGTTGTGCAGTGGTCCTTCTCTGGGGTGTATGCTAGGCACGCTCTCTGTTACAAATAGCATCTCAGGAGTCTGTAGTTAAAAAATATCTCAATTCTGTATTTCAGTAGGGCTGATAGCATCTGGCAAAAGTTAGACTTGTGGAGAAAGAGTGGCAGGGCTCATCTCGTACCTGATTGTTCAGCTGAGCTTTCAAAAATAATCAAGGCTGCTGCAAGGAATCAAATGCAAGCATCTCATACAGCCTGTTTGGGCTCAGTGTAATCTTAGCTCTAGGGAACGCAGAGTTGAAGTTCTGTCACTCATTGAATTTAGGCAGTTCGGGGTTGGGGGACTGCTAAATAGGGACAACAAATAAGAACTGCTTTTCATGTTAAAATCTTCTTCAAATTCCACTACACCGAATTGAGGTTTTTTTACCAGTTCATAGTGTCCACAGTGGTAGCATAACTTCCTCTCAACTATGTGCTCAGCTTTTGTCATCCAAGTAGTACCCAGTGGGACAAGAATGTATGGTTTTACTAAATTGTTTTTCTGTAAGGTTCATGTAAAGCAATTACTCCTGTCTACTGTTTGAATATTAACCTCTCCCAAGGAACAGGAGCTTGTTTAGTCAATAAAAATTGGAATTGTGAAGGAGGCTCATGTCAAAAAAGTGTACCTTAAAAGGGAGGGTGCTGAGAAAGTTGCAAGAAACTGAAAATGGGGGTTTAGGTAGGAATATCTCTCTCAACCTGAAGTGTAGCATCACTGTGGCTGCACTCTAATTACAATGTCACTTGAGAATTGCTTACCAATTTTGATGCTTTAAACTATGACAGACTAATTCTGAGAAATGTTATTTTAGTTCCGTGGCACTTGCAGTGGTACACAGCTGCTTGAAATTTCTGAATATACACTACTTTCTGCTTAGAAATTGGAGACAAAAAGGAGCTTCTAAAATGAACTGTCAAGCTTCTTTTAAGGAAGATGATTCAGATCTAACCTTCCACAGTAGGTGGTATCACTGGGGATGAATGAAGAATTCTGCAAGACGCAATGCCATTTCACCAGCAGGAAAACACTTCATATTTAAGATAAAAATGCTTTTTGAAAGTCCCTGGCAGATTCACAGTGTCAATGTAGTTCCTAGGCATTAGGTATGTATCAGGATAGGAGACATCAGAACAATCCAGGACAATATATTTAAGGAAAACTAGGATGAAGTGAAGGTAATACAGATTGAATTTGTCCCTGAGGTTTTATGCTCAGAAATCTTGTAAATGTCACATTTTAGTTTTTGCAAACTTTACTTAAAATAAGATGCCTTGTGCTGCAGTGCGTGTAACTGTCAGGATGCGTTTGTGAAGCTGTACAGCTGTCAGTCAGACTGGATCGCTGAGATTTGACAGAGCTACTGCGTCATGTCAGTACTTTCATAAACTTTTCATAAGTCTGTTCATCAAAGGTGGAGAAACTTGCTAGTGAAGTTAATAGTCGAGCTTTTTCTTTCCCTCCCCCCCCCCCTTATTCTTTAAACTAGCTATTCTAGTTTGAGTCCTCCTTCCATCTATGTTTGATGAAAACCTATGGTGGAAGGTACCTCAGGCTGGTAGTGTGAGTCATATTCATAATGCTCTTCTTCAGTTGTGTTAAATTATACCTCACCGACAGTTAAAGTAAATACCCTGTAATCTTTGAAGCGTGTGGCACATTGTCAAATCAAATCCTTTTGTTTTCTTGGTTTTGTTTCCATTTTCATAAGTCTTGAGGGATACATTTAAAGCCTGACTAGATTTTCTTGTAGGCTTGTTTTTCCTTGGTGTATGATGTACTCCATAGGTTTCACAGACTTTCTCCTGGCACACACCAGCTCATCTGAAATCAAAAGTAGTTTCTGTTAATCTTCCAGTACATCTGTCAGACACTGAGTTGCGGTAGTTTACGAATACATACAGAGATACGTATGGAGACATACATTGTATTTTTCTAAAGAAAACCTCTGTATTGGCCATTTTCACTTCATATTTTCCTCCAAATTGAGAGACTTAGGACACTGTACATCTTAAGACTTAAGAACAATCTAGTTGAAGGATTCAAAGTAAACAGACATTTTCCTGAAGCGCCACACTGGTTGAACATGGATACTGAAATAGCTAGAAGTCAGATGCAGTCACATGCAACAATTATTGCAAGATAAAAACCCTTTGAAAAAAGTAGATAGTATGGATTTTCTGTTTTGAAGCTTAGTGCTCTGGGATTTTGTGGAATACATTAAAATGACAAACTGTACATCCTAGGAGTCTCTGCGCAGGTGTTGTCAAAGAGCAGATAATTACCAAATGGCTGCTCAAGTGAAGTTTTCTTAGAAAATATTGCGTTATGTTATATTTAACAATGTATTTCTTGTTTATCTCCTTTTATGAAAGAATTGTTTTTACATAAATTTTCAATATGTGACTTCAACACTGTTAGCTAATTGCTCAAAAAAAAAAAAAGCCTATGTCTTTCTGGGGGTTTGATTCATTATAGTCTCCCCTCCCCCAAAGTTCTCAGAAAGCACTAATAACAAACATTTTTACCAGATACAGGTTCAGTTCCTTTATGTAAAGCAGAGATAGTAGCAAGTGTGTTAGTAGTTACAGTACGCGTACATTTATTGTTGCTCTTAATGTCAAGGGACTTATTCTGAAACACTTTTGGTCTTCAGCTTCTTTATCATAATTGTAGAACGTCATAGATTTCTGATGGAGATGGATTTAGACTATTTATTGACTGGATGTTTTTCATGAAGCAGGGGTGGTGAACAGAAAGAATGCATTGAAATTCAGTAATGTGCATAATTCATCTATCATAATTTAACAAATGGAAAAGACTAAGACAAGCTGCCATCCATCACAATTATTTAACTGCACTCCAGGGTGAGTTAAATTGTATTAAACAACTTTTGGCTTAACAGATTTGGAGAATTCTATTGAGCAAGTTGGATCTTCTCTGTCAGCTTACTGCTACCGTTCAGTGATTTACAGTTTTGACATTTGTTACAAAACATTTAATTTGAACTAGAGATTTTTCAAAGCTGTTTGAAAACCAAACTTGCATAGATAAAGCATTATATGTGTCTAGCACATAAATAGCAGCATCCAAACCTAAATTGGAAGCAATACTACTGTAAATCTGTATTGTCTTTTAGAAGAGCCTGCTTATTCCTTGGATTAGATCGTGGGTGGCCAGGGCCATAAGGCCGTTGTGTCCAAAGTCAAGGGGAGGTAAATCCCATTGCAGTCCTGAGACTCTTTAACCCTTAGCTTTGGCAGGTGCCTCAGTTTCTTTCTTGCCTTGTTGAGATGAATAAACTACTGTACGTTGCTTGCGTGATAGTTTGGCCAAACTCCACTTTCTCCCCATTAATAAAAAAAAAGCTAAATAAGGAGGATAATCCAGTAAACAAAGTAGTTTCTGTGTTCTTTTCTACATATGTGACAATTAACCATTTAATTGAATACACATGTTGTGTGTTAGGTGAGGAAAAAGATAACAGTTTTTTTCAGAATTCTGATACTGTCATGGAGCCTGTCACAGAAAAGTTGTGGTGTGCTAAAACTGAGTTCCAGGCCTTGGCACCTAATGATTTACAGCGAATACTTGCTTCTGGACCACATCGCTCACTGTGAAGAAGACTAGCAAAGATAGGTAGAAATTATTGAGTGGATACAGGGACAGGGATGCTGGTGGTGACTCCACAGGGCGGGCTGCACCGGCCATTGGACTCAGCCCAGGTCTGCGGGTCATGTATGGATGTGATGCAGCACTGTTGCTAACTGCAGAGTTAGGTCTTCAGCCTCTGCTCATCTTAACAGGATGTGAAATATGACAGGTTTAAGGACTGTCAGACTTTCTTCTTTAAACTGTTGGAATGTGGCTGCCATTGGACCTGGGGCATCAGCCTGGAGATTCTGGCTGTACTGTAGGGCTGCATCCTTGACCTCTGGTCAGTGTAACAGCATGGGCGTGATTCAGGGGTGTTACTCTGCCTGGCTTGAAGAAGCTTAGGACCTGTCCCCAGAAACGCTAGACTAAGCAAACTGTTAGGCAAAATACCACCCCCACCCGCCTCCCCGCTGTTGCTGTTAGGTTTTTAAATGAGTTCATAATTTTGAATGTAATACTGTGATTCTTCTTGCACTTCGGCACAAAGTAGAAGTATTTCTGCAAGGTGTTTTAGTTAAGGAAAAAAAAAAGAAGGCGGGGCAGAACCACAACTTGTGGATATTGAACTTCCAGTGTTCCTTGATGTGCTACCATAAACCACATAAGATGAAACAGAACTATGTTATTTTGAGTTTAATAATAAAAAGTCATCCCCACAAACTTGCTTTGGTGTCAGTTTAAGGTCTTTGCAATGCTTACTCTAAGTTAAGTAACTACTGAATTAGCAACATCATAAATAAATGCCTGTGAAATGCTCTTCTGCGTTCTTCACAAGTTCTGTACTGTTTTCAAAATATCCAGAGTAATTCTTAAGATGTTACACATGGTGGAATTTTTATTAAGTCATCAGAACATTTTTTAAGATCTTGTTTTGCATTTCTTCTCTCGTTAAGTGCAGTAATATGATACAAACTATATAGTTTTAAAACATTGTTTTTTAAAAAAATTGTTCTTTAACTTTTTTGCCTGTTCTAATTGTCTTTGCAGAAGAGTTTGAAAAGGATTTCATTCCTAATCCAGTCCTTTTCATCTTTAACACACCATCGTTACTCTTTAACACACAGTTATGATAGTGAGGAAGTCATATCAACGCTAACTTGCGGGAGTGGGCAGTTAACTCCTCTTTTGGTGTTCTCTCCAAAGTTGTTCTTCCTAGTGTTGCCCATGTTCCTTGATTCATTAATCTTGTTACTTTCTTGGAGGTACATCTCTGGTGCTTTCTTTTCTCTCATACTCGCAAACCATCTCCAAATATTTTCATATATTCCTAAAATCAGATGTGTTCTTGCCTTTGCAGAAAACCATTTTGTATCCTCTTCTCTCCTCCTGCATCAGTTACTGCAGCATCTGCTGCTGTCCCTTAGTATAGTCCATTTGAAATCCAAAGTTGCATTCCCTGCTGTTGTGCTAGAATGAGTTTTTCGTACTGGAGCCTTTCCCTTGACTTGCCTTCTTCACTAAGAGCGTCCTTCTGTTGGTTTTTGTGGATTATCGTGTCTGTAATTTTGCTTTTGGCTGTGACTGCATCTTTCCTCCCCCTTTTCTTTCCTTAAGCAAGGCTACCTGCTACTGCAGGTCTTCTTGTAGCTGTCTACAGGCTATCTTCCATGCCCCCTAGGCAAGGGGCTTCATCCGCATGCTTATCTGCATTCAAAAAGCATTTTCTAACCTGACACTGAGATTATGTGAAAGTAATTAGTCAACTGATTAGGATGAGGGGCAGTGAAAGGCAGCCTACGATGATACTAATTAGGGGCTTTTGGCAACATACTGAAAGATGAACAAAGATGATTACAGAGAGATGGGCCTTAAAGGCAAGGATTTACAGTTTTTAGTAAAGGATTTATAGTACAGAAGCTGTTGTTGATTTACCATCTGTGAGAACTGCTGCAGCAGTGTTAATTCGAGATGTTATCTTGACTGTCTTTGCATGTACTTGGTGTTATAGTAGCGTTCCCTTTTTAAAAATAGTGAAGCCATCTTTGTCACTTCTTTTTTTTATTCATCTCTTTAGGGTGGGCCTTCACAAGGACTATTGTTTGGTGTAGCATGAAAACCTCAAGATTTCATTCTTGTCAGGTTTGGTGGATGTCAAGTGGCTACACATAGTGCTGAGCATATTGTAACACAGGGATTAGTTCCTTGTAAAGAGAGTGCCAGAGTTGGGGCGTTGCCGTATATAAACCATAATGTCAACAACAAGAAAGCACATAAGGAGGCTCTAGTGCCTTTCCTTAGCAAGGAAGAGTGTGATCAGAGGGCAGCTGAGTGAGTCTGCAACATTCCCTCATGGCCTCTATCTACCTGGCTTGGAAGTATGGTTGGTTAAAAGGATGGGCTTATAAGTAGGCCATTTCATCTGTTTTAATATGCTTATCTTGGGGAAAAAAACAAAACAAAACCAAAAAATGGTATGGTTGATACTCTAGAGGGAAGGGATGCCCAGAGGGACCTTGACAGGCTAGGGAGGTGGGCCCATGCCATACTCATGAAGTTCAACAAGGCCAAGTGCAAGGTCCTGCACCTGGGTTGGGGCAATCCCAAACATGGATACAGGCTGGGCGATGAGTGCATTCAGAGCAGCCCTGTGGAGAAGGACTTGGGGATGTTGGTGGATAAAAAGCTGGACGTGAGCCAGCAATGTGTGCTGGTAGCCCAGAAAGCCCAGTGCATCCTGGGCCATGTCAAATGAAGTGTGGTCAGCAGGTTGAGAGAGGTGGTTGTTCTCCCCTGCTCAGCTCTCATGAGACTCAACCTGGAGTCCTGTGTCCAACCCTGAAGCCCCCAGCATAAGACAGACATGGACCTGCTGGAGTGGGTCCAGGGGAGGGTTGCAAAGATGATCAAGGGGCTGGATCATCTCTCCTATAAGGGCAGTCTGATAGAGTTGGGATTGTTCAGCCTGGAGAAGAGAAGGCTCTGGACCTTATAGCAGCCTTCCAGTACCTAAAGGGGGGCTACAGGAGAGATGGGAACAAACACTGGTCCCTGGCCATGGCAAGGTGGTTGGAACTAGAAGATTTTTAAGATCCCTTCCACCCCAAACCATTCTATGATTCTGTGAAAGGTGGGAGGGGTGGAAATGAATGACTGCTACTAACCCTTTGGGACTGAAGAACATATCTACTGCTGAAAATCAGCAGAGGAGGAAAATGACTTTAGTATTGCATTTACCTTAAATAAATTTCCAGTATGCATGAATTTGAAGCTAGACTAAACTACTTTCCTCAAAAATTGGAAGGTAAATATGCCAACCAGCAATAAGAAAAATAAGAAATACAAATTGTATGTCATTGTGATTGCTTTTGTTTAATTCTTGGTTGCTCTCAGGCTTACCTGAGGTTAGAGGGGGAAAAAGAAGAAGAAAAAAACTACCTAAGAATATGCCAAAATGTGACTGCATGTAATGTGTGTATAAAATGCAGGACACTTGTCTTGTAAATGAGGCAATTTTCTGCAGAAAGGAGATCCATGATTTTGTAGTACTCTCACAACTGTGGGGAAATAAAGGTGCATTTTGTCAACTACGGTTTAGATTTTAAACCTATAAAACAACCTTTAAGGAATAGAAACTATTAAACACTGTGAAACTGGCTATTCGTCTTGCAACTACTAGTCTAAATTTTAGAGAACAAAAGCTCATTATAGATTTTTCTCCATAGAGTTCTTATGCACAGAATTTCCTGTCTCCATGAATGTTTGTTTAGTCCTTTATTTACTTTTGTTGGGCTCTGTTTCTGTAGTCCCATTGTTTGCAAATAAATGCCTTTCTAAATAAAATACCATGTTTCCCAGAACATTGCTAATCATTCCATGCCACAGGTGAGTTATATTGCAAATTTTTTTCCCTTGTGAGTAAAACAAAGAGCGTGAAAGGTGTTTGTGTGTGTGGGAAGTTCCTAAAAGTCTCAGTCCAGCTTAGCGGACTTACTTGAAAGATCAGTGACTTCACTGATAGTGAGGATGTTTTCTGTTATAGGTGATTGTTTTACATCACTACTCTGAGTGTATGGCTGTATGTTATTTTCATGAAACATTTTTGTTTTGGCTGGTAGATTTCATATAAAATTATCTTCTGTATTTTTTTATCTTTAAGTCTTTTTTTTTTTCCTTATTTTTTTTTCTCTAGGGGGTATAGACCAGGTAAAGAATTTCCCTGCTTCACAATTCAGAATTCTTCTTGGGTTAGAAATTGCCCAGTACTGACCTTACTACTACTGTTGGCAATTTACTTACTAGCATCATAAAACTGCATAAGTATATTGGTGTGCTTGTTTATCACGAGAACAAGGCATTTCTTTCCAACAATTCATAGGTGCTTACTTCTACTTCCAGAAGTAATGTGGATTTGGAATTAGTAGAGGAAGAGATAATCAACTTTATATGCAGAATGTTACCAATTGCGATAATAGAATTGCCTGGTTTATCCTTGTTTAGAAGGGAGGAAAAGTAAAATAGGTTATAAAAATGGGGAGGAAGTTGGGGGAAAGGGGAAGAAGAAATGGATAGTTGTACTCATTAAAAAAAGTTAGGAATTGTTTAAAATTGCTAAGACAAAGCATTAAAAGTATTAGGATGACCAAGTAATCATAAGCCTGTCAAGCAGACATTAATCTGGTGCAAAATAATATAATGTCTGTCTGGGAGTCAACTTTGTTACATACCTTTGATTCTTCATTAATTAATTTCAATCAACACTGTTAAAGAAAAGAGATCTTTCCTCAAAAGAATGTGTTGTTTTGAGAGAACAAGTTTGACTTTTCAAAGATATGTGATGTTTAATACTTGTAAAATGTTTGATTTAGTTCCGTATGACATGTTGATTTAGAAATTGGAAAGATACAGGATCATCAGCATACATCAAGAGTTTGTTGTTTTTTTTTTTTTAAAAAAAAAAAAAAGGCTAATGGGTCTCAATAACATAATTGTAAGCCATAATCAATGTGGAGTATGTGGAAGTCCTCTGAGGATTATTTTAGATCTGACAGTGTTTAACCTTTTTATTAGTGATGAGGAAGAAATAAGAGTCATTACTGATAAAAGCATGCAGATGACAACAGGGCTAGTGCCATGGTAAGCAGTGATCAGAGGAGAGCTGAGCAATCTTGAAAGCTGGAGTGCGAGAAAGCACTGTATGTTTTGGCACAGAAACGAAGACATGCCTCCAGCCTAAAGAAACACTGTCAAGGAAACCGGGATTGAAAAAGACTTGGAAGGCATGCCTTTTGATGTCTGATAAGAAGTATCAGAAACAGGAGGAATACTTGGCATTATTATAATGTCATTGGAATATTTGATCTAGCTCATGCAGCATCACAACTTTTGAAGGATAACAAACTCAAGGGAGCTCAGAAGAACTCTTGAACCAGGAAGAGTTTGGAAACATACCTTTCAAATTCCTTAAATCTGCCACTAGAATCTGTTCAATAAATCAAATTTACAACATTTCATGTGAATTTGCAAGCATGCTGTAGAGAAATGCTGTTTAATAATTGAGGGGACCCACAGAGTAGCAGGCCACTAGTAAAACAAGCCTGAATGATTAAACAAATTTAAGCAGAGATTTGGGCAAATTAATATTTTGGAAAAACTTAAGTGTTGAAGTGGATGTTCCTTTGGTACCAGTTATCTTGGTGGGGGTTCTGAGAGGGTGCTGGCTGATGTCATTGCAAGGCTATTTTTCATATACTTTGAAAGATTGTGGCAACTGGGAAAGGTGACTGAGAACTGGCGGAAAGCAAATGTTACTCCTATCTTCAAAAAGGGCAAGAAAGAGGATCAGGAAACTACAGGCAGGTCAGTCTCACCTCAGCCCCTGGGAAGGTGTTGTAGCAACTAATTCTGGAAGTAATTTCCAGGCATATTAAGGGACAAGAAGGTCATTGGGAGCAGTCAGCACAAATTCCCCAAGGGGAAGTGACCAACTTAATAACCTGCTATGATGAAATGACTGGCTTGGTATAGATGAGGCGAGAGCACTGGATATTGTCTACCTTGACCACAGTAAGGCTTTTAACACTGTCTCCCATAAATTCCTCACAGAGAAGTTGACAAAGTATTGGCTGGATGAGCAGATGATGGGAAAACTGTCAGAAACAGCCAGGCCCAGAGAGTGGTGGTCAGTGGCACAAAGCCCAGTTGTGGAGTCAGTGTGTACGTAGCTCAGGTGGTGTACCTAAGGGGTCTATACTGGGTCCAGTGCTATTCAACATCTTCATTAATGATCTGGGTGATTGAGCGGAGTGTACCCTCAACAAGTTTGCAGATGACAGAAAGCTGGGAGGGGTGGTCGATACACCAGAGGGTTGTTCAACAGGGGGAATTATAAAGTCCTGCACCTGGGAAGGAACAACCCCAG